>CM034154.1:176816853-177202280 GCA_019776745.2 Taxus chinensis
CAATTCACTACAACTAATCTAGTCACACAACATATAAACACACCCACACATCATAAATATCAAAAGGATTCAACACTCTGAAATCAACAATCACATTTCTTCCACACACACAACATGACAGTGTTTCACAATCAAATTCATATAGAATTCCTGAAAAGGAGAGAGAATACTCTCATATCCAACACATCAACATGCCATAGTCATGCACTGACATACACAATATGTGTGCTCACAATATCACAGTTACGATATAATTCACATCACGCTTAAATCACATTATTCTTCCAATCACCACCACCACCGCCATTGCACAACACCATAAAAACTCCAATATGTCCCAGAGTTTCAAGAGCATGAACCTCCACTCTGATACCAAGTGTGACGCCCACTTAAAACACACAACAAATACAAGACGAAAAAACTCGGATAACAATTTTTTTGACTTGCTTGGAGTTTACACGGCACAACAAGTGAACAAAATGGATACCACCAACTCATTATAGGCTTGACACAACAATGACCACCTAGGCACAAGGGAACATATGACTCCCATCACGAACAATTCACTTTCCCTTTCGAACAGACACAACGTAATAGTCCAGCCACAGAACACACTTATAGTTTAGGGGCATCCATGGGGAAAGTCTTCTTAAGGTTTCTCATTTTCTAAAATGTCTCTTAAATCTTAACTTAGGTTCTTATAACATTCATTTAATGATTCGCACAAATATTTTCACAAGGGAGAACTTCTTTTTTATATACTATTGACCAAATAGTTTAAGACCAAGATTTCTAAAAGAGGATCATCAATCATACGTCAATAAATTGCCTTATTCATTTGTTTTAAGAACATTTTCCATCTCTCAAAAGGTTAATTAATCTTACTCAATCCCATGAAACTTATTCCACACCTTTAATGCATAGGGGATAAACAAAATCTCCGATTGAGGGAAAGTACCGATTTAGGTTCAGAACAATAACCTTCTTTGTTAAGGATCAAAATTTGACGTTACTTAAGAAAGATCACCATGAGTTAGGGCAAGGATTAACGGAACATACCAAAAATAATTCAGCTTCAGGGTCTCATTGCTTGATTAAGTTTGACAAAGGAAGACAATTTTACATTTCAAACGATTGAGAGAGATTAAATGGTTTCTTAATAAATTTCCTCCTACTTGTACAACCTTATTATCTTCCAAAAACTATTCAATGATTACACTATAAGATTAGTTAATACTTCACCATAAATGGATAATGTTGATTAGTTTAGCTTGGGGAAAAAAAAGTAATTATATTTCATTACAAAAGATAGTTTCCTCTTTGATCATTCAAGGGCTTAAATGTTATCAAGTAGATCACATCTACATTAATTTATTCGTATATATAAATTTAGTTTAAATTTTATAAGGATTATCCAACCCATTTTATAATGATTATAAACACATTGTTACTATGTCTTAGAAAGATTTACAACTCAACATTTTATCTCAAGAGAAAATTTTGACTTACTCGTTTGTGAAAACTAAACAAGGATACATCAATTCTTTCCAACAAGACACATGACCCAAAGGGATAACCAACTCTGTGGAACCATGACTAGGGATAAAGAGAGAATAACATTTGTCATGCCACGTTATACAATTATTAAAATTTCTATAATACATTAGAATCACCCGTAATCAAGCAATAATCAACCTTTGTATTTTCCAAGGTAACAAAACAAGCCAAGGTCTCAATAATCACGACAACATTAATCCACAACACATAATACTACGACACTAGTTTTATTCTAAATTCCCCACATAACCCAAACCATAATCTTACAACATAAAAGTATTTATATGAAAGAACTTCACAACCAAGTCTGATGCAATATTCTACAAGCCATTCCGTCATCTACTCGTATAAGCCATCTAGAGCACATTATTAACCTAAGTCAGTTTGTGAGAACTGAGCAAGATAAGACTACACTAACGCAAGAATAAGCTAATATCTAACAAAATCAAGAAAGGATAAAAATATTCTATTTATAGAAGTGGATCGAAGCTCTAAATTCTAACAACCCCTTAAGAGAATTAAAATTTCCCCCCATGCCAATCTAAGAAGAAAGCCTTATACTTCAGTTATGAACATTGTCTCAAAGAAACAAAAATTAACCTATCATTTGAGAAGGGGCCAATGGCATGATAAGTTAGAAACAACAATCTAGTGTAACGAGATTTCCATCGAATAAACAATTAGGTTAAAATATTGAGAACTGATATTAAAACCAAACAATCTACATTCATAAACAGGTACCAAATGCGCAAGCTGCAATACTCATTTTCACAAACAACTAACATTACGAAATTTGTTGTCACAACTCAGAAGGATGACTAAGTGTCCATACAACTATAGTCAACCCGGATCGGGTTCGACCTAGTGGTTGTTCACTAAAGTAAGGTTGTCATGACCCAAGTAATATTTGCTCAACATACCCATAAGCAAGAAGGTAAAACTATGCACGATTTGGTTCCACTAATCCGATTGATTTAAGGAGTAGCAGAGAAGGGGGAAAAGGGTTATAAACCTTAAAGATAAAAACATCTCGCATACCCACAAGATACATTCTTTGATAGGGTAACTACTTAAGTACCCAAATCTAGAGTCATTGAAACAATAATAACTTGATTATCTAGAAGGAAAATCTAATCTACAGATAATAAGATCGTATGAAGAGCAAGGGGTTTAAAGTACATCAGGATTTTTTTCACGATAGAAAGATCTAGAAATAAAAAGCACGAAAAACTTGTTACATAAACCGAGAAATGTGGAATGCTTTAAAGGTTGATCATTCAAGCATGAATACACAAGAGCCAGAGAAGAGGAATACATCTTTGTTGTCCATTTTAACACTTATAACTAGTATAGATAAAAAAAGAAAATATTTCAAGAGGAAAGGAGATATTTTCCAGCAAGGCATACAAACCCACATCAAAAGTAGCAAAGACAAGCCAATTTCAGGGAAGGGAATGTTCCACTTCATGATATTTTTAAATATTAGCAATTGTAGCAATGGTAGAATTATCTTGCCTAATCTCCAGCTCCTACCAGACGCATGGAGACCTCACGGACCAGAAGCAACCATCTTTAAGTTGAATCTCTATCTAAAAACATGATGGGTGCAAAGACCTCCACATATTCCCTCGTTGGCAAAGACAGGGAACTCCCAAAACCGTGAGTGCATCTGACTAAAGGAATGAGGTCCCTTGGACTGTCATGATTGCAGTGAATACATAAAAATGGTTTAATGGAAAGGCCCCATGAACTCGTGAGTGAGGGGAAAAATCCAAATCCCACAACCTTACCAACGTACTCCCATCCTCCGTAAAAAACAGGTGCTAGAGCAAGGCAGGGACATCCAACGAGAACAAAAGAACATGGATATTTGTTACCTGTAGAAGAATATTTCTCCAAAACAAATTATGCAAAGTATGGGAGCATCCACGAAGCATGCAGACCGATGAAAAAATGGCACAAAGGGATGGGGGGGTCTCATCAAAAAGCCAAAGATGCAGGTCAAGCACAAAAGAGTCTACAAAAAATCTTAGGAATAGGGTAAGGAAATCCATTAAAGCATAATCAAAACTATTTTCTAATTAGTTGCAGGTGCAAGAGCCAAGAGGCTATGTATGCAAAGAGTGTAAGAAAATACAAGGAAGGAGGGTCGTTTGACAAAAATCCTCAAAGATATTAGGTTGCAGGAAAGCCATGGCTGTAGGATCTGCACAAGAGAATCTTAAACACAACCTTACAACACAAAAGACAACCAACTAGGTGTCTAATTTTTTCAACTCGTTTGTACCAACATGCACACAGCCAATGCTAAAAATGGAGCTTAGACATAGGTACGGGGGAGGCTTATTCCAATAGCATTTTCCTGTAAAAAATCACACACAAACTACAAATCCCAATAAGGAATACTTCCACGACACTCACACGTCTAGGAAAGGCACATTTAACCACCAAACTTCCTCACATATTCAGCCAAAAAAGGCATGATCAGATTACACATAGCCAAGTAGAAATTTTAATAAAACAAAACTTGTAATAACTAGGCACCCAGCATAAAGCAGAAGTTATGATGTCTAATAATCGAACCCCTATGCAAATCCTTCACAAAGGGAGGTCACGTGGATACAAAATATTGGGTGAAGGCAGATAGTAAGGTCATGGTAGATTTGCATATCAAAACAATAAATTACATAAGGTGCAGCCACCGTGTTGGCAAGGAAATTTGTCGGGGAAAAATTGGTGGTTATTTGGCCAATGCTATGGGAATCTAAGTCCCTCTACATTTGAATAGTGCAGCTCCCATTGTTTAGCATGTAAAACAAGTGGATTTCAATGGTGTTTTTTCAACTAGAGATCCATAAGGGCACTCCACTGACCCTATGGCAAATCCTGCAATTTCTTGCTAGGGCAGAAATTAATCTAAGTATGGGAAAGGGAGTGGGAAAGAAGGAGCAAGAAGGTCAATGATAAAGGTATAATATTAGATTCCTATATGCATTGATCAGAAAGTTTCATAACATGTATTAATTAATAGAAGAAAGACAAATTTGCAATTTATGAGCACAAGATAGAATAAAACACGCTGGTCACAAAGCACCAATCAATTTTTTTATCAGGAGGACATAAAATTCCTTCCTTTTTTATTGATCTCATAGTTGAAAATTGTACAACAAGTGGGAATACAAGAAAAAAAAGTAGAGGAGGAAAATTGAAGAAAACTAACAATCATTTTTCTCCCTTGTTTGCAAAAATGTGCTTCCAGTTTCCAAATTTGATTTCCAGCCATTACAATCACTCTCAGAGGACAAGAAATAGCATGCAAGGGGAAGCTACAACTTCCCCAAATGTCCAAGAAGCAATTACAATTGAAATCTAATCATTTAACACTGTTTCAAATTCCATCTTTCGCAAAAAAAAAGCCATGGCGTGGGAAAAATCAGAAACCATTACAAACATTGCCAGTTTGAATATGGACCATTAGATCACCTTATGTGCTTTTCACTTTGAGTAATCCACGTGGTAGGTGAACATTGGAGTGGAGTCGGGGGAAACATTTTTGTGTTTTTGTATATTAGATACGTTTTCTCAATTTTCTCCCACAAAACTCCAATGAAAATTTAAAATTTAAGTGTCCATCACATGGAGAATTTCACCAGATTTCCAATGATACCAAAAATGTGAAAAACCAAGCTCTGGTTCGAAAGATATGGCCCTCTGAAGATTTAGTGTAAAAATGGCAAAATTAGGGCAAATTTTGGGTCGATGGGCCAAAACTTGAACTTTATCCTCTTTTTGCAAAATTGAGAAATTTTCCCAAAATTCTCCATGTGTCCACCACTCATTTGTTGATGTGTACACATGGCGCCATTCTACTGGTCGATGGGACTGCGGGTTCAACTGGTTGCGGATATGCATGTTTTAAGTTTTTGTGCCAAAAAGGAAAAAATGTAAACTTTCCTCCACCCCCCACCTTGGCACTGTCGACGTAGACTTGATGACATGGCACTCTTCAATTGGTGTGGGGCCTTGACCAATTTCTTTTGCTTTATCCTTTATGGGCTTGTGGGCCATATTTTGACTTTAAACCTTTTGCCCCAAAAGGCTAAGTGGCGAATTTCTCTCCATGCCTCTACCAACTCGCAAAATTTCCTTGGAAAAAATACTTCCCCCACTTCGGTGGTTCGAGCCCCTTTGGCACAAAAACTCTCCCAAGTTCCGTGGGTCTGCCTAGGGAAAATTTCCCATCCAAACTCCACCGAGCCATAACTTGCAAAATACAAGGAGTTAGGAGGACTTCCTTACCTTTCTATAAAGGGGAGAAAATTCTCTATTTGATGAAGCAATACCCAGAATTTTTGAGTGCCTAAAATGTGAAAAAAATTGACAGAGGCACAAAAGGAAGCTAATTAACCCAAAATAAGAGGGATCTTATTTTGGTTAACAAGTATGATCAAAACATGGAAACTTCCGAGATAGGAGAAAGTTATCTTGCTTGAAAACTTGCAATTTTCCCCTTTACACATTTGCAAGACAACAACTAGCTCTAGCTTGGGGACATGGCGTGGATTGAGCAAGGTGAAGACATGGCATGAGGATCCAGAATCACAGGTTTCAAAGCATATAACGTTGACCAGTGCCTTATCCATTAGGCCTTGCATATTTATTGTACAATTTTGAGGAAAGAAATAAGGAAGGAAGGAAACACAACAACAAAAAACACACCAAGACAGAAAAGGGAAAACCAGAACACACAACAGAAAAGGGAAACCATAAAACTATGGTACAAGGTGAGAGACAACTCACTTTCACTAAAGCACTTTCCATTTTTCAAAAGTTACACATGAGTAGGAAACACTGAGTGATGTTTTTCTATGAAGCCATTGATTGGTTCAAGAAAATACTCTCCCCTCCTCAGTTGCTTATGGAAACCAGGTGTTCCCATGATTTCCATTTTAGTTTGCAAGACTGAGTCCATGTGAGTTTCTTGATGTTCATGTCTTTTCTTGAAACTTCCACTGCCTTTATGCTCTTTAGAATTAGTTTCATCATACCAGTTGCCTTATATGTTTATCCATATAGTTGAATCTTCATCAAGCATCTCATTTCTGCCCCAAAGCTGATTTTGGTTCCAATTTATTGGATATTATGAGTTACTTTATTTTCCATTTCTATGCTCATTGGAATCTTCTCCATGAAAAACATTTGATTCATCCTTTATCTCTACTCCACTGTGGGGCATTTGAGTATTGATGGGCTGATTGGAGGAAAAATCATTCTTGACTTGTATGTCCATGGCATGAGTGAAGAGATCAAGAATCAGTTCAGGATCTTCCTCAACTTGTAGTGCTTCCAATATTTCTTGCACAGAGAGTTATAGCTTCATTGTATCCCTTTGAAGGATGCACTATAGCTCATCTTTGTATCCCTTTGAAGGATGCAGCTCAAGGAAACTATCTAGAGTGATTACCGCATCATCTAGGTAATCGCTGCACTCCAACAATCCTTCTTCAAAAAGATATTCATCTTCAGAGGCCTAAAAAATCCTTGCTTCAATTTATTCATCATGGAAAGAGTCTTCATTCACAAATGGGAAATAAAATATATCCATTTCGTTATTACATCCATCGATCATCAGTCCCATAATGGCATCGTATTTTTCATATGGCTTTATCTCAATGTGGCCAACCTTCACATTGGTTAAGGCTTCCAAATCAGTTTCACACTTGTCCTGAAGATTTTTGGCTTATATCAGGAGCTCGAGACTGAGCTCGGGATCTTCATTTTCTTCTACACCTTCAATCATTTCTTTTACAAATATTTCTTTCAATCCTCTCACGAGCTCATCACAAGCTGAATTTGTATCTCCATAGATGGCTTGATTGAGATCATATTTGTCCCCAAATGGAAATGGGAATAACTCCTCATCTTGTAAAAGCATGCAAGATGATTTATCTTCTTGAAATTTATTAAGAACCATCTCCTCTTCTTTTTGGTCTGCATCATCTGGTGATTCAGGGCTTCCTTCCTATAACACGAATCTCCTCAATGATTCTTCAAAATTTAAATCCCTCTAGGAAGGCATGTCTGGCCCTATTAAGATAGGAATATATTCTTCCTCTTCGGTTGTCACCCAGAGATTCATCTTCCTGGTATTTAGGTACAAAATGCTTATCTCCTAGGCTTTCAGATTTTTGCACAGTATATTGCATTTTCCTAACTGGAAGCAACCTCTTCATTTCACCTTTTATAGGGATAGTAGCAGATGACCAATCCATTTTAATTTCTCCACCTAGGTCTCTACAAAAAAAATTATTCTCAGAAGCATGTCAAAAGATGTTAGGATGTCTACCACTAAAATAGTTAAAAGCACTTTCTTATCAGGGAAGTTCAGCCAGAGCTACTTGTGCATCCTTTATTCTTCCAATCAATAGCACTTGTTTAGATTCCATGGAATAATAAGATCCATTTACTCTAGTAAAATTTAGGCCAAGGGAATTTGTAACTCTGAGTGGCATTACATTATCAGAGGCTCTCGGAATCAATTATACAATTGTTCAACTCAAAACCATTCATGAGGAGAGACAAATAGAAAGGCTCAACTCTAGATGTTTTGGAAGAACTGGGAGCTAACCATGTTTTTAGATGGTGGTGTGGATGGTGGTGGGATAATTCCTTTAGAAATGGGACTTGAGGATATAGAGCTACTATCCCTAGACTACATTAATGAATCTGTCAAATTCGGCAGGGCGTGTTTGCAAGTACTCTATCTCTAAGAGTTAGAGTTTGGTTTTACTTGCATGCTCCACAAAATCAAATGGGGAAATGCTGGGTGAATTAGTAAGTTTAGCAGAAAGTGAAGGTGTAGATTTTGGCTGAACTCTAGATATTTTGGCATAGACTCCAATGGAAGGGTAAGTTCTCTTAACAGTTGAAGAACTAGAAGAAGGAAATGATGACTTACTTGGTATAATAGCAGGGTCCTTGGCAACGACCAAGTCTAGTTTTTATTTAGCAGAATCCATGGAGGATGGTAATGGTGAACCTCTACTGATGATCCTCTTCTGTGTGACCTCCAAAGTGGAAACTTCTTTGGCCTTCTTCTCCTTTGTAGCCACTGAAGATGGACCATTTTTATTAGATTGTGCTCAGGTGAAAATAGCACATGAGAAACTTGGTGATTCATCATCTTCTTCTTCTTCATCTTTAATGAATTCAAATAGGCCATTGTGCATGTCAACCTCCTCAAATTTTAGGTATATTTCATATTTTTCTTCATCATCTCCTTTAGGTTCATCAACTTCATCTTCCTCTATGGTATCAAAGGCAGCGTTGACTGGTGGTTCTTCAAGAGAAAGTTGGAGAGGAGGTGATGCAATTCTATTGTCCTATCATTAGAAATTTTGCCTCCTTGGAGAATTTCTCGTTGATCATTTGGGATATTTACTTCTTCAAGACAACCAGATCATTTTTCATTTTTTGAAACATAGGGTCAGTTGTGACCGAACTAGAACTTTGAACCTTTTGCTTTCCATTCGGGCCCTTTACCTTTCTAGAAAGGATTAGATCATCATTGGTCTCAATCACAGATTCTTGAGCTTCCCTCAATGTTCTTGGTTGATCTCTTCTGAGGAAGAAACCAACTTCCGATGGCAAGGCACTAATGAAGAACCTCTTCAAGTTATTTTCATGGGGAACTACATCTTCTGGGATTCTTCTTGTCAATCTATCGAACCTTGCAACAAAATATCTCATGGACTTGAAGACTTATTTCTTCATCTGAATGAGTTGAACCAACAGATCTTGGAAATCTTTAGTGCTCTTGAACCTATGTTAAAATGCACTTCTTATGTCATCCAAACCCATGATAGATCTTGGATGAAGCATGTAAAACCATTCAACAGCTTTCTCTTGGAGTGACTCCATAAAAATTATAACCAAAACACCTTCATCTTCAACACCTAACACACCACAAGTAGTGATGAAGGCTGCTACATGTTCTTTAGGGAGTTGGGAGCTATCTCCTTTGAATTTGGGAAAATTATTTCTCGAACCTCTTGGCAGATCATGGAGTATTCGTGGGAGGGCAAGTGTACCAGTATTTCTTCCCCATAGTACATTGGTTCTACGTGCTTCACGTTCATTATCAGCCATTATATTTCTATTTCTGGCTTCTTCATTAGTTAGGGTTACTTCTCTTTCCTTTTCCTTTCTTTTAATTCTTTCAATCTCCTCCAATTGAGCTCTGATCACTTCCTCTCTTTCAAATTGAGCTCTAACCTCTCCTTCTTCTCTCTCTAACTCTTCAAAAGTAGGATCAACCACTCCTTGTCTCTACAGCTGGGTATACCTTCTATCAGCCAGCTTGAAGGTTTATTGTCTTCTCTAAGGTGCTGGAATCTAGTTTTTCCCGTTCAACTCAAAAGCAAGTTCTTCTTCTTAGTCCAAAATATTTGTAGCAACAGAGTAATGTTTTACACTCTGCCTACTATGCCAAATAGCCTCCTTCAGGTCTGAAATGATATCTTCTTTGATACGAAAGAATGAAGAATTTCTCTAGGAGGATTTGCAATAATAGTCATACTCGTATTCATGTGGATCACAAGGAACTTCAAACTTCAAAAACTTAAAAAATACTTTAAAACCTTGTGCTCATTTTAGGGTGCAGATGCTGCAAACTCTGCCCCACGGTGGGCACCAAAAAATTTTGGTGAGAAAATTTTCCAGGGAAAAATTGGTGGTTATCTGGCCAATGCTATGGGAATCTAAGACCCTCTACATTTGAATGGTGCATCTCTCATTATTTAGCATGTAAAACCAAAATGGATTTATGGTGGTTTTTCAACCAGAGATCCACAAGAACACTCCATTGTCCCTATGGCAATAATAACAACTCCTTGCTATAGAAGAAATTGATTTGAGAAAGGGGAGGGAGTGAGAATGAAGGAGGGGGAAATAAATATTGTGGGTACAGTGTCAGATTCCCACACACATCAACTGGAAGTTTCATTACATGCATTAATTAATAGAAGAAAGAAAAAATTTCAATTACTGAGCACAAGATAGAATAAGACATGCTGGTCACAAAGCACCAATTGATTTTTCCATTGGGGGGACATAAAATTCCTTCCTTTTTATTGATCTTAGAGTTGAAACTTGTACAATGCGTGCGAATAGAAGAAAAATGCAGAGGAGGAGAATAGAAGAAGACTAACAATCGTTTTTGTCCTCTGTTCGCAAAAACATGCTTCCAGTTTCCAAATTCAATTTTTGGCCCTGGTAAATGATATTGAAGGGTCATTATATTCATAAATTCAAATGGTTACAGACCTGTAAATTATCCATGCCTCTTCAAATTCCATTCTTGCAAAGAAAAACGCCCATGTCGTGTCAATAACTAGATCCTGTGAGCAAACGTTATAACCTATTTGCTAGTTTGAATATAATTTGTTTGATTTGCTCCATGCATTTGGATCTTGGGCCGTCCACATGGCAGGAGAACATTGGAGCGGAGTCGGGGGAAAATTTGTCACATTTTTTTACATGCCAGATACATTTTCTCGATTTTCTCCCCAAAACTCCATCACACTTTAAAATTAAAGTGTCCATCATGTAGAGAATTTAAATAGCTTTCTATTGATACCAAAAATGTGAAAAACTGAGCTCTGGTTCGAAAGATATGGCCCTCTGAAGATTTAGGGAAAAAATGGTAAAAAAACAGAGTCAAAATTAAGGTTGGCGAGGTCAAAATTTAAATTTTTCCCTTTTGGAAAAATTTCCTTAAAATATCCATGGCCCCAATGCTCCGAGACATGTGGAGCCTTATGATTCATCCATAGGCCAAAGACCTACCTTTTTTCCTTTTGATTTCATATTGGGAAAAGTTTCCCAAAAATGTCCATGCCCCGTCACTCCAAGACACGTGGCACTCTCTGACTGGTCACAGATATGCAGCTCCCTTTTTTCCTTTTAAATTTTAGATTGGGAAAATTTCCCAATTTACCTTCACGCCCCGCCGCTCTGCCTAGCTTAAGACATGTGGCACTTTCTGATTTGTTGCGGGCTTGGGGAAAATAGCTAACCCTTAAACCTTTTTTTTCTTACCTCAAGAGCTAAAAACTTGAAGTCCCGCCAAAGGTCTGCCTCCTGCTTTGACTTTTCAACCATGACCATGTGCCTACGCCTGATTGGTTGCGAGCCTTAGACCTCATTCTTTACATCACTCTACTTTGGGCTTGCGGGTCCGCGGGGGAAAGTTGCCCTTTTTGCCAAAAATGAAAAAAATGCTAAGTTCGCCACAAAACCCTTTCTTCCCTGTCCACTGAGATCCGTCCACGTATTTGTCTTTGTTTGGGCTTGAAATTTGATAGCAAGGAAGCTTATCATCCCGACTGCAAAAAATGTAGAGAAGGAAAACTTCCATGTTTTGAGTCCGTTTTTAAATTTTTCTTCATGAACCAGAAGCAAATAGGCAGAATAATAACTTGACAACCCAAGCAAAGTGAAAACGATCCGATTTGATCCAAAATGGAGGTTGAAAATCAATTTTTCACACACAGGCTGGGAGATGGAGCATTTCCAAAAAAATGAGCAAAACAGGGATCAAAAACAGCTCCAGGGCACGGATTTTTCTATCTCCCTGATCCACAAACTTGGCTTGGGCACTTACAAAGGGCATGAGCACAAAAAATTTGAATTTGGTTGTGAAAACGCAGAGCAGTTTTCAGGAGACAACACACCCACAAGGCCTGCCCAACATATCTAACATTAAATATGATTCTGGAAATGGCAGGTGGCCATCATATCCACCCACACACCCACTTAAAAACAAAAACAATAAAAAAAAAAGTGGAATCCAAAGATCATTTCCACTATCCCACCTGCCACACACACACGTACACACACACACACACACACACACACACACACACACACACACACACACACACACACATATTATTTTTATTATTTTAGTCTTGTCTCTATCGGCACTATATCTTATTTTCTCATTTTTGATTTACAACTTTTGGAAGAGGAGAAGGAAGAGGAGCCATAAAAGCAAGAAGAGAAACCATGGCAAAATTTGCATGGTTTTAGTTGTAAAGATTATATTATTGTATTATTGCTCATTTGTTTAATATAGAGATCCTACAGTGGATCTATTTTGTTATTTAATGAAAATATTTTCTTATTTTGAGTTCAACCATTCGGGAAAAACGTAATTTCCTTTAATCTGAGAATTTTTACACATTTGGGTACCATAAAAAGATTGGAGAGCTTAAACACTTAATTTGAATTCATTTCTAGTTGTTGGAAATAGCCTTTTAATGGTTTTAGGCTTAGATTTAATTTAATTTTGAATCTGGGTTTCTTTCACATATGGAATTTATTTTTCCATCAAAAGTGATGAAACCGCCACCCTATGTAGGTCGACAGTCCAGTGACTGCCACCCTACACAGGTCGGTGGTCCTATGACAGCCACCCTGCCTGGGGGCAGTTCATCGACCATCGCTCTGTGCAGGGCGGCGGTTCTATTCCCCAAAAATAGAACCTTCAAACAATGCATTTTTTCAACTTAAGTTGGTTTTTAGAGAAATAATAAATTTAACTAAGGTGTCTTCCATTCATTGGTTGCTAGATTGATAACATTTCTAGTTTCATACTCAAATTACATAACATCAACTCATTCTCTATTCTTTCCTTTAATATAGCAAGAAATGTAACAAAAACTTCCATATTTCCCAATATACTTTCTTTTCACTAAGGAATAAGAAACTATTTCCTTTCTTCAACCTAATAAGTAAAAGACAATCATTTCAAACAACAAGTGCATTTCAACAAGATTCTCAATATTTTTAAAATGAAACATATCACACTTTGGAGGAAATGAAACAACTTAGATTCAAATAAATTCATTTCCATTTCAAGTTTTCTATTTAATCTAAACAATGCAAAATTTGGTAGTTTCCCTTCACAAGAACTAACACATTTAAAATGCAAATTTATCACTCAAAACACTCTTAGTAGAGTTTATAAGTTGGAGGGATTTTTGAAGTAATAATGCGATTTTCCTTTACCCCTTTTCCATATACATACATTTGAAAAATTGATACAAATCAACCATTTTACAACACATTTTCAAGATATTTAAATTCGTAAAAATGCAAGTTACAGGCCCTCCATTCAAATGGAGTCAACATGGTGAAATTTTTACAAAGAGGGATCTTGCTCCTTTTCTCCAAATACTACTAAGATCATTCTTCACTTGATCTCCACCATCTTCACCAAAAATCAAGCACACACAAAAATGGGGGAGTAGGCAACACTCTCCACCCAACCAATAATCCATTTAGGGAGAGAAGCCTTCTTCCTCATTGGCCCCAAAAACCCAACAAATAAGTAATGAGGGGTATAAAACAACCATTGAAAACTCTACATGGCTTCCGCAATGACATTCAACAAGGAATTTAACACAATAAACACAACATCAATATCACTTAAACATGCAACTTACCAATTACAAAGGCTTAACACACAAGTCGAGAAGGAGAAAGGAACATGAGGATTCTTCTCATGCCTCCCAAGGGTTTGGGTGTCCACCTTTGAGCCTCCAACAACTCCATCACAATACTCACAACAAATATTTAACTCCTATAGACTGGGCTAGGTTCTTATTTTAGTACTTCTTGGTCTAGATGCCTTGACTGGTTCCCTTAAAATGTCACAAGCTAATGTTTGGGTTTAAATTTGGTTTCATCGCTAGATGGTTGGCATTTTGGATTAAGCCTTTAAGGAGGGGAAATAGTGTTGTAATTATATAAGAGAGGGATCCTCCTAGTATCCACTTTGATTCTTCAACCCACTTCCTTTGCGAGATGAGTTGTAATTTTCTAATCTCGACAACCCTTTTTATGGACCCTGGTAGTTGGTGCGTATCGTGCTTGTTCAAAGCCTCTTTAGACAATTCATTTGTCCCTCATGCATGGTCTCCCTTACCTTTTCTTTCATAATTTTCATAATTTAGATTCTTCATTTACAATGTTTTAGAAACATTAAACTAATCGATAATCTTACAAATGGGTATGTAACTAAATTTAAATAGTGTAAAGAAATAGAACTACACTGTGTAATGTTTGAAACTGATTTACAATTTAAACATTAATTTTGGTCGCTACCATAGCCTTATACGATGATACTAGAATATCCAAATTAGGTGCTCACATGTATTCGTATTGGTGAGAGTTATATGATGTCGTCAAATCAAACAATCCTTTTTCCTACCATTTAAAGTTAGGAAGAGAAAAATACAATTTTCAAGACTCGCCAAACAACACTCTGAGCCCCATAAAAGAGAAGTGAAACATCGTATGTGCTCCTTGTTATGTAGAGAGTTATGTCAAACATTAGTCCAACCCTGTGTGATCATTTGCGCTCTCTTTCCCGTTCTCTAGGATCCATGTTACTGCGTTTTATTCTTTGAAGGAAGCTGTTAAAACTGAAAAGGTGGTTTTCGTTTTGAACCACCATTTAGTTCTTGAGAAACGAAATGCTTGATCACCTTTACAAACCTCTAGTATTTTTGACTAGACAATTCCTTGGAACCTTCAGTTTAGGAAAAACACATCCCTAGTGAGTTTGGCAAAGGGGTATTGTAGGCCTCTAATCATTGTTTGACTAAGTCAAACTGACTCAACTACAACCGGTGGCTCCGGAAAACCCTTTATCATTTTAAACTTGTATGTCAGTTCTCAGTTCCGTCGACTTTGAAGAATTCTTCATAAATAGGGGAACTTGTAGGAAATTTCTCGTTGCATATTCATCCATAAAACCTTACTTTGGAGGTTGGTTTTTGAGCCCTCGAGCTAACTTTGATTGTTTCTAATCATGCCAATTACAATCGATGACCTCGGAAAAATGACCACCAATCGTAAAGCAATAACTAATTCTAAATTATATCAGTTCTTATGAACTCTTGGTATATAAGTGGGCATGTATAAATTTAACCATGGTGTGTTTTTTCATCAGATGACAAAGTTTTAAATTGGTTTCTTAGCCTCCAAGCATGTTTTGAACACTTTTGTAGCTAGCAGGAAAATGTAAAAAGAAAGTTGTAGGACCCCTATCGGGTTGCAAAACCACTGCAGAAACTTTTGAAACATGTAAATAACTGTTTGAAAACTCCATATTGTAACTTGTGTGAAATAGAACTGTTGAAAAAATGGTGTTTCTCTCCCTCCTTTCTCTTTCTCTCTCCTTGATTACGAAATGAAGTGAAATGAAATGAAATGAATTCATGTTTATAAATCTTTTCTTTTGAATGCAAATTATAATTATTATTATATGCAAATGGGGAACTTAAAAGCATTAATTATGCTAGATTAGGGTGGATTCCATGCCAGTGATTTATCACTGATTTAATGCTCACCTAGTTTTGCAGGATGCAAGAAAGATGGTAAAAAGGTGATGTGTAGTTCATTATTTCTTATTGTAATTTATATAGGTCATTGTAAAATAAATATATGTATAATGTATTCTTTTGCTACAGAAAAGTTATATCTAAAATTTACTAATATGTATGAGATGTTATTTTTAGGGATATCTTAGGAAATGTGCATTAATCACACGTTCAATTTGATTTATAGTTGCGTATGGTAAAAGCATTTGATATATATATATATATAATGAATTTGAAGTTAATATATTATAATGCATTTTTAGTGTTCAATAAATGATTAATTAATTACTGGGTTGTATTCTTACCTTGTAAATTTAATAAAGAGATTCAATCGAAACACTCAACCCTACTATAATATCTTTGCATAACATGTCTTCATGTGTGATCCTTTTTACCATAGAAAAAATTGAAATCCGTAGAATGAACTTAAACTTTGCACTCGATGGAATCCTAGTTTAGGTAAATAAGAGCACAAGGATGTGATTATCATCTTAGTCAATATGTTTAGTGACATCGTCATAAACCCAATAGATAGGAGTGACATAGTCAAACTTTATCTGGTATTTTTGTCCCCCTCAGAATTCCCCTCTTTTGAAAGTCAAATATTTGAAAATTTTGAGTTGGCACCCTTCAGTAGTCTTTTAGTGAAGTAAGAAATTTGAAGAGATAGTGAAAATTCCATTTCTTGGAGTCATTTTAGTGACTTGTGGGTCTGTCGGACATTTTTGTCCCTCATGTCCCAAGTGGTAGTAGGCCTCCTATTTGCCAATTGGCTTATTTCCCCGCAAGTCCTTGTCCATCAGATTTTTCAGACTTTTTCAGCCCATCTGTCCCAAGTACACCCGAGCCTCCTGTTCACCGATTCCGTGCATCACCTGCATCAGATCTTCATGTCCTTCGTATTTCTGTGTCCCTCAAACCGCCCTTGCTCTCCTGTCCTGCATCACCTACATTGATCGAATCGGCTCTTGGTGTCCTTAATGTCCCAATGTTCCATGGACCGTCTTGGCCAGTTTTTTCCACTTTTCCCGTATTTTACCTTTTTGAGTCGGTGCAAGGTGTATTTAATGCGCATTTATGATCTTCTCTCTCTTGAATGGCTATTTAGGGGGGAAACCATCTATGCACTTGTCACATTGCTTCCTCATTATCTCTTGCCTGCTTCTTTGCAAAATTGAGTCATTTTTTCCACCTTCCTATATCTCCTTGTAATTTAATTAAGAACTTTATGTTGTGTATTTCCTTAATATTTTGGTTAAAAGAAACAGTTACCAAATGTAACCACTTCATAAACTATATATTGGGCTCTCCACCTCATTCCAAGGGGATCATACTCTGATAATTTTGAAAGTGTAATAGAACTAAAAGCTATCAATACAGAATATTTCCCTTCCTGTTTCCATCTGCATCGGTTTATCCTCTCTTTCTTATCTCAAGTTTGTGAATCATTAATCTATTGCATTAAGAATCTTTGTATTCTTATGGATGTAATTTCTAGAACTTTGTGTCTATGAAAATATCTAATGCTTTAATATGAATGATTTTGTTCTATATATCATCATTGCACAACATTTATAAGGAACTATTTTACTATCTATATTTCTTGGGAATGTTGTTATGTTCTACATTTTCCCTTCCTTAATTATTCTGTCCTTTTGTATTGATGATCTACCTTTGCATTAAGACACTTTCATGATATCAGAGTTGTACATTTGTAAATAGTTTTGTTGCTTGCTTTCAATAAGGGCCCTCTCCCATTAAGAGGAGGGACTTTTTGTCCCCTGACTGTTGCTTTCATTAAATTTCTAATTTGACAACTAAAAGTTTTTTGGTGACTCCACTGGGGATTCGTTTCAACGAATTTCAGTTTTAAAGAACAATTTCTTGATAATTTCTAATCTGGCGACTCTAAGATTTACTCATGGAAGAAGGGCTCTTGGAATTGAATATTCTCAATTTTAACTCTAGGAGCAGCAAGGCTTTCCCCTTCCTTCAATAAGGAGAAATAGAAGAGATAATTCTACAAGCACACCTTCTGTTGAAGACAGAGCTTTTGGGAGTGGTACCCCTTAAGAACTACTCATCCCTAATCTTCATGCTTTAATTCTTGCTGGTGTTTCAGTTCCAATTCAATTAATTTTTCCAAGAATGGCAATTCCATTACCTTGAGGCCAACGAGTTGGGCCTCTTTCCCTCCCTCAACCTTTGCTTGAGTTACCCAAGGGTAATAGAAAGAACTTTCCCAAGTTCAAAGGTGATGGCAAGGTACATCCTAATGAACACATTACATCCTTCATAGTTGCATGTGGAGTCCTTAGAGTTGAACATAAGGATGTCTCTGTGAGGATTTTTGTGGAGACTTTGTAGGAAAATGTGGCAGATTAGTTTTACCATCTCCCCATTGGGGCCATCACCAATTGGACTACCATGAGAACTAGATTTGAGAACCGTTTCAAACTTGTTGAAGATGTGCATGCATTGCTAGCCCAGATTTCTCAAATCAAGAAAGAACCACAAGATCCCATGAGAGAATTTGTGACCAAGTTCAATAAGATGATTAACAAGATCCCACAAGACACCTGGCCTGTGGATTAAATTCAAAAAAAGTTTCTTGCTAAATGCTCAATTACCTGAAGTAAGTTATCCACTGAGAAGAGCCAATCTTGCAACTTTGGATGTTGATTAGAGATTAGTCGTTAGTTTTGAACATGACCTGATCATGTTGGGAAAATTGAAAAGAGACTCTTCCAAATCCAAAACTTCTTCTTCCTCTTCCTCTACTCCTGGAGCTAATGCATATCAGTTAGCACATAAGCTTTCTTATGACCTCATTGCCATCAAGAAATAATTGGCTCAGCATGCTCCTTATTAAGACGTTCCAAGGAGAAATTTTTAGCCTAGAAACCATTTTCCTTCTTCTTAGATAACGTTGGAAATCGAAGGACCACCCATCATGGTCCCTGTTAATGCAACTTGTGAAGTTGAAGAACCTAGTGACGAAGAATTTAATGAATATTTTGAAGAACTTGGAGAAGAGGCTGAGGAAGAACTGGAAGAACTTGATGGATCTCGAGTTAATTTCCTCACCACTGAGGGTGTTGATGAGGAAGATGATTATGATGAAGTAGTGGCAGAGATGAATAGTGAGTCATATGTTGTTATGACTCGGGAACAGACAAACAAGAGAGAAAACGTTATACAGCTTGCTAAAAAATCTACGGAGCATCCCACAACTATTCCAGTGATTGCAAGAAGAGGATCTCATATTCCCACTACATCCATGCAAAAGGTGAGTTCTTCTAATTCTTCTTCCACTCTTGCTTCTAAATATTCTTATTCTCCAGTTCCAAAACCTGATAAGCCTAGGAATCCAAGTGATGATACCCCATCAACCTCTGGATCTTTTGATATCATTAATCACTTCAAGAAGACAAAATTCCAAAGTTCAGAGGCTAAGTTTTATCAAACTCATCCAAAATCCTTTGCCAAAAATGGTCCACTTTTTCAATTCCCATTGCAAAAATTCATCCAACACTTCTAAAGGTCTTTTTCCCACTCCCTCTTCCACATCCCAATCAAATATTATGGCTGTAATCACCTCACCAAATGTGAAAATCAAACCATTCTATGTGACCCTCCTCATCACTAGCCATAAACTCAGCAACTATGTCATAGACTCAAGAGTGGCGGATAATGTGATGCCTACCAAAGTGGCTCATACTTTGGGTCTTACCCTCACACACACTTATGGTTCTTTCTATTCCATGGAGAGTAGGGAGATGCCTTTGGTCAGAAGAATTAAGGATGCACAAGTAGATTTTGTTGCTTTGCCAAAGAAAAAGGTTTTAGCTACTATTTTGGTAGCTGATATTCCTCCTTTATATGGCATGTTGTTGAGTAGAAATTTCTATAAGGATGTAGAAGGAAGAATTCAAATGGATTGGTCACATGCCCTTCTACCAGTCAATGGAAAGATGAAGAATTTGTTTTCAGAGAAGCAATCTCAATATATTGTGTAAAAGACAAATGATCCCAAGGCACAAATACTTTATGAAGATATTGGGCATGGAAATTACATGGTCATGTCTCAAGATGAGGTGGAACATCCTAAAGAAGTGCTTTGTGATCCTAATAGAATTTGGATTTTGGAATTTGATGGAAGTTTCTCTTCAACTAGTGTTGGGGCTAGTGTGGTATTGATATCTCCAGAAGGAAAGATTCATCCTTTCTCCTTCAAGCTATAGTTTGAAAATACAAATAACAAAACAAAATACGAAGCTCTCATTCTTGGACTGAACGCGGTAAAAGAAAGAGGTGTAAGGAATCTCCTAGATCGTGGAGATGCGTAACTTGTTGTCAAACAATTCAGAGACCTTTTCCAAGTAAAGAATAGAAGGTTGAAGCACTATAAGAATCTGGTTTGGGATTTTATTGAATTATTTGATGCCTTCTCCATCGAAGTGGTGCCAAGGGAGAAGAACACTAGAGCTGAATCCTTAGCTGTTTTAGGGTCTTTGTTGATACCTCATCTTGATTTCCCTCAAGAAAAATTCACCATTAAAATGGTTCATAGACCAAGAATACCAGATAATGCAATCAACTGGCAAGTTTTCAATGACGACCAACATTTTCTCTCTTTCCTGGAGCTTAGGGATAACTTTGATCAATTTTATTTTGAGAGAAGTGGCAATATGGCTCGAGAGAGTGTTTATTCTAATGAGGAAGGTGTCATGGAGCAGATGGATCATGATGGCTACATCAGACTAAAAGGTAACAAGATCCCTAAAGGGATGATAAGCCTGGAGGAATTGTTTGATAAACATGACAGATATCTTAAGTCCAAGGCTTCCAAAGGATCTCAGCAGTCTGTTGAATGTGAAAATATTAACATTGGGATCCCTACCAAACCCAAAATGGTGAACGTTGGAAAGTTCTTGACCCAAGAGGAGAAGAAGAATTTCATAAATCTTTTGAATAGGTACATCGATGTCCTTTCTTATTCTTATGATGATCTAAAGTTTTTCCAGCCAAAAGAAATGCAACACTTCATTCCCCTCAAACCTAGGATTAAACCTTTCAAGTAGAAGCAAAGGAAGTACAATCCAAAGATTGCTGACACCATCTTCCAAGAGATACAGAAACTTTTGAAAGCTAAGATCATCTTCCCCATTCATCATTCAACATGGATTGCTAATATTGTACCTTTCAGGAAGAAAAACGGTGAAATTTAAATTTACCTTGACTTCAGGAATCTAAATTAGGCTTCTTTAAAGGATAACTATCCCCTACCCATGATGGACCAGGTGTTGCAAGTTGTTACGGGTGTGGAGATTTTGTCCATGCTTTATGGTTTCTCAGGATATAACCAAGCGGAAGTCAATACTGTAGATTAGCACAAGACTGCTTTTACCACTCCTTGGGGTAATTTTTCCTACAAGAGAATGCCCTTTAGCCTCATTAATGTTGGTGCCACCTTTCAGAGAGTAATGGATTTGGATTTCAGAGATTTGAAAAGAAAATGTATTTTTGTGTATCTAGATGATTTAACTGTGTTTTCAAAAACTAGAGTAGATCACTTTCAACATCTTGAAACAGTCCTCTTGAAATGCAGAGAACATGGAGTCTCTTTGAATCCTAAGAAATCTATTTGTTGTGTCACAGATGGAAATTTATTGGGACATATTGTCTCTAAAGAAGGAATCAAGATTGATCATGAATGAGTACAAGCCATCTAGCAGATTCCTCTTCCTATAAGTAAAAAGGGAGTGCACTCTTTCTTTGGTAAGATCAATTTTCTGAGAAGATTCATCCCCGATTTTGCAGAGCTGACTTTGAAAACTTCCCAAATGATGAAAGTAAAGCATGTGTTTTGTTGGTCCTCTGAAGGAAAGGAAGCATTTCAAGGCATTAAGAAAGCTATTGCTAAGACTCCTATCTTAGCATGTCTAGATTTTAGCAAAGATTTTATTATCTATTGTTATGCCACAAAGAGAAACTTGGTTGCTGTGTTGACTCAACAAGATTCTGAAGACCATGAGCTCCCAATTGCATTCATGATTTATATTCTAAAAAATCATGAGTTGAAGTAAACTATGATGGAGAAACATGCTTTTGCGGTAGTTAAAGTTGTTAAGCAGCTTTGATTTTACATTCTTAACTCTCACTATGTTGTGTTTGTGCCCGATATGACTATCAAGTATATTCTTACACAACAAGAGTTTGGAACCAAGAGAGGAAACTGGGTAGTGAAGGTTCAGGAGTATGATCTCAACATCAAACCAACAAATCTAGTTCGGGGTAAAGGCTTGTGTGAACTCATTGCCAAGGGAGCTAGTCATGAGTTACCTAAGGATGAATTTGATGTCCCTATTATTCTGTTCCTCAGCTTGACAGATGAATGGTACGCTGATATTTCTCACTTCCTTACCTATGGTAAGTGTTCATCTCACTTAACTACCAAGGAGAAGAGAGATATCAAGTTAATTTCGACACAGTACATGTTGTGGGAGAATGCTTTGTTCAAGCGAGGAGTGGATGGAAGATTCTTGAAGTGTGTTGACAAAGAGCAACAGAAGAAGCTATTCTCAGCCTTTCATGATTAAGCTTGTGGGTGTCATGTCTCATTTGCTATCACTTCTCGTAAAATTCTTCGTGTAGGGTACTATTGGCCTACTTTGTTCAGAGATGCATCAAAGTGGGTCGACAAGTGTGAAGCTTGTCAAACCTTTGTGGGAAGACCTAAACTAGATGCTTTACCACTTAAGCCAGTTGTGATTGAATAACCCTTTCAATAATGGGGTTTGAATTTCATCGAAACACTCAACCCCCGTTCAAGTGCAGGACATACTCATATGTTGACTGCCACATATTATTTCACCAAGTGGGTGGAAGCCATCCCAGTTAAAAGTACTACTTCTGAGGTAGTATGTAATTTCATCAAAGAAAACATCTTGATAAGGTTTGGAGTACCAAACAAGATCATGACCGATAATGATTCCAATTTTTATTCTACTGAGATGATGAATTTTTTTTATGGGTATGGAATTTCCCTCACTCATTCTTCATATTACTACCCTCAAGGGAATGGATAGGTAGAATCAACAAACAAGAATTTGGTGACCATTTTAAGAAAGCTTGTCAATGAATCTCATAGAAACTGACACAAGAAACTTTATTATGCTCTCTGGGAAGATAGGATTACACCTAAAAGAGCAATTGGGATGTCCCCTTTTCAAGTGGTGTATGGTGTGGAATCTCAACTACGAATGACAGTGGAACTACCAGCTTTTCATTTGATGAAAAATATTGAGGACCCCAGTTTCAATGATTCTTTGGATAAGAGGATCATGTATCTCCATAAGTTAGTTGAAGACAGGCTGCAAGTTTTTGATAGGATCCCTTCCCATCAGCAGAAGGTGAAATCTTTATTTGAAAGAAAAACTAGATCTAGAGATTTCAAATTTGGAGACATTGTTTTACTATGTGACAAAAGGCATGAACCTCAAGGAAGCCATGGTAATTTTGACTCCCTTTGGCTTGGTCCTTTTAGAATCGGTTACTTTACCAGTGAAAATTCTTTTTATCTTGATTACATGGATATATATTCCCTCTTACTTCCTTATAGTGGGTAGTACCTAAAAAATTTCAAATCCTAGGTGAATATGAAGTCCTTTGTATATTATGTACATTGTGTGTTTTCCTTTCCTTGCCTTTGTTTTGTTGTTTTCTCTATGTGTTTCCTTCTGTATTGTTTTTCTTTTGAATCTATTGCCCAATAGATAAGGCACTGGTCTTCTTCCCCAAATTTTTTCTTGAATTTTTTTCTTGCCTCATTCCTATGATCTAGTCAAGTCATCCCCAGAAAGAGCAAGTTGTTGTCCTGTCATCACCAATCCGGCACTATGATAATTCTTCACCAAGAACTCCTCGTGCTATGATTATTTACTAATGCACAGCCTTTAGTTTGGTGGATGTAATCTAGAAACAAAACAACAACATAACACAAGAATACCATCGACTATGATAAGACAGAATGATAAAAAATCTGAAATATCAAAATAAATTATAATATTAACATAAAACTGTTACAATCTCACCCATGAGGTACTTCAAGTGTTATTGACTTCACTTGCCTTTCACCAAGACTATGGGAGAAACTTTACAATTGCACCTCTTAATGGCTTCTTCAACACACCTTTAAACTGATGGCTTCCTTTGCACACTTCCTACAATATTTCTCACTACTTCCTTCTATGCTAAATGAGGGGTGGTAGCCTCTCTATTTATAGAACTTCCAGGATTATCCATCTTATCTCTAAGATAGGATAAGAAATCCACTCTGACAAATCATATTCCATACCTTAACTCTTATCTGTACATGTAAGCTTATCTTCTAAGATAAGATAAACCTTATCATTTTACATGGGTTCCACATTTTTAGACTTTTTACAAATAAAATACACAAAATATTTATGACCTCATTCCTTATCCTTATTACCAATATAATATTTCTAATTCCTAATCACATAGACCCTACTTCTCTAATTACCCAAACTTTGACATTTTAACATTACTGGACCACTTATGACAAATATTTACTTTTTACAACATTCCTATTGTACTTTGACTATTACCGTACTCCACATTATTGGCGGCACCGTATTGATGGCACCGTTATCTTCTATCAGACGCTACTACTAATTATACTTAACAACATCATATTCCTAATACATACATTAATGAAATAGAAATTATGGAGAAAAATTTTAGTGTCGACATCTTCCCCCTTCCTAGCTTCTACTCCGTCCTCGGAGTAGACTATTCTGGTGCTTGGAAAATCTTCAACTTGTTGTGGTTGACCCATTTCGTAATGGGAGTGCCATCCAATTCCTTTAGTCGGTACGTACCATTTTCATGAACAGTTGCTATTTTGTAGGGCCCCATCCATTTTGGAAGAAATTTTTTGTCTTCTTTTTTTGTATCTGGAATCATATACTAGAACCAAGTCATTCACATGAAATGGAGACCACCGGATCTTTTGATCAAAGTATTCCTTCTGCTTCATTTTCTTCTTATGGCTTGTATCCTTTACTATTTCTCTCATTTCCTCCAGCAAATGAAGATGTACCAACCTTTCTTTTATTGAATCACTTTCATCCATCCTTTCATTTTTCATAACTCTCACAGTGGGAATATCAAACTCAATAGGAAGAACTGGATCAATGCCATAGGCCAACTGAAATGGGGAGTATCCTATTGCTGACTTTGATGTTGCCCTATATGCCCACAATGTTGCATGAATCCTTTTATCCCATTTATGTACCTGCAAGGCTACATCTTTTGCTAGAATTTGACACAACACAAAATTTGTTTGTTCCACCTGTCCATTTGTGCTTGGCTTGTATGTTGTTGCCTTCCTGTGCTTAATAGAAAACTTATTGACTAGGGATTCTACCACCTCATTAATGAAGTGGCTTCCTTGATCTGTTACAATTTCTAATGGGCAACTAAATCTGGTGACAATGCGTCCATACATGAACCTTGCCACTTCATCTATGGAAGTTGTTTTCAATGGCCTAGTTTCAACCCACTTGGTTAAATAATTTGTGGCAACTACAATATACTTATTTTGGCATGATGTAGTTGGAAGTGGACCTAAAATGTCTATTCCTCACTTTTCAAAGGGACCAAGGGGAAGAATAGGGCATAATGGAGCTGATGAAGTCTTACGGTTACCATGCTTTTGACAAATATCACATGTCTTACAATAATTATAACAATCTTTAAAAAGAGTGGGCCAGTGATAACCTGCATCCAAGATCCTTCTTGCTGTAAGTTGTCCAGAGAAGTGCCCTCCACATGTACCATTTTGGAATTCTTCTAGCAGTTCCTTCCCTTGATCATGTCCAACTGCCCTCTTATACTATCCATCAGGTCCTATTCGAAATAATACTCCATGCAGAATAGAATATGGACGACTGGCTTGAGTAATCTTTCTCTTAGTCTTTGCATTGGCACCATTAGGAAACTTGAATTCATTCAGATAATTCCAAATATCTATGTATTCACTAGGGATTGTGTTAAGGGATAACAAGGCTGCATCGTGGAAATCATCATCATCACAAGATGATCCTAAACCATCATAGGCTCGAGAGAGTGCATCTGCATTGACATGCTTCTTTCTTGGCCTATCTATAATATCAAATTCAAATTCTTGTAGCAAAATTATCCATCTTGCTATCCTCCCTGATGGGTTAGGCTTATTTATAATATATTTTAGAGCCTGATGATCTGTTACAACTAGAAATTTTTGCCCTAGCAAGTAATTTCTAAACTTCTTTACAGTAAAAATGATAGCCAGAGCCTCTTTTTCAGTTACAGTATAATTTACCTTAGCACTGCTCATTTGTCTGATCCCAAAGTAAATTGGATGTTCATTCCCATCTTCATCCTTTTGGCTCAAAGTACTTCCTAGTGCTGTATCTTAGGCATCAGTGTACACAATGAATGGCTTGCTCCAATCTGGATTCTTCAAAATAGGTGAAGACACCAGTGCTTCCTTCAGTTATCCAAAAGCTTCATGCGCCTTATTTCCTGGTTCATAAGTAACATCCTTCTTCAAGAACTGGGTTAGTGGCTGTCCAATCTTTGAAAAATTCTTGATGAACCCTCTATAGTAACCCACATGGCCTAAAAATGATGTCAACTTACTTCTATTCATAGGAAATGGTAAATCTTTGATTTTTGAAACTTTATCAGGATCAGTACCAATACCATCTCTGGATACAACATGCCCTAACAAAACACCTTTAGAACATCCAAACACACACTTTGTAGGGTTTAGTGAGGCTTGTGCTTCATCTAACCTTTGAAATGCTGTCTCCATTTGGTGCAGGTGGTCCAACTTGCTCCCATAGATGCAAAATCATCCAGAAATACTTTGATGAAGGTCCCAATGTAGGGTTCGAACACCCTATTCATCAAATGCTAGAATGTTGCTGAAGCATTACACAACCCAAAAGGCATAACTCTATAAGTAAACGTTCCCCAAGGAGTGGTGAACGTGGTCTTCAGCTGATCTTTCTCTGCTATACGAACTTGGTTGTAGCTGCTATATCCATCAGCAAAACTATAGAACTCCTGGCCAGCTACTTCGTCCAAGATCTGATCTGAAAATGGAAGAGGGTAATGATCCTTCTTTGTTGCCTTATTGAGCTTCTTGTAATCAACACAAATGCGTAGCTTCCCATTCTTTTTTATTGAGATCATAATGGGAGAAACCCATTCTGAATTCTCCACAGCAAATATGAATCCTGCATCAAGCAACTTATCTATTTCTTCTTTTACAGTCTTGGAAAAATTAGGATTCATTCTATATGGCATTTGCTTTATGGGCTTAGCACCATCTACCAGCTCAATAGAATGTTCTACCCAACTTACTTGATGAAGTTCCTTGTAATCAAAAGTGAATAGGTGTATGTACCTTCGAAAGAGCTAGAGGTAGGATTCCTTCTCACTCTCCATCACATCATCACCAATCTTTATTTGTTGGAGATGATCATCAACTTCTTCTTCAGATAATTTTATGGGGTCATGAGTTGGTGTGACTGGAAGGATATCCATGACTGAAACATCAACCTCACTTTCTTCATCTTCAGTGTCCACTTCACTGGTACTAGAGTAATCAGAGGATGTCCAATCATCAGTTTCATCACTTGAATCCACAGGTTCTGCCTTATGATGTCGAGGGATCACATTTATCTTCACCCTCTCTCTACCACGTCCAAGTGTCATGAAACCTTCATTTCAGTAGTTTCTTGCATGAACTCTCCTTAGCCATGGTCTTCCCAGCAGCATTGGGTACACAACAGTACCATTTTTCATCACCTGAAAGTCTACCACACATACCACACCCATAACAGATATTGCCACATTTGAAACTACACCTTCTGGTTTAGTTTTTCCTTTATTTAATGACCTTAACATAAGTTTTGAAGGGCGATCAATTTTTAAACCCAACATAATCATTACAGACTCGGTCATTACATTAACTGCAGCACCTCCATCAACTAAGACATCATGAATTGAAATACCATTACATAATACCTCAGTTTGTGGAGCTGTCGACACTAAAATTTTCCTCCATAATTTCTATTTCATTAATGTATGTATTAGGAATAGGATGTTGTTAAGTACAATTAGTAGTAGCGTCTGATAGAAGATAACGACGCCGTCAGTACGGTGTCGCCAATAATGTGGAGTATGGTAACAGTCAAAGTACAATAGGAATGTTGTAAAAAGTAAATATTTGTCGTAAGTGGTCCGGTAATGTTAAAATGTCAAAGTTTGGGTAATTAGAGAAGTAGGGTCTACATGATTAGGAATTAGAAATATTATATTGGTAATAAGGACAAGGAGTGAGGTCATAAATATTTTGTGTATTTTATTTGTAAAAAGTCTAAAAATGTGGAACCCATGTAAAATGATAAGGTTTATCTTATCTTAAGAGATAAGCTTACATGTACAGATAAGAGTTAAGGTATAGAATATGATTCGTCAGAGTGGATTTCTTATCCTATCTTAGAGATAGGATGGATAAGCCTAGAAGTTTTATAAATAGAGAGGCCACCCCCCCCCCCCATTTAGCATAGAAAGAAGTAGTGAGAAATATTATAGGAAGTGTGCAAAGGAAGCCATCAGTTAAAGGTGTGTTGAAGAAGCCATCGAGAGGTGTAATTGTAAAGTTTCTCCCATAGTCTTGTTGAAGTACCTCATGGGTGAGATTGTAACAATTTCATGTTAATATTATAATTTACTTTGATATTTCAGATTTGTCATCATTCCATCTTATCATAGTCGATGGTATTCTTGTGTTCGGTTATTTTTTTGTTTCTAGATTACATCCACCAAATTAAAGACTGTGCATTAGTAAATAATCATAGCATGAGGAGTTCCCGGTGAATAATTATCATAGTGCCAGATTGGTGATGACATTTTGGTTCCGTTGCCGGGACCATTCCTCGTTGGTGGATTTTCTGGAGAGATATTCCCACTTAGTCAAAAATCAATTAGAGGGTAACCTTGATTTTACTGTGCATAGTAGTTACCATGGTAAAGTCATTTTTACCGTGAATAGTAGTTACCATGATAAAGTCATTTTTGCTATGAATAGTATTTATCACAGTAAAGTCACTTTTTACCATGAATAGTATTTACCGCAGTAACTTCACTTTTTACCGTGAATAGTGTTTACCACAGTAAAATCAATTTTTACCGTAGTAAGTCAAGTTTTACCATAGTTTACCGTGGTCATTTCTATAGTAATTCCAATTATTTGTGCACATAAGTCTTGTTGATTGTACTTGTGGGTTGGTATTTCATGGTGATTACTTTTGAAAATGGGAAAGATTCTTGTTTTTTCAGCTCAATCTAATGAAGATGCTTCTTCTTTCATTCAAGAGTTTAAGCGATCTTGTATTTGTAATGGCCTTATAAGAAGGGAACAATGGACTAAATTTTTTCCTACCTTTTTGGATGGTTCAGCACTTAGGTGGTTTGAAACACTAGGTGATAATGTGAAAAATTCATGAGATTTATTAACTGAAAGTTTTCTTGAAGAATTTGGTGAACAACAGAAATATGCAGACCTCATGATCGAGATCAAAAAGCTATCCCAAGGAGAAAAGGAGAAGATAAGGGATTATCATGCTCGTGTTCTAGAGCTAAGGAGGAAGCTCGATGCCCAGATCCATAAGGAAGGACTAGCGGATGGGCTGATGAATGGCGTGGATAATCTCCTCTGTAAGCACTTCATTCTTAGAATGAAGCCAGAGATCAGACAACGAGTGAAGTATGACCGCCCAGCTACCATTGAACAAGTAAAGGAGATTGCAAGAAGGCAAGAAGAAAGCATGGAAGAGAAGCCCAAAGAAATTTTTACTAAAGTAGAGCCTACACCAGCACCTTTGGTCCAGAATCCACAACCACTCCCGGTGAGCACAAATATTTCTCCTAGTACATCTACTGAGTATGAAGATCTACTTAGGAAGATGGGCCAGTTAACTATTAATCTTCTTCAAGGAAAGGAATTTAGTTCTCAGGGAGGAGATAGAGGTCCAAAAAGAAATATTTCTGAAGTTGTTTGTTATGGTTGTTATAAAAAGGGTCATTATAAGTATAATTGTCCAGATAGAGCTTCTACATCTGGTAAAGGAGATAATGATAAAGGAAAAGTACCTGTGAATTCTTTTGATGTAGTAGATAAGAGTAGAAATAATGAAGTAGATGTGTTTGTAACAAAAAGAAAGAAAGAAAAAAATAATCAAGATGGAAATGATCCTAAGAAGGTGAAAGAAGAAACTAGTAAGAAACATAGGAGAAGAAAGTTGGGTGTGCAGGATTTTCTGATTTCACAGGGGCAAGGACCATACTCCATCTTGGAAGATCTATCCAAAAGGCCTACAAATATTACATATGGTCAACTCTTGGCTATGTCTTCTGAGAAGAGGCGGGAGTTGCGAGGTGGACTCAATGCTCGAAGAAGGAAGGAGGTTGAGGTCCCTATTTTGGAGGCAGAGGCAGATCCCTATGCTCCACAAGCTGAGGTATTATGTAATGGTATTTCAATTCATGATCTCTTAGTTGATGGAGGTGTTGCAGTTAATGTAATGACCAAGTCTGTAATGAATATGTTGGGTTTAAAAATTGATCACCCTTCAACACTTATGTTAAGGTCATTAAATAAAGGAAAAACTAAACCAGAAGGTGTAGTTTCAAATGTGGCAATATCTGTTATGGGTGTGGTATGTGTGGTAGACTTTCAGGTGATGAAAAATGGTACTGTTGCGTACCCAATGCTGCTAGGAAGACCATGGCTAAGGAGAGTTCATGCAAGAAACTACTGGAATGAAGGTTTCATGACACTTGGACGTGGTAGAGAGAGGGTGAAGATAAATGTGATCCCTCAACATCATAAAGCAGAACCTGTGGATTCAAGTGATGAAACTCATGATTGGTTATCCTCTGATTACTCTAGTACCAGTGAAGTGGACACTGAAGATGAAGAAAGCGAGGTGGATGTTTCAGTTATGGATATCCTGCCAGTCACACCAACTCATGACCCCATAAAATTATCTAAAGAAGAAGTTGATGATCGTCTCCAACAAATAAAGATTGGTGATGCTGTGATGGAGAGTGAGAAGGAATCCTACCTCCAGCTCTTTCGAAGGTACATACACCTATTCACTTTTGATTACAAGGAACTCCGTCAAGTAAGTTGGGTAGAACATTCTATTGAGCTGGTAGGTGGTGCTAAACCCATAAAGCAAATGCCATATAGAATGAATCCTAATTTTTCCAAGACTGTAAAAGAAGAAATAGATAAGTTGCTCGATGTAGGATTCATATTTGCTGCGGAGAATTCAGAATGGGTTTCTCCCATTGTGATCTCAATAAAAACGAATGGGAAGCTACGCATTTGTGTTGATTACAGGAAGCTCAATAAGGCAACAAAGAAGGATCATTAGGGTAAGTGTAGCAAGTTGGGGGACAAAAAGGGGGTCATAAGTGGACGTCATATTGCAAATAACAACATAATATCAACTTGTAGGGATTATTAGCAATACATACACTCAAAATTAGAAAAAATTATATTAATATGAATCATAGCATCCGGAATATAGTTTCTAAAATACTAATTTTTTTAAAAATAGACAAGATTAGCTATATTAAACACTCAAAATTCAATGACTTGGTATTTTTGTTTAAAAATGCCTATAAAATTATAGTCCGTTTGCCCACGATTTGGATGACCAAATATTGATATATATTTTTCTCCTCTGGTGAGAAGTTAGATGCCACTATCTATCTTGGGATGGATTTTATTTTGTATTTTTTTGAGTAATATTTTATTTTTTATGATTTTTTCTGTGAAAGTGGTATGAAAACATAAAGAAAATAGAGCACTTTCTATTTGCCCGCCATAACTTCATCAAAAAATATTGAAATCAAATATATTTTTTTTGAACATGTATATAATTTCACCATGGTTGGGATGGTATAATTTTTATCACATTCTGATAAGTGAAACAAAATTTGTAGTCTTAAACCTAGACATAAACATTCACAGGAAAAAGTGTCTTAAAGACCTACTATTAGTAAAAAATTATAAAATAATATTTATCCTATTCTATTCACTTTAAAATCAATATTTCTACAAAGCTAAAAGTCTCCCCTACGCAATGGTACCATTTTTATGATATATTTTTTACTTTTCGGCATGGTTCAAGTACGTGGAAGACTAAATTTGATGTTTTGTTGTTTTTAATGTAAAATTCAAGATTTGATGTCCACTTAATTGTCCCCCAACTTGGTGCACTTACCGATTACCCTCTTCCATTTTTAGATCAGATCTTGGATGAAGTAGCTGGCTAGGAATGCTATAGTTTTGCTGATGGATATAGCGGCTACAACCAAGTTCGTATAGCAGAGAAAGATCAGCTGAAGACCACATTCACCACTCCTTGGGGAACGTTTGCTTATAGAGTTATGCCTTTTGGGTTGTGTAATGCTCCAGCAATATTCCAGCGTTTGATGAATACGGTGTTCGAACCCTACATTGAGACCTTCATCAGAGTATTTCTGGATGATTTTTACATCTATGGGAGAAATTTGGACCACCTGCACCAGATGGAGACAACATTTCAAAGGTTAGATGAAGCACAAGCCTCACTAAACCCTACAAAGTGTGTCTTTGGATGTTCTAAAGGTGTTTTGTTAGGGCATGTTGTATCCAGAGATGGTATTGGTACTGATCCTGATAAAGTTTCAAAAATCAAAGATTTACCATTTCCTATGAATAGAAGTAAGTTGAGATCATTTTTAGGCCATGTGGGTTACTATAGAAGGTTCATCAAGAATTTCTCAAAGATTGCACAGCCACTAACCCAGTTCTTGAAGAAGGATGTTGCTTATGAACCAGGAAACAAGGCGCATGAAGCTTTTGGACAACTGAAGGAAGCCTTGGTGTCTTCACCTATTTTGAAGAATCCAGATTAGAGCAAGCCATTCATTGTGTACACTGATGCCTCAGATGCAGCACTAGGTAGTACTTTGAGCCAAAATGATGAAAATGGGAATGAACATTCAATTTACTTTGGGAGCAGACAAATGAGTAGTGCTGAGGTAAACTATACTGTAACTGAAAAAGAGGCTCTGGCTATCATTTTTGCTATAAAGAAGTTTAGAAATTACTTGCTAGGGCAGAAATTTATAGTTGTAACAGATCATCAGGCTCTGAAATATATTGTCAATAAGCCTAACCCATCAGGGAGGATAGCAAGATGGATAATTTTGCTACAAGAATTTGAATTTGATATTATAGATAGGCCAGGAAAGAAGCATGTCAATGCAAATGCACTCTCTCGAGCCTATGATGGTTTAGGATCATCTTGTGATGATAATGATTTCTCCAATGCAGCATTGTTATCCCTTGACACAATCCCTAGTGAATACATAGATATTTGGAATTATCTGAATGAATTCAAATTTCCTGATGGTGCCAATGCAAAGACTAAGAGAAATATTACTCAAGCCAGTCGTCCATATTCTATTCTGCATGGAGCATTATTTCGAATAGGACCTGATGAAAAGTACAAGAGGGCAGTTGGACGTGATCAAGGGAAGGAACTGCTAGAAGAATTCCACAATGGTACATGTGGAGGGCACTTCTCTGGACAACTTACAGCAAGAAGGATATTGGATGCAGGTTATCACTGGCCCACTCTTTTTAAAGATTGTTATAATTATTGTAAGACATGTGATATTTGTGAAACACATGGTAACCGTAAGACTTCATCAGCTCCATTATGTCCTATTCTTCCCCTTGGTCCCTTTGAAAAGTGGGGAATAGACATTGTAGGTCCACTTCCAACTACATCACGCTAAAATAAGTATATTGTAGTTGCCACAGATTATTTAACCAAGTGGGTTGAAGCTAGGCCATTGAAGACAGCTTCTATGGATGAAGTGGCAAGGTTCATATATGAACGTATTGTCACCAGATTTGGTTGTCCATTAGAAATTGTAACAGATCAAGGAAGCCACTTCATTAATGAGGTAATAGAAGCCCTAGTCAATAAATTTTCGATTAAGCACAGGAAGGCAACAACATACAAGCCAAGTACAAATGGACAGGTAGAACGAACCAATTTTGTGTTGTGTCAAATTCTAGCAAAAGATGCAGCCTTGCAGGTACATAAATGGGATAAGAGGATTCATGCAGCATTGTGGGCATATAGGGAAGCATCAAAGTCAGCAACAGGATACTCCCCATTTCAGTTGGCCTATGGCATTGATCCAGTTCTTCCTATTGAGTTTGATATTCCCACTGTGAGAGTTATGAAAAATGAAAGGATGGATGAAAGTGATTCAGTAAAAGAAAGGTTGGTACATCTTCATTTGCTAAAGGAAATGAGGGAAATAGCAAAGGATACAAGCCATAAGAAGAAAATGAAGCAGGAGTACTTTGATCAAAATATCCGGTGGTCTCCATTTCATGTGAATGACTTGGTTCTAGTATATGATTCCAGATACAAAAAAAGAAGACAGAGAAAATTTCTTCCAAAATGGATGGGGCCCTACAAAATAGCAGCTGTGCATGAAAATGGTACGTACCGACTGGAGGAATTGGATGGCACTCCCATTACGAAATGGGTCAACCATGACAAGTTGAATATTTTCTAAGCACCAGAATAGTCTACTCTGAGGACGGAGTACAAGCTAGGAAGGGGGAAGATGTCGACACTAAAATTTTCCTCCATAATTTCTATTTCATTAATGTATGTATTAGGAATAGGATGTTGTTAAGTACAATTAGTAGTAGCGTCTGATAGAAGATAACAGTGCCGTCAGTACGATGTCGCCAATAATGTGGAGTACGGTAACAGTCAAAGTACAATAGGAATGTTGTAAAAAGTAAATATTTGTCGTAAGTGGTCCGGTAATGTTAAAATGTCAAATTTTGGGTAATTAGAGAAGTAGGGTCTACATGATTAGGAATTAGAAATATTATATTGGTAATAAGGACAAGGAGTGAGGTCATAAATATTTTGTGTATTTTATTTGTAAAAAGTCTAAAAATGTGGAACCCATGTAAAATGATAAGGTTTATCTTATCTTAAGAGATAAGCTTACATGTACAGATAAGAGTTAAGGTATGGAATATGATTCGTCAGAGTGGATTTCTTATCCTATCTTAGAGATAGGATGGATAAGCCTAGAAGTTCTAAAAATAGAGAGGCCACCCCCCCATTTAGCATAGAAAGAAGTAGTGAGAAATATTGTAGGAAGTGTGCAAAGGAAGCCATCAGTTAAAGGTGTGTTGAAGAAGCCATCGAGAGGTGTAATTGTAAAGTTTCTCCCATAGTCTTGTTGAAGTACCTCATGGGTGAGATTGTAACAATTTCATGTTAATATTATAATTTACTTTAATATTTCAGATTTGTCATCATTCCGTCTTATCATAGTCGATGGTATTCTTGTGTTCGGTTGTTTTTTTGTTTCCAGATTACATCCACAAAACTAAAGGCTATGCATTAGTAAATAATCATAGCACGAAGAGTTCCCAGTGAATAATTATCATAGTGCCGCATTGGTGATGATAGAGCATAGGGATCTGCCTCTGCCTCCAAAATAGGGACCTCAACCTCCTTCCTTCGTCGAGAATTGAGTCCACTTCGCAGCTCCCGCCTCTTCTCAGAAGACATAGCTAAGAGTTGACCATATGTAATATTTGCAGGCCTTTTCGACAGATCTTCCAAGATGGAGTATGGTCCTTGCCCCTGTGAAATTAGAAAATCCTGCACAGCCAACTTTCTTCTCCTATGTTTCTTACTAGTTTCTTCTTTCATCTTCTTAGGATCATTTCCATCTTGATTATCTTTTTCTATCTTTCTTTTTGTTACAAACACATCTACTTCATTATTTCTACTCTTATCTACTACATCAAAAGAATTCACAGGTGCTTTTCCTTTATCATTATCTCCTTTACCAGATGTAGAAGCTCTATCTGGACAATTATACTTATAATGACCCTTTTGTATAACAACCATAACAAACAACTTCAGAAATATTTCTTTTTGGACCTCTATCTCCTCCCTAAGAACTAAATTCCTTTCCTTAAAGAAGATTAATAGTTAACTGGCCCATATTTTTGAGCAGATCTTCATACTCAGTAGATGTACTAGGAGAAATATTTGTGCTCACCGGGAGTGGTTGTAGATTCTGGACCAAAGGTGCTGGTGTAGGCTCTACTTTAGCAACAATTTCTTTGGGCTCCTCTTCCATGCTTTCTTCTTGTCTTCTTACAATCTCCTTTGCTTGTTCAATGGTAGCTAGGCGGTCATACTTCACTCATTGTCTGATCTCTGGCTTCATCCCAAGAATGAAGTGCTTACAGAGGAGATTATCCACGCCATTCATCAACCCATCCGCTAGTCCTTCCTTCCGGATCTGGGCATCGAGCTTCCTCCTTAGCTCTAGAACACGAGCATGATAATCCCTTATCTTCTCCTTCTCTCCTTGGGATAGCTTTGTGATCTCGATCATGAGATCTACATATTTCTGTTGTTCACCAAATTCTTCAAGAAAACTTTCAGTTAATAAATCCCATGAATTTTTCACATTATCACCTAGTGTTTCAAACCACCTAAGTGTTGAACCATCCAAAAAGGTAGGAAAAAATTCAGTCCATTATTCCCTTCTTATAAGGCCATTACAAATACAAGATCGCTTAAACTCTTGAATGAAAGAAGAAGCATCTTCATTAGATTGAGCTGAAAAAACAAGAATCTTTCCCATTTTCAAAAGTAACCACCGTGAAATACCAACCCATAAGTACAATCAACAAGACTTATGTGCACAAATAATTGAATCACTATACTAGAAAGTGACTTTACACCTTTCTACAGTAAAATAGAAATGACCATGGTAAACTATGGTAAAACTTGACTTACTGCGGTAAAAACTGACTTTACTGTGGCAAACACTATTCACGGTAAAAAGTGAAGTTACTGCGGTAAATACTATTCACGGTAAAAAATGACTTTACTGCGGTAAATACTATTCCCAGCAAAAATGACTTTACCATAGTAACTACTATTCATGGCAAAAATGACTTTACCATGGTAACTACTATGCACAGTAAAAATAAGGTTACCCTCCAATTGATTTTTGACTAAGTGGGGATATCTCTCCAGAAAATCCACCAACGAGGAATGGTCCCGAAAACGGAACCAAAATGTCATCACCAATCCGGCACTATGATAATTCTTCACCGGAAACTCCTCGTGCTATGATTATTTACTAATGCACAGCCTTTAGTTTGGTGGATGTAATCTAGAAACAAAACAACAACATAACACAAGAATACCATCGACTATGATAAGACAAAATGATAACAAATCTGAAATATCAAAATAAATTATAATATTAACATGAAATTGTTACAATCTCACCCATGAGGTACTTCAAGTGTTATTGACTTCACTTGCCTTTCACCAAGACTATGGGAGAAACTTTACAATTACACCTCTTAATGGCTTCTTCAACACACCTTTAAACTGATGGCTTCCTTCGCACACTTCCTACAATATTTCTCACTACTTCCTTCTATGCTAAATGAGGGGGGTAGCCTCTCTATTTATAGAACTTCCAAGCTTATCCATCTTATCTCTAAGATAGGATAAGAAATCCACTCTGACAAATCATATTCCATACCTTAACTCTTATCTGTACATGTAAGCTTATCTTCTAAGATAAGATAAACCTTATCATTTTACATGGGTTCCACATTTTTAGACTTTTTACAAATAAAATACACAAAATATTTATGACCTCATTCCTTGTCCTTATTACCAATATACTATTTCTAATTCCTAATCACATAGACCCTACTTCTCTAATTACCCAAACTTTGACATTTTAACATTACCAGACCACTTACGACAAATATTTACTTTTTACAACATTCTTATTGTACTTTGACTGTTACCGTACTCCACATTATTGGCGGCACCGTACTGACGGCGCCGTTATCTTCTATCAGACGCTACTACTAATTATACTTAACAACATCATATTCCTAATACATACATTAATGAAATAGAAATTACGGAGGAAAATTTTAGTGTCGACAATCCCCGTCAAAATTTCCCTCTTTTGAAAGTCAAAAATTTGAAATTTTTGAGTTGGCACCCTTCAGTAGTCTTTTAGGGAAGTAAGAAATTTGAAGAGATAGTGAAAATTCCATTTCTTGGGATCATTTTAGTGACTTGCAGGTCTGTCAAACATTTTTGTCCCTCATGTCCCAAGTGGTAGCGGGCCTCATGTTCACCGATTGGCCGATTTCCTGGCAAGTCCTTGTCCATCAGTTTTTTCAAAAATTTTCAGCCCATCTGTCCCAAGTACACCCGGGCCTCCTATTCACTGATTCCCCACATCAGCTGCATTGGTCGCATCAGCTCTTCACATCCTTCATGTTTTTGTGTCCCTCAGACCACTCATGCTCTCTTGGCCCACATCGCCCGCATCAGCTGAATTAGCTCTTAGCGTCCCTCATGTCCCAATGTTCCTTGGATCGTTCGGGCCAGTTTTTTCTACTTTTCCCGCATTTCACCTTTTTGAGTCGATGTAAGGTGTATTTTATGCACATTTATGATATTCTCTCTCCTAAATGGCTATTTAATGGGGAAACTCTATATGAACTTGTCACATTTCTTTCTCATTATCTCTTACCCGTTTCTTTACAAAATTGTGTCGTTTTGTCCACCTTCCTGTATCTCCTTGTAATTTAATTAAGAACTTTATTTTGTGTATTTCCTTAATTAATATTTTGGTTAAAATAAATGGTTATCAAATGTAACCACTTTGTAAACTATATATTGGGCTCTCCATGCCATTCCAAGGGGCTGGAACTCTGATAATTTTGAAAGTGTAAAAGAACTAAAATCTATCAATACAAAAGATTTCCCTTCTTGTTTCCATCTGCATCGGTTTATTCTCTCTTACTCATCTCAAGTTTGTGAATCATTAATCTATTGCATTAAGAAGCTTTGTATTCTTATGGATGTCATTTCTGGAACTTTGTGTCTATGAAATAATATATGATGGTTTAATATAAATGATTTTGTTCTATATATCATCCTTGCACAACATTTATAAGGAACTATTTTTCTATTTATATTTCCTACAAATGTTGTTATGTTCTACCTTTTCCCTTCCTTAATTCTTCTGTCCTTTTGTATTGATGATCTACATTTGCATTAAGACACTTTCATGATATTAGAGTTCCTCATTAAAGTAGAAAGTTGTACATTTGTAAATAGTTTTTCCACTTGCTTTCAATAAGGGAACCTCTCCCATTAAATAGGAGGGACTTTCTGTCCCCTGACTGTTGCTTTCATTAAAGTCCTAATTTGACAACCAACAGGAGTAAGTAGAGCTAGATCTTCCTTCATATCCTGTTGGATTACCTTGTCTTCCGAAGATAGATTTAAAATTAAATTTCTTCATCAAATGATTTTTTTATGAGATCCATATGACATCATGGAGCTAGGGAAATAGTTGTTCTATCACTTAAAATATTGTTAATGATTTCTTTAGATCCTGTCTAGAGAAATGTCTTATCTTTGGCTAATGGCAATATAATGCCTTGATCTTTTACAAAGGGTTTATAGGATAAATATGTTTTTGAACCTTAATCTAATCTATAATAGTTTGTAAAGCCTGAGTGAGAATTGAAATAAAACTAAACCTTAGTTGATTAGGAGGTTAACTTATGGGTGGAAAATTATAAGTAACTCCTTGCTAACGAAATTGGTTTGAAATATGTTGAGTTTAGAAAACCTAGGGAACCGAAATCTGGTCTCGTAATCCCTTGTTATGCCCTCTTATGAAAATAAGAATAAAATAAATTTCACTTGTGAAATCGTGAAAGGAAGAACCCTAGGGTCTTACCTTGAACACAAAACACTGACGGTTCATATGCAGTTTACAATACTTCCAATCATGTACTTCTTCAAGATGTCAGGCAAATACTTTCGTAACACTTTTGTTATAAAGCAATGGTAATAGTGAGACCATAATGCGATGTAAAAGTAAAACATATCAGAGTAAAATAATGAGATTTGAGGTTAGGGATATTACCACTCTTGGAGTCCTTATAACTCAATTAAACTTTTTCATGTGTTACAAATAATATGAGTTTCCCTTGGTGAGATCAAACTTCAAGAAAAACAAAAGATATATATATATATAATCTAAATACAATTCATGTTATGGGAATGTTGAATCGGGAAATAAATATACCATTCTCAAAGAATATTTATGGAAAAAAAGGTATCTTGAATCTAAACCACCCTCCTTAAATCCTAATATTGCTTTCTGAACATCAAGTCAGATTCACTAGAGTTGTAATGGTAAAATGTAGACATTGAATAAAGGTTTGAGAAGCATATTCTTAACATAAGAACAATATAATTAAGTGCTTTATATACAATTCAAATTATGCCAAATAAGTATGTAAGTTATGGAAATTTCCGTAAAGGATAAAAATCCAACTTAAAATGGTTGAGCTGTAATTGAAATGTGGAATGAAGTTAAGAATATTTTGGTGGAAAAATGAGAAAATTATATTTGCACAATAATGTTCTTGGAATGTTAATCGTAACTAAGATGTACTTAAAGAAATGATGTGTTGTGGATTTTCCAATCCTTGAGTCCTTTTCTTATGGTTGGGGTATCGCTAGCATTCGCTCGTTGGGGAAAGTGTGGCATAGGCTTGTATATGGTGTTGTCATGTGTTTAGGTGAGTCGATGACTTATGTAAGTTTCATATGTGTTATTGATTTTTAGTTTTTGGAGCCCTTGTGGCATTGTGTAGTGAGCAATGTAAGTCAAAAAACATTATCCTCGTATTTTACTGTTGTATTTGTGTGTGTAAAATGTGGTCGTTACAGTTGGAGTCTTGTCCATTGGTTATTACATTGGAGATCCCCAGGTACTCAGCAGAAGAATCCCCCATGAGAGATGTATTAGGTGTCATTATAAAGGCTATCCCAAGACTAGTACCTACTTCCTGAGGTGGTGGTGACATCCCCATGAGAAAACTTGTGCTGAAGGAAGAAAGTGTACCATTAGTTTTTATTTGCGAAGGAGTGTAATAAAAAAGATGACCAATCATCTAGTTTGTATCATTGGATATCCTTACAACTTGTGAGTGGGTCAGAGTATTCTAGTTCAAAATCAGGCTAGAAGTGTTATTGAATTTATTGTAGAGAAAAGTGGTGTGTGTTTGATTGTTAGGAGATTCTTGTGCTACTGGAACTGTAAAGAGCAGTAGCAGATACAAGCTCAAGCTTCTACTAGCCACTAGGATTCATAAAGGTAGGGATCCCATGCAGGGAATTGTTGTTGCTATTATTATTTAGTAGTTGGTCCCATGAAAAGAAACAAAAAAAATTAAAATGTTTTTCTAAAAATAAGGAGTAAAATTTTTTTAGGAGGAGAGTTTAAGGGAATGGTAAAAAAGGGGGACTAAAGTCGTGGTCCCATGCAGGGGGCAAGTCAGTATATTTTTTATAGGTGTTGCATAGATTTTTTTAGGAAAAATTTGCAGCCCTACACTCCCATGGTTCAAGACTATTTTTGTAGAGCTAGAATGTGCAAGGAATTATTTGAAAAAAATAGATGCGAAAGTAAGCATATTTTTAAAGGAAATAGTCTTGAACCACTGCTCAGTTGATAGGTAGCCAAAAAAAAGGAATGTAGGGAAAAAAATTATAGCCCCACCCATTGTAGTCGCTCAAATTGACCCTCTTATGTAGTCGTTGCTCCATTGTTTTAAGGGAAGATTCTATTTTATGTAGCTGGCAAAAAAAAATTATATGGGACCACCTGCACCTATAAATTTATTGTAATTGCCCCCCGCGTAGTATTGCTGCCTAAAATTTTCCCCAAACCACTTCTATATTGTAAGAATTTATCGTCAACTTATAAATGAGGAGATTTGATTTAGAATTTTATTTCGAATTAAAATATGACATTTTAAAATATCTTCCCTAAAAAAATTGCATACACTCAAATTGTTTTTAACGGTTTTTACTATAGATACTCCTAAAATTACTCTCCACACTAGCTATGACAAAAGTTAGTTCAAATAAAATATATATAATACTAAAGATTTAGTTAATAAGGGCATGGTCCCATGGAGGGGCGGGTCCATAAATATCTCAGCGGGTAATGTTGAGAAAATTTAGAAGCATTTTAGCAATTTCAAGGTCTCACGATTTTTAATACTTTCTTTAGTAATACTCTAGGATCTCATTGCAGTTTTATGATAATTTGCAGGTAAATAAAAATCATATCTCCCTCTAACATCACCATATATTATTGGCAAGAATGCATATTATGTTCTCATGGGTAAACATCATCCTAAACTGTAGGGGGAAACTCCCAGCCACCCCTCTCCACCAACCTCTTAACTTTAGGGGACGAAAGAAGTGGAGCTCCTATTTTTAGGCCTAAATTCTATTATTTCTCATAGCTGGCTTCAGAAATAATCATAATCATAATTTGCATATTTTAATTTTTTTAGTTATCTATTAGATGTTTTATTCATATTCATACAAAACTAAAATACAAGGATAGTTTCCCACAATAATAATTGTACTAGGTACAATACTAGTGATATAACATCAATTTTTTGTTTTTGACGAATGGTAATCCAAACAACCCAGAGTAGTATTGTCTTCAGTATCATGAAAGAGAATGTACTCTTCATATGATTTCAATATTAAAAACAATAATTAAACTTCGTGAATCTATTTACTTCACCTTCATATTATCCATAATTTGAAGAAGTGAAAATAAAAAATTAAATGTAATAGTCCAAGAATACTATCATACATCCTAGAACTGTTTAGGCCTTAATATCATTCATAATATTTTCCACAAAATCTACCGAAGAAATCCTAACTTCATATTTTTAGCACATCTTCACAAAATTCCAATTAACCTCCATTTTCATATACCAAGCATATGGTTTATTTCTATCTTAATGTATATAATAATTAACACAATAAATAATAACCCAACATGAATCTAAATCAAGCATGAAAGACAACATTTGAGCTAGTTGATCTTATTTTTGCAAGTGACATGTTATGCACCTCGTTTGGTGTTTTTGAGTGGACCTACATTGATAATTTATTGGAATGGAGATTGTATTTAGGTAGGAAGGGCATGAAAAAGTAGTAAAATTGTAAACATTCACAAGTAATTCATGATGTATGATCAACGCCTTCTTGAGAACAATATTAAAATTGTAGGGTACTGTACCACCACCAGAACGATGTTACACATGCCCCAATGATGATACAGGTCACCTCGCAAGGTGTTCAGGATCCAGAAAGCTCACCAAGTATATGTTAGCATCCCAAATGCTTTATCCAAGTTTTGTGTTTTTGTTTTATCCTCTTTCCTTTTTTTTTAAGCTTTTTGACCTTTTCAGTGACGAAACCCTGACCAGGGCGGCCCTGCCACCCTGGGGCGGCGGTCCTGTAACCCCACCCTGCTCAGGGCGGCGGTCCTTCACACGCATTTTCAGCACATTCTTTTGATCACGACTTGCATTAATTTTTCAACATTTACCAGCTTTTCTCAACCAACCTTAGCTCGTATTAATGTTTTATGTTCCCTGGAAGTAGTTTTTTCATTGTTTAATGGTAAAAGAGTTCTAATAGGAATTACCTTTGGGTGAATGTGAAATCTATATAAATAGCCAGCTTGTTTTCAAGCAAAAAATGGCCCCTCAACTTCTCATTTCCATTGTTTAGTCTTTCAATTTCTTGCTTAGAATTCTCATTTTTTTTTCATGTTTTGCATCCATGCTAGTTTTTCTTTGTTTGTTAGAAGCCATTCGATCTTCTTGCTTCAGTCTTGTTCATTTGTTTCATTCATAAAAATTAGTTTAGAGCAGAGTAGTGTCATTTAGTAGATTGAATCCATTAGAGTTGCAGGTTGTGTTCTTCACAGAAGGTAGATTCTAGAATCTCTCGGTACACTTGTGTTGTATTCCCACAATAAATCCCGCTAGGAATTGCATACGCCAAGCTCTGTCACTTGTTGTCCCTCTCCTACTACTCGCATTATATTCGTCTATATCCAAAGCTGCCATTGTTCAAAATACCTTTTTCTGTTGATGCTAGCATATACACGCTCTTCTGGATTCACGTGAACACGAAGGAATGAGAGATCATTCTGAGGGGACAAAATCATACACTACTGGATTCGCCACTGTTCTGCAAATTCCAGGTTTTATCTGTCAAAGTTCTAGTTAAAAAAACATATCAAATAGAGTAGTGAAATATTTCATTTCAGTTAAATTTCATTTTCGATATTGCCAGGGAAGCTGTGGGGATTGATAGTTTCTCAGAAACTATGATTCATTCCTCACTTCTGAGGTAGGATCGAGAGAATCTTTCAATTAAGTTAATCAGCTATCTAGTTATTTAGGATAAACTCACAACTGCACAGGCAAGTAGCTACACCGGGCTACCTTTTGTTTTTTAATTTTGTTATTAGATTAGTTTTCATTTTCTGAATATATTAGATTAGTTTCTCTTTCAATTCTATTAAAAATTCTATCAAAAAAAATACAAAAAAAATATAGGAATATATATATATATATATATATGTTGTAGATATATCTTGCATAATTAGTTTATTTCATTTCAGTTAGGTTTATATTGATCTTGTATGACAATCACGGGACCTAGGGAGCCCAGGGAATACATTTTTGAGCCAATCGTGCCTCAACCAAATCTTGTTGTAGCATTAACTGACATAGACCAAAATCTCAGAATTCAGGTCTTCCGAACAACAACAGACCTACAAGAAATCAGCACAGCTAAGAGGATTAAACATAGAAGATGACAAAGCACACACATTTTCTGGTCAAGCCAAATTATAGACTGCCTTGATAGATATTCGTATGACTGTAGAAGGCTTGGAAAGAGAGAAAAATTCGGTTGTGATCCACTAGTCCCATAGCCAGACACAGGAGACCTCCTCGTTGATATAGACACTAGCTTACGTATCCAAGTTGCCAGAACACCTGTTAGGTACTCTGAGAAAATCATGCAACTTCTAGTTCTAAACATAGAGGCTGAAAAGGCATACGATTACTGGATACTCAGAATCAGGGGTTGACTCTTCATATGACCATAGGAGGTCCACAACAACCTGAAACTTACGGTTGTGATCCACAGGTCCCACAACCCAACGGGCCTACAAATCAATCAAATATTGACACCAGCTTGCGAACATGGTGTTTAGGTCCTCTCCACTTCCACCAGACATTATCACACAACTATCATTATTAAACGTAGCAGCTAATCAAGCTAAAGATTTTTGGACTAGACCAGAGAATCCATCCATAACACCAAAAGATCCACTACACATTTAGCCATTCCATTTTCATGACCTTGTCGGGAGATATATAAAAGACCCCATAGGTCATCTTCCACGTATCCACAAACCCATAGATCGGATCATGGTAGAGAGCTCGATATTGATTGGAGCCTTCGAGCAGCTATCCTTGCGAACGATCTATCACACACACACCAATTCAGGTTAGGAGGGCCTTCTTTTCCTTAGATTCACAGATCCCATTATTGCGTGTGAAGACATAAGATTACCTAACTAGTTTATCTGCACACCCCCCACATGTATTCCATCCCCACCGGCTTCTCGGCACGACCTCGGGAGGTCGGGTGCGAGGAAGAGTTACTTGTAGATTCCAAATTTGATGTTGTTCAAGAGTTTCCAACACCTTATTTACATGATGTAGGTGTTCCCCCATGTTTTGCTATAGATTAATATATCATCAAAGAACACTAAACCAAACTTTCAAAGAAATGGCTTAAAGATGGAATTCATCAAGCTTTGAAATGTAGAGGGTGCATTTATTAGTCTAAAGGCATTACCAAGAACTCATAGTGTCCTTCATGTGTCCTGAAGGCTATTTTATGAATATATTCATCCCTGATTATAATCTGATGATATCTAAAATGAAGATCAAGTTTTGTAAAGTAAACAACACCATGTAACTCATCAAGAAATCATCAATTACAAGAATAGGAAACTTATCTTTAACTGTGTACTTATTGAGTTCCATGTAATCTGGACACATGCGCCAATTGTCATTTTTTTTCCATACCATCACTACAGGAGAAGTAAGCACTTTGACTATGACGAATAAGTCTTGCTTCTAACATCTCTTGAACTATCTTTCTCAATCTCACTCTTTTGCATCTAGGGGCACCTATAAGGTCTGATGTTGGGTGGTTGACTCCCTGGTACTAGCTAGATGGCATGGTCATGGTCTTTTCAGAGGCAGGCCCTTAGGCATTTCTCCAAACACCAATGAGTGCTCATCTATAACTACTTACATATCTTCTGGTATAAATGTATTGAAATGATGTGCTTCCAATGAAAATAGCTATGCCACAAACCCTTCTACACCCTTTCTAAGAAATTTTTGCATCTGATGAGAACTTACCATCTATGGGGACTTTGCTCTCAGTCCTTTTAGTTTAAAAGTCCTCCCTTCTAACTGAAAAATTGCATGAACAACTCTTGGAAATTCATTTCAATGGTTCCTAAGGTGGTAAGCCACTGAACTCCTAACACAATGTCTACTCCTCCCATGGCAATGGCATACATATTACTAGTTAGCAAGTAATCTCCCATGGTGAGATTAATGTTATGGAATTTTCCTGAACAACTAACAGTTTCCCATCAGTGATCATGACTTGACATTCTGGAGCTAGATAAACAAAGCAGTTCAAGCGTACCGCCAACTTATGATTGATGAAATTGTGAGTACTTCCCAAATCAATCAACATTGTTACCCTCTATTTTTTTAAGAATCCAACTACTTTGAGAGTTTGGGGAATGCTAATACCAGAAATTGCATGGCATGATATTGTTGGCTGGGGATCTCCTAATTCCTCCTCTGGCTCTACCTCTTCATCTTCTTCATTTTCTTCTTCTTCAGTAGGTCCCTCAATGTAGAACAACTTCTTTTCAGCACACACTTATGTCCTAGTCCAAATTTTTGTTGTCACATTAAAACATAACCCTTTAGCTCTCTTTTCTTCAATTTGTTGAGGTGTCAGTCTTACTAGCCAAGGGAATGATGGTGAAAAAGGGTGCTACGATCTCTGATATTACTGACAGTTTGTTTCCTACAGGAAAGAAATTTTTTCTGTCTGCCCTACGTGCCATGATCATAGAGTTTGAAACCTTATGAGGATTAAACATACGCACCTCAGTCTCAATTTTTTCTTTAAGACCCCCAAGAAATAAGTCATTCAAATTACCTTTAGAAATATTTTCCACCCATAAGGAAAGGGTTCTAAATTGATGGATGTAATCTTTGACTATTCCTATTTGTCTGAGTTTTTCTAATTGACTCATATAATTCTCTGACACGCTAGAACTATAGTGCAATTGCAACTCTTCATTGAATATTGTCCATGTAAAATTAAGGCCACTCTTTTTCCATTGAGCACAAAACCATCGATACCAAATGAATTGGTCAGGTTCAAGATACAATGATACTATGGTAACATTTTTTCCCGATGGAATCTGATGAAGATCAAATAAATTCTCCATCTGGTTAATCCAATTGAGTGGATCCTTTCCATAAAACTTACACATTTCCACTTTTGGAATCATGTTACAGGCTTGCAGAGTGTTTGTATTTGGATTGGTCATGTTTACAGATCCACCCTGTCTAGTTTTTCTATTACTTTGACCTAAAGATCCACCCTGGTTAATATGAGTATAATTTTGTTGTGGCTGATTAGGAAGGACATGATGACCCATGATATTGTAACTAAATTGGTGAATAAAAACATCCAATCGTTGTCCAATATTTTCTAGATCTTCTTTGCTAGCCACTCTACCCTTGAGGTTTCACAACTCTAACTTAAGATAGTTGACCTTATGGTCAGTTGAAGTAAACCTTAACCCTAAAGACTCTGTAGATACCCCTTCTGACTCTAACTCCTCAAATATTATTGCATCCTTATCAAGGGTTTTACTTGGAGTGATGGGATTATTTTTGCCTCTTTTCGAAGGCCAAACCATGATGCCCCAAAATGATAAGATTTAATGGATCAAGGTTGAAATTTAGGGTCTGGGATTTCAATAGGAATTCGGAAATTTTTTATAAAACTCAAACAAAGAACTCAAACTAAGTTTTAATCTTATTTCTGGAAATGTAAATAACTTTGAAAAATTCCACAAATTGCAACCTAGGTAGCCGAATTATGAAAAAACATAAAACCGCTATAACATTTTCAAAACAAGTCAAAAATTCTTAAAATTTGGACGGAAGCTTACTTGACTGATTTCTCCACACCAAGAGAAAATGTGAATAAAAATTCGCTACCTATTTTGAGATATGGATGAACCTTCACAATTAGGGTTTGACGTAGTGTTGGCCGAGTTCAAGCTCTGATACCACTTGTAATGTAATTACTTGTATAAATATGATTATTAGCAGCAATATAACACCAATGAACACAATATTTCAGATAAATGATCTCAATGTGCAAGAAGAATAGCTTAGCCACTGTACATACCCAAAATTGTAGGGTACTGCGCTGTCGGAACAACGTAAAATGTGCCCCAATGATGATACAAGTCTCCTCGCAAGGTGTTCAGGATCCGAAAAATCTCTCCAAGTGTGTGTTAACATCCCACATGCCCCGCTTAGCCCCTGCATGCTTTGTTTTTCTCTTTTCCCCCTCTTTTCTTGGCCTTTTGCTCTTCAATTATGAAACCGCCACCCCTGCCTGGGTGGCGATCTCGTGACCGCCGCCCTAATCAGGGTGGCGGTCCTGTAACCGCCACCCTACTCAGGGTGGCAGTCCTTTACACATTTTCCAAAAATCTCTTTTAACATGACTCACATAATTGTCAATGTTTACTAGCTTTTTTTCAACCGCCATGAGCTTGCATTAATGATTATGGTTCCCTGGAATAGTGTTTTTCCATTATTTATAGTTTAAGAGATCAATTTGGTTTTTACCTTCGGTAAATGCAAATGCTATAAATAGATGGCTTGTGCTCCAGCAAATGGCCCCTCAAATTTACCTCTGAATTTCTTATTGCAATAGATTATTCTTTCATTTTACTTAGAATTCTTAGTTTCTTTCATTGCATGCTTAGTTAGTGTTGTTTTGCTGTTAGGAAGCCACATATCCATCTTGTGCAAAGTGATGTTGACATTTCATCAAATCCATTGGAGTTAAGACAGTAGTTTTTTTTCAATAGGAAGCCATTAAAGTTACAGGTTTTGTTCTTCAAACAGGATAGTTTCAGGTTCTGGAACATTTTATGTTGCATGAACTTGCAATAAATACCGCTAGGAATTGCATAAGCCAAGCTCTGTACTCTTGCGCTATCTCTCTCCTACTCACATTGTATTTAGTCTATATCCTAAGCTTATCTTTGTCCCAATATCTACTTCTGTTGATGCTAGCATTACATGCTTTTCTGGATCCACGTGAACACGAAGGAACGAGGAGATCACACTGAGGGGACATAAGCCACACACACCATCGGATTTTCCACTATTCTGTAGAATCCAAGTTCTAGCTTTCAAAGTTCTAATTAGAATCATATCAAATAGAGTAGCCAATCACTTTATTTCAGTCAATTTTACTTTCGATATTGCCAGGGAAGCTGTGGGGATTGATAGTTTCTGAGAGACTATGATTCTTTCATCACTTCTGAGTTAGGATCGAGAGTCTTTCAAATAGATTAGATCAGTTATTTCATTATTTAGTATATATTTACAACTGCACAGGCAAGTAGCTATACTCGGTTACTTTGTTTGTTTTAAAATTCAACACTAGGTTTATTGTCAATTTCTAGATATATTAAAATAGCTGCTCTTTCAAATTCATTTATAAAGTTCATCAGAAAATAAAAAAAATATAGAAGTTATATATGTTATAGACATACCTCGCATAGTTAATTTTATTTTGTTGCATTTAGTTTACATTATTGCTTTTGTATGACAATCACGGAACCTAGAGAGCCCAGAGAATACATATTCGATCCAATCGTGCCGTAACCCAATCTCGTCACAGCAATAACTGATATAGATTAGAATCTTAGGATCCAAGTCTTCCGAACAACAGTAAACTTACAATAAATCAGTTTCCAGTTAAGCGGGTTAAACATAGAAGACGACAAAGCACATACGTTTTGGTCAAATTAACCAAACTATAGATTACGCTAGATTCATATCCACATGAATATATAAGGGTTTGAATGAGAGAAAACCTTTTGTTGTGATCCCTTGGTCCCACAGCCAGACGCCGGAGACACTCTCACAGATATAGATACCAGCTTAAGAATTCAAGTTACACAAACACCTGTAAAATACTCTAAGAAGATCGCACAGTTATTAATTATGAATACAGAAGCTAAAAAGGTATATGACTATTGGATACTAGGGATTAGGGATTGATTCAACACATGACCATAGCAGGACCACAACAAGTATGAATCTACAGTTGTGATCCACAAATCCCATAGCCCAACGAGCCCATAAGTGAATCAAACATAGATGTTGGCCTACGTACACTAGTATTCAGATCTACTCCACTTCCACCTATCATCATTGAACAATTATCCTTGTTCGACATAGCAGCTAACAAAGCTAAGGAGTTCTGGACTAGGCTAGAAAAATCACCCATAGAGTCAAATATATTTACCATCCGCCCTATGACCTTATCTGGAGACATACACAAAACTATCCCAGAACATTTTACATGTATTCCACAACCCATAGACCGAATCACGCCATAGTTCGATATTGATTGGAGCCTTTGAGTAGTCATCCTTGCCGATCAATCGATCACACCGGTTTAGGTTAGGAGGGCCTTCTTTGCCTTAGATTCACAATTTCCACTAGTGCGCGTTGAAGACATCAAATTGCCCAATTAGCTTGTTTGCATCCCACACATATTTAATCGCCACCAGTTATCTCAGTCATGACCTCGGGAGGTCGGGTGCAAGGAAGAGTTTCTTGTAGATTCCCACACTTGCTTGTCACTTTTCCATCATACAAAATTAGTGAACCCGACATGAAACTCTTACTTTTTGGTTCGGAGTTAGATTTCTATTTATTCTTTCAATTAAAACGACTCTTTCATCTTTACTACCTCATTAGCTTTCACCATCACCTTCACTCCTTTCCATTATTCTGCGGGTATTCATATACCCCCCAAATATGTCGGGATTCGATGCATATGGTAGGCCTCTCTTAGGTCTTGAGGCATACTACACTCAACTGAATAGACAGTCATCTCCATCGCTCTCGGTATGGGAGGTGACAACTATTCAAATAACCAATTATCAACACAAACTCCATCTCCAAGGATCAGATATAACTCATCTTTCCAAACAGAAGAGTTGGATCAATTCACTCAAACACGAAAAAAAAAGCCTTCAGGCTCGAACAATATGACGCTTACAAGAGAATCAAGTTTGTCTCCTCAGGTACTACTTATACCAAAAATTAGTAGACAATCAGACTCATATCTGGGTTTAGATGATGAACATTCGGTATGTTATGCTAGGAATGAACAACGTTCTCAAAGTATGTACTTACCTATATGAGGTTTACAAACACAACCGAGGTCTCTTTTCAAGGAAATACCTCCATGCCACTACATATAGGAAATGCCCTTGGGGAAACTTGGCAGGGCAGCGATCAATTCATAGAAGGATATCACATGCCTATACAACATCAGGGTATACAACAAATGCCACTAAGGCAAAATATCGTGACTTCACCAAGTGAGGTCATCTCAACTTTAGTAGAAAAAGTTAGGGGGTTAGAACTTGCTCAGGAAAATCACCATTCTCAGTTCATGCAGGTAGGAAATCCTAATCCTCCACACCATCCTAGCCAGGTAGACCTCCTCATAGGAATAGGCATGTTAGGTATGACTCCTCAGTATTCACAACAAATGCCGACTAGAACCTTCATTTCTAACACCGATCTGACACCTCCCAGTCTAGTACAAAATAATCCATTCTTGGACAATACCCCTTCATACTTAAACATGTATTCCAAATCACCACAAGGGGATATGTTCTCCTCTCCCGGTATTTTTACTCAACCAAAGGGGTTCCCTTATGCCCCTACCAATGCACATGCAATGCCATATCAACAACCCATTCCACCGCTACCCCCTTAGCAGGCACCATCAATGGTCGAAACCTACGCGATAGGGACATATTCAGAATACTTGAAAGAGCCTTTAGATTTTACCATACGAAGCGTCATGCTTCCAAGACCTCTTCCTGATTTTCCCAAGTACAAAGGTGAGGGAGATCCGAATGCACATATCAAGGCCTACGCTACAGCCATTCGAGAATTACTCCCTTGGGATGGGGTTGTTGCTAAAATATTTCCCAAAACCTTGGAAGGTATCACTCTCGATTGGTATTATAGAATACCTGAGGCTTCCATCCATTCGTTCAAGCAACTCATGTTAGAGTTCATCAAGGCCTTTGACATGAACAAACTATTAAGGACAGGAATTAGGGAATTCTTGCACATTAAGCAAGAACACAATGAATCTGTCACCCATTTCATCCAGAGGTGGTGTACAGTTCTTTATTCTTCGGCAAGTGCTCCAAATATGGATCAGATGGAACTATGCGATTTATTCCTTCATTCTCTCAGCAAAGAAGTGAAGGAAGAAGTCCAGAAGTTTCCACTAAGGACTTACGATGAAGTACTTGAGAGTGCTCTTTGAATAGATCAAGCAGCAATTGATAGTGGTCGCAAGACATATGGAGCAAACGGAATGTTAATCACCTCCAACCAGGACACTACAACTTATCTTGCTACCACGAATGTCAGTCAAGGACCTAACATCCTTAATAAAAATCACGGAGTAACAACAAATGGAGTAACTGATCAGGTTAGAAAGGTAAATGTTGTGAATACTTCACCACAAATAAACAACCAACGAAACAACAACTTTACTCCAACAATCAATACAGTGGATTTTAATCATCCACAACAACAAAAACAGCAACAACGGAAAAACCCTACACAAGGCCCAAACCAAAACTCAACTAGGCATCAAAACCAGAACCAAAACCAAAGACAACAAACTGCAAAATTTTAATCCTAATAGGCAACGGTTTGATCATAATTTTGGGCCACAATATACATCAAGCCAACAACCTAGGAATTACAATCCTAACTCTTATTGTGATTTCCACAAAATTCGAGGCCATGACACTAGAATGTCTCGTGACTACAATAAATTCATGCAACATGTTTGACAGATGAACAAAGACAACTTTTCATAAATATGTTCTTGGCAGATCCTACGTCACCAGCACCGAATACTTTTACAAGGGCAATTTCCCCTCAAAATGCACCCCTCAAGATCTTCAATGATCCACTCCCTAAATCACAACAATAACAAGTTAAATCCAAGTGGGACAAACAAGGGTGTAATTGCAGGAAACAATGATCATGAAGCTTCAACTTCGATGAATCCATTAGTTGCGCCACAATTAGGAAGTTAGCCTCGACCAAAGATAGTTGGTTTAGTGGAGTTAGACGCCGAACTACCCTTAGAAGCTGTAACAAGGACACGAGAGTATTCCTCTCAGCTAAGTCCAAGCTACCCGCTAGAAACAGACAATATCCAACAAGTATTAATAAAACCCGTAGGTGCCTATGATTTAATTAGTGATTTAACAAAAACCTTCTCGCACATCTCCTTTTTGGATTTATTTAAGAACTCCCCTGCTCACAGGACTGCTCTTTTAGAAGCATTGGGTTTAGGTCATTTGATTAACATCACTCCACCTCCCGAAACATAGGTAAACCATGTAGACTTTGATATCCATCCTCCGGGGAAGCCGGATAGGGATGTCGAATTCATATTCGAAATAAAAAAATGCCAACAAATGTTGAGATCGCACGCTGAGGTGATCCAGCCTTACACTTACAAGTGTGGGTTTATAACAATTATGTGAAACGCATGATGGTTGACGATGTGGCAGCAATTAATATAGTCCCCTTCTCTTTCCTTCAAAAGCTAGGGTATGGAGAAACTAATTGTTCCACGAATCAAAATACACTAATAGGCTATGACAGCCTTAAAGTCACTTCAATTGGAACTATAATACTACCGGTCAACTTAGGACCCAAAACAATCCTAACTGAGTTTTATATTATAGATTGGGAAACTAACTATAATACGATCCTCGGCCGACCATGGATACACCGTATGAAGGAAATCCCTTCTACGCTATTTCAAGAAGTAATATTCTTGCATTTAGTAAAAGTGTTCATAGCCAAAGGTGATCCAAAACCATTTGATGTACACCTAGCTGACCTAAAGAAAAGACCAGGCATGCACTCAGAGTTTGAACTCCCAACGAACCAACTTAATAAACCTACCGACGTGAAACCAGAAGAAAAGGTGGTAGCTACGACAGATCTTGAAACTATGATCCTGGTCAAAACAATCCCAACCCTCAAAGATGAGGCTAACATTGTAGAAATAGTATCATTAGGAACTACTGCAAAAATTGTTGAATTGCTAGAACAGGATCTACCAATGTTCCTACCATTTGATTCTGTAGGCATAAGATCTACCCTAGGTGTTGGCTCTCTTCCAGTAGTGGATCTTTGCATGATAGAGGTAGAGAACGTTAACAAAACAAGTGTCCCAGTGTCCATGTTCCCAGCTAAGTATTGGACTCTCCATTTCGATGGAGCTAGATGTCGTTACGGAGCTGGGGCAGGTGTAATCCTTACTTCTCCCGAGGGAAAAGTCCTACCATTTACCTTTAAGCTAAAATTTGAATGCACTAACAACGACACTGAGTATGAAGCCCTTCTCCTTGGCCTCATCCTAGCTAAGAGAATCAGTGTTGATAACATCAAAGTGTTAGGAGATTCACAATTGGTAGAAAACCAAGTCTCTGAAGTATATAAAACCAGAACTGAGCATTTACAGCTCTACAAAATGGTTGTATTGAATTTAAGTAAGGAATTTGACTTCATATCAATTGAAGCAATCCTGCGCGAACAACATCTTCTCTCCGATTCAATAGAAACCTCAGCATCACGCTTTACTCCAAACAGTAAGTTAGAGGATACCCGTTTCATGGTATCCCTTCGTGATGAACCATTGATAAAAAAAAATGTCAAATCCTCTTTTAAATGGAAATGAAAACAAATATGCTATCCTAGACCACATCGATAGTGATACAACCACTCTTGATTTCTTAAACGCCTATGTAGCATTACATCTCGCCCATCACACAATAGATTTGTCTTTAATTCCACATGCATCCTCTTACTTTAGGAATCCCATGACAGAGCTTCCCCCATAAAAGGAACTCAGCATATACACAGTCGAGAACGGAGATGATCTAGAACTACCTCCAGCCCTGCCTGAGTTTGAAGAAGGTAACGCTTCTTTAATCAAAGAAACAATTGATATTAACATCGGAACGGAAGATGAGCCAAGGATATTGAAGTTAGGATCCTCGTTAACTCCATCAGAGGTAGAAATACACACTCGGATCCTCAAGGAACATCAAAAGGATTTTGCATTTAACTATAAATAAATAACAGGGGTTGCACCACACATTACGGTACATAACCTCGTCACTAAATCAGATGCAAAACCGATTAAACAAAAATCGAGACCAATGAAACCCAAGGTAGCTCTCATGGTAAAAGAGGAGGTAATAAAGCTCCTCCAAGTAGGATTCATCAAACTAGTCGATTACTCTTAGTGGGTATCTAATATCGTTCTAGTTCTCAAAAAGAATGGAAAGATACGAATCTGCATAGACTTTCGAGACATTAACAAAGCATGTCTTAAAGACGACTTCCCATTACCATCCATAGAGGCCATTGTTGATGCAACAGCTGGATTTGAGCTTTTGTCTCTCATGGATGGATTCTCGGGATAAAATCAAATCAGAATATCTGAACAAGACCAAGCTAAAACCACATTTATAACTCCTTGGGGAACCTATTGCTATGCTGTTATGCCATTCAGACTCAAGAACGCTGGCGCTACATACCAGCGGGCTATGACGTATATATTTCATGATATTATTCGTAAAATTATGGAATCCTACGTAGATGACTTGTTGGCCAAGGCCAAGAAGCATTGTAACCATCCAGAAGTGCTTTGTGTCATTCTTTCACGTCTGATAGAATACAGAGTCATGCTAAATCCTGAAAAATGTGTCTTTGGTGTGACAAAAGGGAAGCTCCTAGGTTACATTATATCATCACGTGGGATCGATGTTGACCCAACCAAAATTAAGGTTGTTCTCGAAATGGTCCCGCCTTCAAATGAATCTGGAATCAGAACATTTCTCAGAAAGCTTGGTGCGATCCAGAGATTCATCCCAGATTTAAGTTTCGCCATTCATCCAATCAACAATCTACTCAAGAAATATTATAGCATTGATTGGACCAAAGACTACAATGAAGCTTTCAACGCAGTTAAGCGTTTCTTGTTATCACCACCTACGCTAATGTCACCTAAGCTAGATTGCCCATTAATTTTATATTCGCAAGCCATCAATGTCTCGCTAGCCTGTATGCTGGCCCAAGAAGATGATGACAATAGAGAACGTGTGATCTATTTCATTAGTCGGACATTGCTCGACTATGAAACACGCTACACACAAGCAGAACGGGAATGCCTCGCCATAGTCTTTGCAACAAAATGCTTAAGACATTACATGTTAAATCAAGAAACAAAGGTCATTATAAAAACAGAACATTTACGAACCTTCCTCGTGCAAGGGTCCTTGTCTAAAAAGGCTGGGCACTTTATAACCTTAATGGGTGAATTTGAATTAACATTCGGAAATTAAAAGTCCATTAAAGGACAAATCATCGCGGATTGGTTAGCTGATAACCCGCTAAACGGAGGAGATCTAGTAGATCTGGACTTCTGGATGAATGCGTATACTACATCGAAAACAGACCTCCCATCTCTGAGTGTCCTTGGTACACTGATATCATTAATTATATCATGGACCATACGTATCCAGAAGGTGCTACTCTGCAACAAAGAAGGCGGTTACGCATTATCGTAGCTAAATATGTCATCATAGAACAAGTGCTCTATCAAAAAGAATTTGATGGAATGCTTCTAAGATGCGTCGACACAGAAAAATCCAAGAAGATTCTCCACGAATCTCATAGTGGAATGTGTGGAGGCCACTTCGGTGGCCATGCCACTGCTCATAAAATACATCGAATGGGCTATTTCTGGCCCACTCTAGAACACGACGCAGTAGAGTTTGTACGCAGGTGTCATAAGTGTCAAGAACTCTCTCACGAGATTCACATGCCAACACAAGCTCTACAACCAATCACTACTCTGTGGCCATTTTCCACATGAGGCCCTAGATTTGATAGGGAAATTCTCTCCCTCATCTACAGAAGGCCATAATTTCATAATCACGGCCACCGAATATTTTACCAAGTGGGTAGAGGCCATGCCTCTTACTACTGTACCAGGTTCTGTAATCACCAAGTTTAACTTGAACCAAATCATTTGCGGGTATGGTGTCCCACAAATCATTATCTCAGATAATGGGACTTCTTTTAAGAATGACAAAGTTTGCGAATTGTGTAATAAATTTAAAATAAGCCATCATACAGCCTCTCTGTATTACCCTCAAGCCAATGGACAGGCAGAGGCGACGAACAAAACATTAAAAGACATTCTCCTTAAAACGGTGAAAGAAAACAAATGAGATTGGCATTTGAAGTTATATCTGGCCTTATGGGCCCACTGAACTTCAATAAAATCACCAACAGGAGACACTCCTTTCTCGCTGGTATTTGGGGCAAAAACAGTTCTCCCGCTTGAGGTTGAAATACCTAGTCTTTGTATCTCATTACAAGGGATTCTAGATGAAGACGCTTATAGAGAAGCACGTCTCTCCCAACTAGAAAGCCTAGATGAAGCTAGGTTAGATGTTGAACAGCGGCACAGAGTCTATGCTAACTGGATGTGCCAGCAGTATAACAAGAAGGTCTATGAATGCGATATATATGAACGTGATCTAGTTCTAAGGCTGGACAGCCGGATCGACAAGAAGACTGGCGAAGGAAGGCCCAAATGGTTGGGACCATACCAAGTCATGAAGGACTATGGAAATGGAGCATATCTCCTATGTACGCTGGAAGGTGAGGAATTTGGTGAAACAGTAAATTCCCTACACCTCAAATGATTCTACGCGTAAGCACCCAGCATCATTTATATAATTATATCTACATTGCATCTTCATATAGTCAGGTTCATTTTGTCCGTTTGTTTCGTACAAATCTTGTGATCAAGGAATTTATTCTTAAAGAAATTCATTACAAACTTCTGATTAAATTGGCATAAACACTCTAATCATACTTCTCTATTTCCATGATATCATCAAACTATTTCGGAATCATTTCATCAAATAAAGCTAGATATGACAAAGTCTTAATGGTAACCATGCCAAGGTGTGCATGCTTATTCTCACTTTTGGTTTCTTCTTAGGATAGGTGTCTTGCCTATGGTATGTTCTAGAAGCTTCATGGTGTCACATCTATCCCGTATGTATATCTCTTTGGAAATAAGAACACACTGACATTTTTCTCAAGCAAACAAGTCAAATATAGATCAAACAGAAAATTTTTAAATTTACACATTTCCTTGCCCCACCAACCTTCTGTGATGAACTTGCATCTCTTACTAGTGACATAGGGTTGGGAAAGGATGGAAATGCCCTTACTCGCCTATGCCTTTCCTATGGTGATAAACCCATGCTTCTTACTAGTAGCATGGGGCAAAGTGTAGGGGGTCCTCTTGACAAACAAATGCAAAAGGTCATAAACAAAAAATTCAAATCTTGAAGTCTTGAGTCAAAAACAAATGAATCGGATGTCCAAAATTCCAAGAGAGTTCAAAATCCTAAAAACCAGATTTTGTCTACCATGTGGCCATCTACGGATCTAAGTCTAGATAAACCGCAAAGCAAACTGCATCCTAAACTATGGAAGTCACTCGAGTGGAGTGGCATTTTAGTATCCTAATTTGGTTCCACCAAAGCTTTTTCTATCTCTCATCACTGTCATTTCAACACGTTTCACAACTTGTTCCCTTTATAGCTCTCGGTGATGAGCCCTCGCATCTTACTAGTAGCATGGGGTTAGGATTGGGGCAAGTGTATCTACTCATCGTACTGGCTTACCTTCACCACTTTGCCAAAGAAAATATGAAGCATCCAAAATTACTTACAAAAACTAAGATTCAAAATCACATTGCATCTACATTATCATATATCAGCATCATAAAATACAAAAGAAAGTAAACACTTGCATCATTTGTTCTCCATTGCATACATTCTAAAGAGCATACATGCATAACATCATATTTTACATGAGGAAACTGAAAAGGAAACAAATCCATAAATGCCAAAAGTCTGATCCAAAAAGAAAATAAATATATAAATAATCAAAGTTTCTGTACAATGCCATCATGCGCTAAGCATGGTCAAAACACTCAAAGCGCCCGGGATATACAAAAGAATATATCATACAAAATCTAGGAGAGCCAAGTGGCTTTTCAATCCCTATGAGACCCCTCTGAAGGCACACACCCACGCCTAGGACCCCGGCTACGTCGGCGCTCTGAGTGCACGGAGGGCTCAAGATCCCGAGGGGTAGCCGCAGTCTCGCCATGAGAATGACTCCTCATCAGGCACTCGGCTGTCATATACCCCGCTAGCTCTGTGCGGAGAGTCGATACCATCCTGGCCACATGCCAGACTGGGGCAAAGACATCAGTGTGTCTACCAACTGCTGAGGGATCCCCAACGTCCATAGACAACTTTGCGTGGGTTCTCTCCATGGGGATCATCAGGGTATCCATGCATACCCTGCGAATCAGGTCTCGCCACTCCTCGGCGATCTCTGCAAGCAAAGGGGAAAACAAATTAGAAATAAAACAAGAGATAAAATACAAGAGAAAACAAGAGGAGAAATAGTAGCTAAGGAAATCCTAATTAAAAACAAACAATTAAAAGGAAGGATGGTAACTTCCTCGGATCACCAGGCCTCTAGGACGGATCTCTAGGGTCAACACCTGCCACAGATGTTGCCACTGACTAAGGTGCTCCCCCCGTGGCTAGAGTAACGTAGTGTCCTGCAATGGACTCGTCCTCCCCACCATGGCCCTAGGAGAGTGGCTCCTCTGAAACCAGAGTAACTCTCTCTACACTCTGCTCGGCCATCTCTGCCTACATGATATCCTGAGTGTCATGCCACTCAGGATCACTGTCCTCCTCGGTCTCCTCCTCTGTCTCTCCCCCTGTGAACTCCTCAGACTCGGAGTCTATGTCGATGGGGTCATCGCTGCTATGGGCAGGACCCGCGGCAATCCAAAGCAAGGATGCATGAGGCGCACCAGCTCTCCCTTAGGAACGTACTACCCTCCTGGCCGCAATAGGAACGCCAAGAGTAACAACTATCCAACCCCGGCCTCTAGGACCCCCTCTAGCCTCTCGAACTGACCTATATACTGGCACTATCGGGGGAAGCATGCCCATGTAGGGTAGGCCAAACTGTTGAGGAACTCGGCCAAAGGGGTGTATCTCCACTCACCCCACTCTGTCAATAAGCTGCCCTGTGGTGGAGCAGGAGATCAAAGTAAGAGCCTCCTCGCCCCATATACCTGCCATGGTATGATATGGTGTGGCCTCCATGTCATCGGTAGTCAGTGAAGCAACTGGCTGATCAGGTCCTCTAAGCACCGACATATCTATCCATCTAGCTGCCCTCATAGCTCCGGGATCTGTCACCTCTACACCTCTACCATAAGGAATGAAGTGCTCGTAAACCCAACTCATGACCAGGGTCAGGTGGCTCAAAGACTGCCCCTGTAAATGGACTACCCTGTACAAGTCATGGTAGGTAGTCCCAAGTATGTCTGCTCCCCAGGCGTAAATCCGGCCATGGCCCTCAATATGTACAATGATGAGGGACTAGCAGTATAGTAATGTGTCTCCTCCCTTGTCCCTGATCAATCTCGAGGCAAGGATCCCCATAATTGCCTAGCGAATCAAGGGGATGGGCAAACTAGGAATGGACCAAACTCTGACCCCCTTCTTCGAACCCGTGGAGATGACTGCATCTCCCATATAAGTGGCCCACTGTGCTATCTAGGCCCGTGAACCTGCTGTCTCAAGGGTAAGATGTCTCCCGATGATCGGGACCCCCAGAATACGATAAACATCCTCCAAAGTGATGGTCCACTCACCGCGGACCCCTTGTAATCGGAAGGTGTTCCGATCAGCATCCCAATAGGAGAATAAGTCACCAAGAATGTGATTGGATGGTGCAACATGTGGAATGCGTGATATACGTAATATACTAGCCCTCTAAAGAGTATCCTCCTCATCCTGTGAGAGGGCATCTAACACTGCTGAGAGCCATTCACACTCCCTCTCTTGGCTCCACCGAATGTACTCCTCTCTAGCCCGCATATACCCAAAAACACACAAAACAGAGCAAGTTAGCATCCAAGTGATACTAGAAAAATCATGAAAACACATAGAAATGCTAAAAATGTAAAAACAAATTTAAACACGTACTCTTTTGACATTCTGTGAAGAACCGCCGCCCTGAGCAGGGTGGCGGTTCGTAACCGCCGCCTTGAATGGGGCAGTGGTCGTGTAACCACCGCCCTGGGCAGAGCATCGGTCATGGCCAAAAAACCCACGTGGGTTTTATACCCTAAAAGAAGCCTAAAAAACGCCAAAAGAGGACCATTTTAACTAAAACAAGGCCTACCCAGTAGGCGCCCCCCCTAGATGGACCTTTTGAACCTAACATTTTCAAAAATAACCCCCCCATGACAAAGATTTTAACATTTTAAAATTGAAGGGGTAAAAACAATAAATTGAGGAAAACTAACATATGATCTCGCGGGACGATGTTTCGCTCACGGAGGCATGATCGCTACCTTGTCACGAACGTTTTGACTCTACTCTCGTAGGAAACCGTCACCGTGGGTCCCAGAGCTCAAAACCAACAAAATCAACACGCGCAAATGAATAGGAAAATGGGCCCACTTTTACATATATAGCCACCTGACTTGTTTTGAATGTCCTGTCTCGCAGGTTTGGAGCGCCGACGAAGGTAAGTTTTATCCTCGCACAAATGGTACGTCCTCATTTCCCATTATTTTAGCGTTTATTTTCTGATCTATTTTGTCTATCTGCACTTGATTCCTCTTTTCATTTTGCAGGTAGCGGGAATTTTGGATGGCATCATTTCAACACACAGACGTATCAGGTATGATTTCTAACTTCCCATTTTTTGGGACCGCCATACTCGGACCCACCGTTTTATGCCTCTTCATGGCTAAAATGCTTCTCCAAGGGGGCAATATGTACGTACCCAAAATTGTAGGGTACTGCGCTGCTGGAACAACATAACACATGCCCCAATGATGATACAGGTCTCCTCGCAAGGTGTTCGGGATCTGGAAAAGCTCTCCAAGTGTGCGTTAACATCCCGCATGCCCCGCTTAGCCCCCACGTGCTTTGTTTTTCTCTTTTCCCCTCTTTTCTTGGCCTTTTGCTCTTCAGTTACAAAACCGCCGCCCTGCTCAGGGTGGCGGTCCTTTACGCGTTTTCCAGAATGCTCTTTTAACACGACTCACGTAAATTTCAACGTTTACCAGCTTTTTTTCACCACCATAAGCTTGCATTAATGATTCTGGTTCCCTAGAATAGTGTTTTGCCATTGTTTATAGTTTAAGAGATCAATTTGGTTTTTACCTTGGGTAAATGCAAATGCTATAAATAGATGGCTTGTGCTCAAGCAAATGGCCCCTCAAGTTTGCCTCTGAATTTCTCAGTGCAATAGATTAGTCTTTCATTTTACTTAGAATTCTTAGTTTCTTTCATTGCATAATTAGTGTTGTTCTACTGTTAAGAAGCCACATATCCATCTTGTGCAAGCGCTGTTGATATTTCATCCAATCCATTAGAGTAGAGTAGTTTGTTTTCAATAGGAAGCCATTAAAGTTACAGGTTTTGTTCTTCAAACGGGATAGTTTCAGGTTCTGAATGTTTTATGTTACATAACTCGTAATAAATCCTTCTAGGAATTGCATAAGCCAAGCTATGTACTCTTGCACTATCTCTCTCCTACTTGCATTGTATTCAATCTGTATCCTAAGCTGCCTTTGTCCCAATATCTACTTTTGTTGATGTTAGCATTACACGCTTTTCTAGATCCATGTGAACATGAAGGAACGAGGAGATCACACTGAGGGGGACATAACCACACACACCATCGGATTCGCCACTATTCTGCAGAATCTAGGTTCTAGCTTTCAAATTTCTAATTAGAAACATATCAAATAGAGTAGTTAATTACTTTATTTCAATCAATCTTACTTTCGATATTGCCAAGGAAGCTGTGGGGATTGATAGTTTCTGAGAGACTATGATTCTTTCCTCACTTCTGAGGTAGGATCGAGAGTCTTTCAAATAGATTAGATCAGTTATTTCATTGTTTAGAATAGATTTACAACTGCACAGGCAAGTAGCTATACTCGGTTACTTTGTTTGTTTTAAAATTCGACACTAGGTTAATTGTCAATTTCTAGATATATTAAAATAGCTGCTCTTTCAAATTCATTTATAAAGTTCATCAGAAAATAACAAAAATATAGAAGTTATATATGTTATAGACATACCTCGCATAGTTAATTTTATTTTGCTGCATTTAGTTTACATTATTGCTTTTGTATGACAATCACGGGACCTAGAGAGCCCAGGGAATACGTATTCGAGCCAATCGTGCCCCAACCCAATCTCGTCACAGCCATAACTGATATAGATCAGAATCTCAGGATCCAAGTCTTCCGAACAACGGTAAGCTTACAACAAATCAGTTTCCAACTACACAGATTAAACATAGAAGACGACCAAGCACACACATTTTGGTCAAATCAACCAAACTACATATTACCCTAGATTCATATCCGCATGACTGTGGAAGGGTTTGAAAGAGAGAAAACCTTTGGTTGTGATCCTTTGGTCCCATAGCCAGACATAGGAGACACTCTCACAAATATAGATACCAGCTTGAGAATTCAAGTTGCACAAACACCTGTAAGATATTCTGAGAAAATCACACAATTATTAATTCTGAATATAGAAGCTGAAAAGGCATATGACTATTGGATACTAGGGATTAGGGATTGATTCCACACATGACCATAGCAGGACCACAACAAATACAAATCTACGGTTGTGACCCACAAATCCCATAGCCCAATGAGCCCATAGGTGAATCAGACATAGATGCTAGCCTACGTACTCTAGTATTCAGATCTACTCCACTTCCACCTATCATCATCGAATAGTTATCCTTGCTAGACACAGCAGCTAAAAAAGCTAAGGAGTTCTGGACTAGGCCAGAAAATTGCCCATAGAGTCAGATATATTTACCATCCACCCTATGACCTTATCTGGAGACATACACGAAGCTATCCCAGGACATTTTCCACATATTCCACAACCTATAGACCGAATCACACCAGAGCTCGATATTGATTGGAGCCTTCGAGCAGTCATCCTTGCTGATCGATCTATCACACCGGTTCATGTTAGGAGGGCCTTCTTTGCCTTAGATTCACAATTTCCACTAGTGCGCATCGAAGACATCAGATTTCCCAATTAGCTTGTCTGCATCCCACGCACATTCAATCCCCACCGGCTATCTCAGCATGACCTCAGGAGGTCGGGTGCGAGGAAACGTTACTTGTATATTTCCACGCTCGCTTGTCGCTTTTCCATCGTACAGCCACTTCAAGGGGGCAACCTCCAAACCAGATAATAAGACTCAAATGTTAAATATCATGATCAAATACTACCTACTAACCCATATATATACTATTCCTATGCTATGTCCAACACCAAGGCTGACCCACTAATGAAAATATAACATATATCAAAGAAATACATAATGATAAGAAGTTATGATAGCCACAAGTCGGCTATATACATCCAATATAAGATATATGATTAAGGGAGTAGCATTGTGGGGTGTAGTTGGGTTGTAACTTATTTCTATAGAACCCTTGTTTAATCTTGGTACTGTGTAGATCAATTGTATTAAACCCAGTGTAACCTTTTTGACAACAACTTAGTAAGACCGCGACATTAGATTGGATTCAATTTTTTACTTTTGAATACATGTTACTTCTTTTATTGTTTAATATGACTATTGTGCTTGGCATGGCAGGATAATCAAATGTTTTGAACTGGTATTTTAAAACTTAATCCGTATGCTTTTTGCTACTTCTAAAATGTTGGGTTATGGTGGGGTTATTTTTGAATATGATAAATGGTGGTTAAGTGCATGTTGTTGGAATTTTCACTTTCATTCTATTGGATCCTATGACTTAGTTAAGGAGATGTTGATTTATGTTCTAGTAGTCGATTTAAATCATATAATCTATGTGATTATATGACTGAAATCTCAATACGCCTAAAACTTTGTTGTGAACTTATCAGGTCATTGACCCTACTTGAGTGTTGGTTAATTTTTTTTTGTCCTTGAAAGCACATTCATAACGGGACTCTTTTTGTTTCCTTCTAAACCTTGATATGGTATAAATTTCTAGCTTGATTAGTGGTGTTAGTATTTTAGAGCTTGGCTCCTTTTGTTGGAATAAAATGTTCTCTTTATGATATTGTTAATGGTAGTATTCTATTCCTATGTGTAGTTCTTATCATGCTCAGATCTCGCGAACTGACTCAGGCTATAAATGTGTAGATGGTCTTCATAAGTAGAAAAGGGAGAGTTGTGTTGGTGTTGCTTTGAAGCTCGTTTGTTCATGTGTGCTTAAATTTGTTGAGAGACTCTAAAATTTTGTTTGTTTGGAAAGTTGAAGGGGCCAGTTTGTACTTATTGGTAATGTTGTCGTAAGTGTCTAAAAATGGAACTTGTAAATAATATTGTGAACAATATAACCAGATCACAACTTGTTTTGAGTAATTTATTGTATTATAGAAAATTTGAAAGATAGCTTAGCTTCAATTTGACCAATATTGTTACCTTTTTGTTTCCAAGTCAAAGTTCATTCGAATCTTTTGCCACCTTTGGGTTTGTGTGTCGTGTTGGATTAAATGTGTAACTATGCATAGTTTCATGAAAAGGGTATTGGTAAACATATCTTTGAGTTAAAAAAATTTGTGTAGTAACTCCCTCTAGGTCATGGCATAAATCTAAACCTAGGAAAAATAAAGTGGGTTAGTAATCCTTATAAAATTTATTCAGAAAGAATAAGAATAATGTAGTTGTGATCTACTTGATAATAGTTTAACCATTAAGTGTTAAAAGAAGAAACTTTCTTTTGTAAAGAAAAATTGTATACCTTGCTACCCTAGCTAAACTAATGAACATTATTCTCCCTCTTGGTGAGTTCTTAAACAACCTTAAGGTGAAATAAATATTTGGTTTTTGGAAGGTAATAAGGTTATAATAAGTAGGAAGAGATTGATTAAAAACCATTCAATCTAGCTCACCCTTTGAAAACGTATTTTGTCTACCTATGTCAATCTCATCGAGAGAATCCTAAATGAAATCTCTAATCATTATGGTTATATCCTTAGCCATTAAAATCTAGACTAATAACTAATGAGGCATTAAAGATGAACCCATTTCGATATTCTTCCCCTAACTCCTTTTAAAAGTGAGCTTTGTAATCTTCTCTTAAGTGTGGATAAACATTTAACCCTTACAGAAGGAGGTTATAATTCCGAATCTAAACGATACTTTCCCTCAGCTAGAGCTTGCACTCGTCACCTTGTGCAATGGAGGTAGGAAACAAGATTCAGTATCTTGAGTATGAATAAATAACCTGTTGAGGAATGGGAAATGATTTTTTTTTAAATCAAACGAATTAAGCAAGTTTTGACATATTATAAATGATCCTCTTTTCAAAAACTTGACCTTAAGAAAATTAGTCCATAAGTATAAAAGAAAGAGGTTCGCCTTTGTAAGAAGAATTTCTCGAATCATAACATGAATCTTCTAGCCATAAGTCAAGTTTTGAAAGACGTCTTAGTAAATAAATAACTTTAAAAATATTTTACAGCGTGGGATGTTCTTAACTATAACTATGTATTGTGGCTGGACTAGTACATTATGCCTTGTCAAAGAGAAAAGTGAATTGTTCAGGATGGGTGTTGTATAATTCCATGTTGCCTATGTGGTCAATGTCGTGTTAAGCTTTTTAGAGTTAGATGTAGCCCTTTCCGACCACCTATGTTGTCATGTAAACTCCTAGCAAGTCAAAAAAAATTATCCGAGTTTTTCAGTGTTGTATTTACGTGTGTTTTAGCGGGCATTATAGTTGCAAAAACAAAAATAACACTAAATTCATACAAAAAATTGATGATTGGGATTGAGAGGTACTGAAGAGATAAATTAATTACAAAAAAACCTATTGAGTATTTTTCCTCCTCTTGTGAAAATGAGTTTTACCGAAGGTGAATCATAAGAAAGTTTCAAACATAGCCTTCTTACATCTTCCAACATTACACTAAGGATAATATCAAATCCAATGGGATTATAATGGTCCTCCCTGGCTACCTTTCCAATAGTTTCTCTTAAAAAACTCAAACTTGTTGAGAAATTAGGAAATAACCTCAACAAATTACAGTAGATGTCAGATTTTTTTAGCCTTGAAATCATATTCATTTTTGTCTTTAAGTAATAGCCAATACATGAAGGCTTCACGACAGAGTTCATGCCCAAAAATAAAATTATGGTCACCAAGAAATTTCATATAGGGGTGTGATGACAGCAGCGGGGGCATCATTTTGAAGCAGAGTATGGGAGTATATGGACAAAAGTATGATTGTATTTAAAGGAGAGCATTTTGATTTCAATGTCACTCGATCATACATACCTGCGTGAGGTCCCAAGTGTATTACCATAATAAGGCATGGGAACTACTTTTTATCCACACAAGTCTATGTTAATGAATTTGTAGAAGACTAGATTGCAAACGAATTCGCAACGCATTATCTAAACTTTAATGAATAGCATTTAAAAAATCTAAGCAACATTTCAAACGCATATGATCCAACGTTTGCAACATCCATAGCAATAAAAAAGATTTTTTCCCTTTTTATAGAGAATGCAAATACAATAACATGCTATCAACATTAAGATCATCATAGTTTATTTGCCTTATCACTAAACCATGTCCCATTAAATTGTTATATGATTGTTTGAAGCTTCTCTTGGAAGGAACGATTTATTTCACACTTATATTCTCAGCGCTCTCTACATGAAACTTGTACATTAAAAAACATAATGTGTCAGTTCAGGTAACACTCTTGTACCAAAAAATAGTATAATTTTATAACAGCTCAAATTTTATACCAGTTTATATTTAAAATACAACTTGTTAGTCTAACACCATCTCCATTCCTACTTTGCATAATTGAGACCTCTAATTTCTTTGGTCATGCCCTGTATATGAAATGTATAAAACACCAAGCAAGTACCGTACATTACATTCCCAACTCCTAATGTCCCAATCACGACATAACCTTGCTCCTCTCGAAGCGACCACTAGTTAAATAACTAACCTATCATATTATCATACTTACATAAGTTCTTTTCATTGTATATAAATTGAAATAAAAATATTATCTACATAAAGATAAATCATTAGTACTATCTATATCATACTATCTATAAAGATAAATCATTACAGGTATATCACTAAAAAACTTGCTTTATTGTTCCTAGATAAGAAAATTATATGATCCTTTGTCTTAGAATTGTTGAAACATATGATCATTTTTAAATATTGCATGTGATTATCTAATAAAAATTTTAAAAAATAACCTAGTTTTCCCATTCCAATGGATGGGTACCTTAAATATTTTCAATTATGTGATTAATAGTTAAAACAAGTTGCAAAATCACAATAGAAAAGAAAAAAAATCATGAAAAAAATAAACATCGGGATGATAATGAAGTTCATCAAAAAATTGAATGCATGTCTAGGTTCTTGTGATAGATGAACCAATATATAAAGGATGTAGTTTATACAATTCATACATCACCTATCTGCTCTTGGTCTGTAGTGTCTAACGATATTGCTCTAGCTACTGACTCCTCCTCTAGTTACAAGCTCTTAGCTCTAGATTGGACTACTAGCTCTTTCTCTGTCTCGTGACTCACACATGACTCAAGACACTTGCTATTGGTAACAGGTACTGGATAAGGGATACATGGCTCCAGTTTGGGTGTTATCTATTAAGACAACCTCTTGCTCCATACCATGGGCTTTCAACATGAATAACAATTCTGTTTTGAATTAGGCCTCAATCTATAGCATCAAATGCCCTGGCTATATGTACAGGATATCTGGCGCTAGCTCTTAAAACTCTAACTTTAACACTAGCTATTGTCAACTCATATCTCGCTCTATCAGTCTCAACATCCTCCTGGATCTACACTACAATCCATCATTAGGATCAAAAATGACGATGGATCTATCCACCTCAATAATTGACTCTATTGAATGATGGACTCTATTGACTCTAATGAATAATTGACTCTATTGAAATATGAAACAGGTAATGCTTTGGATTTTGTATGCCCTTGGTTAATGTCACTATATCCTTATAGTATAGACATAATTTCACAAGTGAACACACATTTTCAAACTCATAACCAACTCCAACATTTTTCGTTGAATTAAAGACTTGTACACCAAGATTAAAATGAAATATATAATAATGCAATAGTATAGAAGTCCCTTAAAAAATAATATACTACTCGACTTGGACACAGTCACTACCCAACCCTTTCACATTCTCAATCCTAAATGCATTTAGATGGAAAGTTCATGCAATGAAAAATTCACATGTGCACCTGAAATTGTAATTGAATATGTGTGTGTGTGTGTGTGTGTGTGAGAGAGAGAGAGAGAGAGTTGATTGTTTACCCTACATGTCAATAAAAGTATATCGAGGATATACACGAGTGACCTTCCAAGATTTCTGCAATTTAATATTAATATGTTACATGTTAAAACTTTTGCGTAATTATGGACAGACACACAACTTTAACATTTAACAAGAATGCCATTTCCATTATGTTATCCACACTTTTGTAATTCTGAACATTAAAACCATATCACATATAACTGAAATTTCCATTATGCCTTTCCCATAAGTAGCCAAAAATAAAAGGCCAATCTTCCTCTCCTCTGTTCCTCAGGAATAAGCACCGCGTAGTAGTTCAAATATTCAAATGCGGATAAGAGAATATTCAAATGCGGATAAGAGAATATTCAAATGCAACGGTCAATGAGATGTATTCTTGTAAATGATTTCTAGGCGTTCACTTTGATTGGCCCGGACAAATCAGTTACATTCATAACCATTTAGATCTGTTAAGGATGTCACCGACTGCTAATATTATAAATATCAAAATAATAATCATTTCTTTTAAGAAAATGAAAAATTCTTAAAATGCAAAAACCAAAAATAGATGCTCAGCAGTTCTATTTTTAAAAATTTATCTCGGCTGTAATATAGTTTTGTTGGAAGTATTTTTGGGAAATAATTAGGCGGTGATAATAAAAATTTAATCTTTCCCGTTAGAAGATATAATTAACAGGTGAGATGATATATAAATATACCCAAGTAGGGCTGATTATATTTGTTTTTGTTGATCTAACTGACTTTTGAGCAGGAAATATCATTCAGAGCAGAAATGGATTACTCAGATGTGAGTGAAGCTGTTTTGGTTCAATTGACTTCAGGCGAGCATGATGGGCATTTGGTTCAGCTTGGATTGAGCCTGGTTAAGCTTGGATTGAAGAGAGAAGAAATCACAATGAAAAAGAAGGGCACAAGAAGATCAGCAGCAAAGAATGGCGGAAAAAGATCAGCAGGGAAGAAGGGCACAAGAAAAAGAAGATCAGGAGGAAAGAATGGCTCAATTAGAAGATCAGCAGAAAAGAATGTGTCTGGCATTGGCATCGCAAGAGAAAGGACAATGAAGATGGAGGAGAGAGCGTGGAAGTGGAACAGAGAAACTAAAAAAGACAATGAGAGGGAGACGAAGAGCCACAATATGCAGAAGCCCTGCTGCAACTTATCCCCTGCTACTCCTGATCCGTGTGAAAAGAGGGTCGTGCAGCATCCGGCCATTGGCATTCCCAGGCTAAGAACTATCACGTTTAAATTTACAAGAGTTAGGGAGTAAACAAATTTGTAGGGTAAGTTCTTCAATTTGATATCATGGCTGGTTATTCATAAAAACAAATCTGGGTTATCACATAGCTTCCCAGCCCTGGAAAAGCTTGAAAAGATTAAAGATTATCTTTAATCCGTATTGTTCTTGGTACCTAGTAGAAAGTGGTAAAGATTAAGTCTTTGGAAGCAGAATTGTGCCTTTTGCAATAAATATGTACAGACGGATTTACAGATTTCTTTAATGTATATGGTATTTTGAGATTATTTACATTTGCATTGAAACGATTTGGGAAATCAATTTTGGATGTTTTTCTCTGTAGATCTTGACCTGTATTGTCAATGCAATTTGCATAACTTTAACATTACAATTCTCAATGTACTTTTTAAATAAAAGATATCGTCTATTATGTCAAAAATCTGTGGCAGATGAAACCAATACCCTGCAACAGGGTAAATCTGGATTCAGAACTTTTTTTGGCAGAATACTTGTGGTTTGAGAAACCCTTTTAGCGACTTAAAAACCTTTGGAATATTTTAAAACAGAAACCCTTTTCTCGGATGAATCGGCCACTGAAGAAAAGCTCATGGGCTTAGTAAGGCGGTAAACTGCACACATTAGTTTTCATTTACAAAGAATCATGGAGTTGCATTTCTGTTCTGAACTGTAATCTACGAGACCCTCATGTTGAACTATGGTTAGAATTTGTCTTATCAGGTTGTACATGTTGGGAAATTCACAATCTGAAATCCCTGCTAAATCTTAAGTATCTGGACCCTCTTCCAGGGATAATGCAATGTCTGTCTGAAGATAAACATATATGAACGAAACAATGAATCAATCAGTAATTTAAATCTGTTCTGAACTGAAATTTAAGAGAGCCCAAGGTTGTTCTCAAAGCTATCTGTTCTGAACTGTAATCTAAGAGAGCCCATGTGTGTTACAACGGAAATTCACAATCTAAAATTTTGTCATTCCCATCCGAAAATGATTTAGATGTGGATTGATGTTGGGGTTCAACTTGGTTCTTGATATCTCACATGAGTCTTACCTGTGATAATAAATTGATGCTTTAGTGTTGTTTGATATAAATTAATGTTACTTGATTAAAATAGTGAGATTTGGTTGAATTGGATGTTTTATTGTGTTGATCTGACTAGTCTTTTGATGTTATGTTTTTTAAATCTACTAGAATAAATAGTTGCATCCTTGATTCAGATTAGGTACTTCTCCGCACGCATTTGTATGTGAACAGAGTACAAACATGTATTAACAGGTCCTCCGCTTAGTTATAGCTTCCTTGTTCTGGTGCAAGACCACACCTGAACAAGTAAGAAATACTAGCTTAATGTAATATTGATACTTTTATTTAATTGTATAATTTTTCAAATACATGAATCCATTAATATATATAATATATTTGAAAATATACAACTTATTTGTATATATGTCTAGAAATTATAAAAATAAAGATTAAGAAAAAATACAGCCATCTGAAAACACAGATAATTTGAAATTCTAGGCCTAATCTGGACCCTCAGCCATTTTCCACTTTCTTCATACGCCTTTCATTTAACCAGTAGTATCTGGATTTAAAGAAGCATCTGGAAAAGAAAAATGAGGTGGAGTAGGAGGTTTGAGCTGGGTATTTTCATTACTCGTGGGAGCTGGTTGCAGTGTTTGTGGGTGTGGGTGAGAGTTGAAGCAGCCCATAATTATTTGACAACCAAAATGTTAGACACCTGGTTTTTCTGCCCCTTATGTACAGACTCTCAGGAGAAGACCAATGTTGAGACGTATATCTCTGCATGGCTTGTCATCATTGCAGAGAGAAGTTTTTTGTCTCTTCAAGAATATTCTCTTCATAACCATAATGTGTTCCCATTTGAATATTTAAACGGCCAAGGCAGTCAATGTTCTTTAGATCTTTTAAAAATATTGGCCACAATTGGTCACAATTTTAATCATTGCAACTAGACATTAAATCAACCTAATTAGCACACAAAAAATTGAATCCGGCACCTATGAAAAGACATAATATTCCAAATATATGATGAAATAAAAGGAAATTATGTATGTATGATTAATTATGGATCATATGAATCTATGTATGGTAGGGAACGTTGTAGCTTCAATATAAAAATTGTATGTTTATTGAAATGCTTATTCTATCATATAAACATATAAATGGTTCATCTGTTATATATGTATATTTAAGGGAGTTCTTGTCTTCATATATGTAGATTGTAATAAATATATCGTATGGTAGATGGATACATAAAGATAAATTAATAGTATTATTAATATCATTGTTTTTATGTATATTAGTGCATTCAATTCCATATCTTGTATTTTTGGGGTTTCCTCTACTCGCCATATAAAATATAATATATTTTGAGCTTTAAAAAATTATAATTTAAGAAAAATCTAAAAGTCCAACATAAACAAATTTCAAAATTTATGAGCATAAAAAATTATAATTTAAGAAAAATTAAAAAATCCAACATAAATAAATTTAAAAATTATAAATTCTAAAAAATTAGAATATAAGAAAAATATAAAAAATCTAAAATCTTGAAATCTATAGATAATACTCATTTTTCATATGACATTTTAAATACCTTTTTAATTTCTACCATCTTCATGTTGGATTCAATGTCTTAAATTTATACAAAACTTAGTTATATTTCAACTTAAACCTTGATGAAATTTATATTGGACTCAAAAAATGCAAACCCTCATTATCATATGGAATTTGGTGTCCCTCTTCTTTTCTTTTCTATTTACATTTGTCACAATAATCAGTCTTTGTAGACTAGTGTAATTAAGGGCCATATGCAACTATATTCTTGTCAAATAAATTTATTATTTTTCATAACATTCATTCTCAACAAAACTTGAATTGAATGACAAAATATACCTTAGCATTGAAACTAAAAAGGATGTCCCAACTATTGAGAGTTATATAAAGTCATTACAATAGAAATAAATATTGTTTCTCTTACAAAACACATATTATTGTTAAAAAACACACAATGAAAATGATATGAATTTAAGGATTCTTCATCCCCATGATTGCTCTTCCTCCCTTCTCCCTACCATTCCATATACCCTACCACTAATATATTTTAATCCCTTATACCCCTTAATACGGGATAATATCCTTTGTCCGTTTTGACTAATATGGTTAACATTTTTAGTTGAATAAAAAAATTGAACATAGAGATTATAAACACAACTCTCCTTGTTATGTTAAAATGAAACATACAATAAGCAATAGTACAAAAGTCCCTAAAGTATATATATAAAACTCACTAGAACACACTCACTACAATCTTCTTAATGTAATATATATTCTCAACTTTCTCTTCCCCTATCTTTCTATTGCCTTCCCTTTCCTTACACTAACTGAAACTACCACTTTCTTATTCTTTTGGATGTCTCTGAAATCTTTTGACACACCCAACCCTTTGACATTCCCAATCCTAAATGCAACATGACAAGGAAGTGAAGACCAGGGCATTTACATGGAAAGTTGTTCATGTAATGAAAAATTTACAGGATGTGGTTTCTGGTTCGGTAGAAGGGAATGAATCTTTAAGATCGTGATATATATATAAATCGTGATATAGAGCACCAGAAACTATAGTTAGATATATTTTCATGTGTTGATTGTTTACTCTATGTGTCAATAAAAGTATATTGGAGATATACACTGGTGACGCTCCAAGATTTCTGCAGTTAAATAATAATATGTTATTATTAAAAAATCAAAACATGTAGCACTTGAAACAACAGTGAAACACAGAACTGTTATTCCGAATGGTTATTGACAGCTCATATATTTCGAATGCTTAGTGACACAGTTTGAATGGGTTTTACATTGTATAAATATCGTGTATTATAAAAATATAAAAATAACCTGTTATATGAAAATATTATTACAACACATGTTAATAACATAAATTCATGGCACATACAAAACACTAATAAAACTTAACCAGGTACAAAGCCAGTTAAATGTTTCCGCCTTTGACATCCCTTGTTATTCGGAGAAGTACATATTTGAATAAATTTTGAAAGCAAATACCCAAATTTTTTCCTTCTTCAAGAAACTTAACCCTATAAGTATAGCCTTTGGTCTATATCCTGTATCCTGTATCCTGTATCCTTCAAATGGACTGCTCTGCCTCGCACCTTGAAACCCAGGCAAAATGTCGTTGCTGCTGCAGTGAATGGAAGGATTTATGTGTTTGAAGGGTCGCGCCATCGCCCTTGTCGAACATCTACTGTGCCAGATTTTTGTTTCAATGGACTGCAATTCAGAGTCCACCGCCAGAGTTTTGTTTCACCCATTCCCGGCACCCATTACACGCTCCTGTACTATTCACAGATCAAATATTCGTAAGAAATGATTGCAGTGAGATTGCATATAATGTGACATCTTCCTCATAGGGAAGAATACCAGAGGGCAGATCGGATTGCTGGTTCAAGGGAGCTTCAGGGGTCGAATTGAAAGGAATGTTATTTGCATATCACCAAGAAGCTGGAAACGGTGCAGCGAGCCTTCGAGCGTATCATCCAGGAACAAATCTTTGGCTTCCATTGCAAAATCTTCTACCAATTCATCATAACCCTGCAGAGATGTTCCGTTTTCTGTCGGTGGACGGCAGGCTTGTGGCATATCGTGCTAAGAAGTGGTTCAATCCTTTAACATTCACAGTTATGGAAATGCTACCCAGTTCTAGTGCTACCCGCCTCAGCCTCCAGGTTTGCACGCCAATGTGTTATATACGCGAATTTAGGGATTGGGATTTTGCAGGGTAAGTTCTTGAATTTCATATTCCTAAAAAAAAATTGGGTGATCACAGATCTCTGATATATTTGGACTTTCTGTGTTATACAGGCCTGCTCAAGCTGCCCAGCCCTGATAAAGATGAGGTCATACTCACTGACAGTGTCTTTAAATGGAGAGGCTTTAAAAGATAATGTGTGTATTGTTCTTGGTACATAGTAGGAAGTGGTTAAGATTGGGTACCAAGTGCTCTATTTTACATCGATCAAGTCTTTTGGAAGATTGGAGAGGCTTTAAAAGATAATAAATATGTACAGACAGATTATTTGCACTTGCATTGAAACGATAAATTGCGAATTAAATTTGGATCTTGTGATCTGTATATTTTGCCATGCGCTGTGAACATATTTTAGCATTCCTGTCCATGATGAATTCTTGATCAAAAATTTTGTCAAAAATTTGTGGCAGATGAAGGCAATACCCAAAATCTGTGGATGAACTTTGTTTGAAGGAATACTTAGGGTTTTAGAATCCCTTTTAGCTTGAATTGTTAATGTCATGGTCATAATTTAGAGGCTTGCAGAAACCTTTGAAATAATTTAAAACAAATTTCGGATCATGTATATATAAATTGAGCTTCAATTGTATTCTCGGATGAATGTGGCTCTGTAGAAAAAATCATGGCTTTAGTAAGGCAGTAAAATAAATACAGCATTGTTTATCTATTCTGAACTCTGGTTACAATGGAAATTCGCAATCTAATATTTTATCATTCCCTTCATAAAAAGATTTAGGTGTGGACTGATGTTGGGGCTCAACTTGGGTGTGATAGTAAATTTAGTGTTGATTGATACAAATTGATGATATTTGACTAAAATAGTGAATCGATTGTAAATTAATGAAGATTTGGTTGAATTTGATGTTCAAATTGTGAATTCTTTTGATGTTATTATCTATTGGAATTATGTATTTTAACCTATAAAAAATGAATCATTAGATTATATTAGATTAGCCTCAGACGAGCATGTTCATCTCTACAAGTATTTGTATCTAAACAGAGTACAAACATGTAAAAAATCAACACATTTTTATCTGAACAGAGTACAAACATGTAAAGCAAGCTAGCAGTATTCCAGACCTGAACAAGTCAGAAATTGATAGCGATTTATAATCTAACAAAAAAAATCATAAATACTAACCCTAATGTAAAATTGAGTATAGTAACCCTACTAAATCCAAGTCTTGGGAATGGCAAGTATCTGGACCAGGCCTTAAAATTGACAGGCGGTGGGCCGTTTGTTGTGATTTTAACCGTATAATATTGGTACACAATGAGTGGCTTAAAATTTTATAAAACCCTATAATTTTTCAAATAATCATTCATAAATATATATATAATATGTGAAAATAAACAACTTATTTGCATATATGTACAGAAATTATAAAACGAGGATATAAATGAAATGGAATTGTTGATAAAATCACAAAAAATTATTTAGAAATGTATTTGGAAGGTGTAAAGCTGAACCATTTGCTAGCATCTCACAACCATGTACTAAAATGAGAGTTTCGGAATAGGTTATGGAGAGCCATCAAAAATAATTTAAAAATGTAATTTGTAAACATCATTCCAAACATCTTTATACACACGTACGCAACATATGAAAGTACATTAAAGATATGTGAATTTTTTAACAATATGCACTAACAAACATTTCAAAAATAAATATCACATATTTATCATACACTATGATCTAATGGTTAATTGGTGGCATTGCAACATGGAATTCAACTTATATATATATCATGCTAAGAATTGTTCACAGACAAAGATGCTCGCCCTACTCATTGTTGACATATTTAAATGGTTATGAATGTAACTGATTTTACAGAAGATATAAGCTTTGTAACTAACGTAAACATTCTCTACCAAATGTTTTATGCGTTTCCATTTTTAAATCTGCAACAACAGTTTTGGAGAACCGATATTTTGCATTACCAAACCTATGGGTAGTGCTTCGCTTTCATAGTAAACTGCTTCTCTTATATTTCTCAGCAACTTTAAAAAATACAGAGTATAAACATCTAAAACATCAAGACATGAAAATATACACAACTCATTCTCATTCATTCATCTGTAAATCCGAAATAGAATATAGTATATTATAATCCCCTACTAGCTTGCCTTTCTGCTAGGAATAGTATACATGATCAAGAAACATTACATCTTTCATCCCCTCCTAGCTTTCCTTCAACCTTGATATATATATATATATAAAACATCTTTCATCCCCTCCTAGCTTTCCTTCAGCTTTCATCCCCTCCTAACTTTCCTTCAGCCTTGATATGTGTGTGTGTGTGTGTGTGTGTGTGTGCGTGCGTGCGTGCATGCGTGCGTGCGTGTGTGTGTGTGTGTATATGTATGTATGTGTATATATATATGTATGTATGTATGTATGTATGTATGTATGTGTATATATATATATATATTATATACATATATACATATATATATATATAATCTAATAATCAAGAAATATTAAATATTTTAATGCTCGTAAGAACAACCTTCCATTTAAATGCCATGTTTATAACTTTCTTGTTCTCCCGCACTGAGAACTTGAACAACACAAAAAGTCACCATGGCAAGGAGTTTTCATCTACCTCGAAAACTTCATAAATATAGTAGCATATGAGAGTACTTACCCTGCTTAATCTGAGTCTTGGGAAGGGCGAAGATAATGTAATGTCTTAAGTATCTTATCCCTTAACTGGGGACTGTTATGCTTGAAAACCTGCGTAACTGTGAATGTTAGAGGTCGAGGCCATTCCCACATGTGATATACAACCAGATTGTCATTGACAGATAGAAATTTGAACTTCATTTCAGGGTTTTGATATACAGCAAGAAGATCCTGTAGAGGAAGCCATGTTCCACTTTCTTGTTCATACGCCCCCAGTCTTGCTTCTCCATTTTCCCCTTTGTAATATGTAATCAACATTCTTGCCACCTCAACTCTTAAAGCCCACTTGATCAACTTACTGGTTATATCATGTGGTATCTTTTCCCAGGTGGAAGATATCGCATTATATGCAATTCAACTGCAATCATTTTGTATGAAAATTTGGTCTCTTAATACAACACCTTGTAATTGGTGCCGAGAAAGACTAAAAGAAAATTCTGACGACGGAATTACAATTATAGTCCATTAAAATGCAAATAAATGGTATTCTTCTGCCCAAGGAAGACCATCTTCCTTGTGCGAGTAGTGGCATCCTCGGAACACAAAGATCCTTCCTTGTGTTGCAGCCGCCAATGCATTTTCCCTAGCTATGTGCATATCAGGAAACTAAAGCCATGTAAAGCCCAATGTGAAAGGATTGATGTACACATGTACACCTTCCTGTTAGGGTTTCCATCATGCCAACTCCCACCAATCACAATAAGTTTCTTATGAAAGAAAACAATGACAGAATTTAAAAGGATATTTGGAAGAGGAGTGAAACGCCAAGACTTTGTGGTGTGCACATTAAAAGCATAGAAGACTTGATTCGTATCATGCTCGATAATATTTAAGTACACCTTAGATGACAAAATTTGACAATTTGTGCTGAAAGTAGTCAGTGTTTCTTGGCAGGTGGTGGTAGGTGTGGTCACAAAATCATGCACTTATTATTTAGATCTACCAAAGTAAAATTTATGGGAGGAAAGGGAAGTTAGAGACCAAAGTAAAATTTCTAGCATTTAACTCACAACCAACTCCCTTGTAATAGTGTCTTGCAAATCCATATTTGTAGATCACATTTAAATAAAAAAACAAATTTTCGATCCATTCTTTAAGTGGCCAAGATTTAGTGTTTTGGGCCAATATTCCCATTTAAGGTATTAATTGAAATGGCAAAGGACATATATCAAGAAGCCTACATGCTAAAATTCCCTTCTCTAGAGTGCCATCTAATCATCTAGTTTCCAACCTCCCTTAAAACCTCTTCCATATGAAATTCCTTCATATTCCTCAAACCTCCATTTGAACCTCCATCCACCTATAATGTCCAGCCAATCAACCATCCAACAATCTAGTTTCCAACCTCCCTTCTTACCTCCTCATCCATAAAACCCTCTAGTATCTAACCTCCCTCAACTTCAATCTGCATTCATACACCACGATTCCAATCTCCATTTCCTCCTTCACATCGCTTCATACCCCCTCAAAACTGCCATTTCTCCCTCATATCGCTTCATACCCAGCAAACCTTCATCCGAAACTCCATCCACCCTTAATGTCCTACAAATCATCCATCTAATCATCTAGTTTCCAACCTCCCTTAAAACCTCTTCCATATTAAATTCCTTTATATTTCTCAAACCTCCATTTGAACCTCCATCCACCTATAATGTCCAGCCAATCAACCATCCAACAATCTAGTTTCCAACCTCCCTTCTTACCTCCATCCGCCGTAAAATCCAACCCCTCATCCATAAAACCCTCTAGTATCTAACCTCCCTCAACTTCAATCTGCATTCATACAGCACGATTCCAATCTCCATTTCCTCCTTCACATCGCTTCATACCCCCTCAAAACCACCATTTCTCCTTCATATCGCTTCATACCCAACAAACCTTCATCAGAATCTCCATCCACCCTTAATGTCCTACAAATCGTCCATCTAATCATCTAGTTTCCAACCTCCCTTAAAACCTCTTCCATATTAAATTCCTTCATATTCCTCAAACCTCCATTTGAACCTCCATCCACCTATAATGTCTAGCCAATCAACCATCCAACAATCTAGTTTCCAACCTCCCTTCTTACCTCCATCCGCCATAAACTCCAACCCCTCATCCATAAAACCCTCTCGTATCTAACCCCCCTCAACTTCAATCTGCATTCATACACCACGATTCCAATCTCCATTTCCTCCTTCACACGCTTCATACCCCTAGATTCTAATCTCCAACACCTTTGAAAACCAAATGTCATCCAACCCTCATTCATACCTTACCAACATCCCTTCCACCCACCCCTAATCTTTGACCAATCATCTATGCAACTATCTAGATTCAAACCCCCTCATAACCTACAATCTCCAACCTCTTCAATTTATCCCTCATCCATAAAACCCTCTCGTATCTAACCCCCCTCAACTTCAATCTGCATTCATACACCACGATTCCAATCTCCATTTCCTCCTTCACACGCTTCATACCCCTAGATTCTAATCTCCAACACCTTTGAAAACCAAATGTCATCCAACCCTCATTTATACCTTACCAACATCCCTTCCACCCACCCCTAATCTTTGACCAATCATCTATGCAACTATCTAGATTCAAACCCCCTCATAACCTACAATCTCCAACCTCTTCAATTTTTTCCTCCTTCATACCCTTCCAACCTCCCTTATATCCTCCATTCACCCACCCCTAATTTTTAACAAATGATCTTTCGATTTGTTTAGTATCCAACCTCCATCATAACCTTCATTTCATCCTTTGTATCCTTCATACCCATCGACTCCAATCTCCAACCCCTTTCAAAACCAAATGTCATCTAACCATCCTTCATACCCCTCATACATCCCTTCCAACCTTAATCCACCCTTTAAAATCCAACACCTCATCCTTCTAACTATAAAAAAAAACCAATCACATATACACATTAATATAAATTGTAGAAATACCACACCAAATACCCTCCTTTGTACCCCTCCAACATTCCTTCCAACCTCCATCTACGCACCCCTAATCTTCAATCAATCATCCATCCAACATCCAACCAAACCTTCCTACATCGACCCTTAAAATCCAACATCTCATCCATCCAACTAACCAACCAAAAACCAATCACATATATTTTAGGAACAACACATCAAATTCCATCTAACCCTCCTTTATAACTCTCCAACATCCCTTCCAACCTCCATTTACGCACCCCTAATCTTCAACTAATCATGTATGTAACTTTCTAGTTTCAAACCCCCTTCAAAACTTGTAATTTCCAAACTTTTCCATCTATCCCTCCATCATACCCCTCCAACCTCCCTTCCAACCTCCATCTATGCACCCCTAATATTCAACCAATCATGTATGCAACTGTCTAGTTTCAAACCCACTTCAAAACCTGCAATCTCCTACCTCCATCTATGCACCCCTAATCTTCAACCAATCATGTATGCAATTGTCTAGTTTCAAACCTACTTCAAAACCTGCAAACTCCAACCTCTTCCATCTATCCCACCTTCATACCCCTTCGACCTCCCTTCCAACCTCCATCTACGCACCCCTAATCTTCAATCAATCATCCATCCAACATCCAACCAAACCTTCCTACATCGACCCTTAAAATCCAACATCTCACCTATCCAACTATCCAACCAAAAACCAATCACATATATTTTAGGAACAATACACCAAATTCCATCTAACCCTCCTTTACAACTCTCCAACATCCCTTCCAACCTCCATTTATGGACCCCTAATCTTCAACTAATCATGTATGTAACTTTCTAGTTTCAAACCCCCTTCAAAACTTGTAATTTCCAAACTTTTCCATCTATCCCTCCATCATACCCCTCCAACCTCCCTTCCAACCTCCATCTATGCACCCCTAATCTTCAACCAATCATGTATGCAATTGTCTAGTTTCAAACCCACTTCAAAACCTACAATCTCCAGCCTCTTCAACCAATCATGTATGCCCTCTAGTTTCATACCCACTTCAAAACCTGCAATCCTCAACCTCTTCCATCTACCCCTCCTTCATACCCCTCCAACCTCCCTTACAACCTCCATCCACCCACCCATAATCTTCAACCAATAATACCCCTCCAACCTCCCTTCCAACCTCCATCTATGCACCCCTAATCTTCAACCAATCATGTATGCAACTTTCTAGTTTCAAACCCACTTCAAAACCTATAATCTCCAACCTCTTCCATCTATCCCTCCTTCATACCCCTCTGACCTCCCTTACAGCCTCCATCCACCCACCCATAATCTTCAACCAATAATACCCCTCTAACCTCCATCTATGCACCCCTAATCTTCAACCAATCATGTGTGTAACTTTCTAGTTTCAAACCCACTTCGAAACCTATAATCTCCAACCTCTTCCATATATCCCTCCTTCATACCCCTCTAATCTCCCTTACAACCTCCATCCACCCACACCTAATCTTTAACCAATAATCCATCGAACTATCTATTTTCGGACCTCCATCATAACATCCATTTCATCCTTCATATCCTTCATACCCCTCGACTTCAATCTCCAACCCCTATCAAAACCAAATGCCATCTAACCCTCCTTTATACCCCTCCAACATCCCTTGCAACCTCCACCCACCCTTAAAATTTAACACCTCGTCTATCCAACTATCCAATCGAAGACAAATCACATATACACATTGACATAAATTTTAGGAATGCCACACCAAATGCCATCTAACCCTCCTTCATACCCCTCTGACCTCCCTTATAGCCTCCATCCACCCACTCATAATCTTCAACCAATAATCCATCAAACTATCTATTTTCGGACCTCCATCATAACATCCATTTCATCCTATCGTCATACCCCTCAACTTCAATCTCCAACCCCTTTCAAAACCAAATGCCATCTAACTCTCCTTTATACCCCTCCAACATGCCTTGCAACCTCCACCCACCCTTAAAATTTAACACCTCGTCTATCCAACTATCCAATCGAAGACAAATCACATATACACATTGACATAAATTTTAGGAATGCCACACCAAATGCCATCTAACCCTCCTTCATACCCCTCCATAGTAACATCCATTTCCTCCGTCATATCCTTCATACCCCTTGACTCCAATTACAAACTCATTTCAAAACCAAATGCCATCTAACCCTCCTTCATATCCCTACAACATCACTTGCAACCTCCACCCACTCTTAAAATTTAACACCTCATCCATCCAACTATCCAACCAAAGACAAATCACATATACACATTGACATAAATTTTAAGAACACCACACCAAATACCATCTAACCCTCCTTTATACCCCTCCAACATCCCTTCCAACCTCCGTCCATCGTAACATCCATTTCCTCCTTCATATCCTTCATACCCCTCAACTCCAATTTCCAACCCATTTCAAAACCAAATTTCATCTAACCCTCCTTCATACCCCTCCAACATCACTTACAACCTCCACCCACCCTTAAAATTTAACACCTCATCCATCCAACTATCCAACCAAAGACAAATCACATATACACATTGACATAAATTTTAGGAACACCACACCAAATACCATCTAACCCTCCTTTATACCCCTCCAACATCCCTTCCAACCTCTGTCCACCCTTCCCTAATCTTGAACCAATAATTCATGAAAGTGTCTAGTTCTGAACCTCCCTCGTAACATCCATTTCCTCCTTCATCCTTCATACCCCTCGACTCCAATTTCCAACCCCTTTCAAAACCAAATGACATCTAACCCTCCTTCATACCCCTCCAACATCACTTGCAACCTCCGCCCACCCTTAAAATCTAACACCTCATCCATCCAACTATTCAACCAAAAACCAATCACATATACACATTGACATGAATTTTAGGAACACCAAACCAAATACCATCTAACCCTATTTTATACCCCTCCAACATCCCTTCCAACCTCCATCCACGCAACCCTAAGCTTCTACCTATCATTTATTCATCCAACTAAAAACCGATCACCGAAACACATACTCATAAATTTTAGGAACACGACACCAAATACCATCTAGCCCTCCTCTGTACCCCTCCAACATCGCTTCCAACCTCCATTCACACACCCTTTATCTTCAACCAATCATCCATCCATCCAACAAAAAACCGATCACATAAACACATACTCATAAATTTTAGGAACACACCAAATTCCATCTAACCTCATTTATATCCCTCCAACTTTTCTTCCAACCACCTCCACCCACGCCCCTAATCTTAAACCAATCATCCATCCTACCGTCTGGTTTCAAACCTCCCTCAAAACCTCTAATTTTCCTTTTCATAGCCTTCATACCCCTCAACTCCAATCTCCAACCCTCCTTCATACCCCTCCAACATCCCTTCCAACCGCCATCCACCCTTAACATCCAACACATCATCCATCCACCAAAATCCGATCACATATACACATTACCACAAATTTTAGGAATAGCAAATAATTACCCACAAGAACATTATAAAAAATTGAAAAAGAATAACCGAAGTAAAAATAAATTAAATTAATCTAAAAATATTGTATTTTCCCATTCGATTTCTCCTTTTCTTGTTCAAATCCCCTCTATTCCCTTCCAACAACTATTTCCTCTGTAAACTCTCTTAGAACCCTCCATTTCCCTCCAATCTCCAACCTTGTTTGAATGCCTTTCATATGCCTAATTTCCATCCTATTTACCCTCCTTTTTAAGAAGTCCATAAACTAATTATTCCTACCATAAAATATATTGCATACACAAATGATATTAAAATTGTTTATATCCCTTATGTTAGATTTAGTGTTGTAATTTGATTGTAGTTATTGAAAAGATAAAATCCTATTTAATATTGTCACTATTAATATGAAAATTACAAATAATAAAATAAACAAAAACACAAAAAGACACAAACGCTCCCGACAAAGATGTCCATAGCCATCCTTGAGAGTTTTAAAGGGCCTATTCAACCCCCCACCAAAAAGTAATAGTTTATTTATTCAAAAATATTGTGACAACATAATACAAATAATACAATACTTCAATATTTCATTCAACTTATATATTAGAACTCCATCCATTGTCACTTAGAGCATCAATTTGTGGGTGAGTGGATTGACGGGAGCCTACCCAAAAAACAAAGTTTAATGAGATGCATTTTTGCAACGACATTAATCTTAAAAATCATTAATATATTGAAAGTATAAATTACTTTAATGTTTATGTGCAACTAAATTTGTCAAAAAAAATGTTGGAAAAACAAGATTGCTCTAGTAGACAATATTGTGAAAATACCATAGCCATTTAGATCTAATACACAGGGGAAGGAGTTCTAACAAGTTAACCAAATTTAGAAAGAGAATTTCACCCACAAAAAATAAGAAAAAATAACACAACCGTACAGATTTGAAGAGAAATTACCATTTTCTTTCAAAAGCTTTTAGACTGTCACAATTAACAATTCACAGATTAACAAAGATGAGTAAAAACAATTATAGTTATGTTGCAATGCCATGCTTATAATACTTTGTGAAATGGATAACTAACCATTTAAATGGGCTCTGTTCATTTAACCTGAATCTGAGTTCTTTGACTCTGTCATTAGTTGTTGATGGGAGTAAACAGAGATACAAATATGAAATGTATAAAAAAAAAAGAGACAAGTACAAAATTATTTCGGTGGGAGTAAACAGAGATACAAATATGAAATGTATAAAAAAAAAAGAGACAAGTACAAAATTATTTCAACTGATAGCATCCTTTATTTCAACTGATAGCTTTTCTAAGGATAGACGACTTCAGCCTTGTAACAGCCTTCCTAGTTCTAAGGTTTAATCGTGTTAGTGAGCCTCTTCATTCCTAACACTTCTATTCAGCTCAGATCTCAGCAATTTTATCTGTATGCTATTCTATCTTCCAAAATGTTTTTTAAAAATGGGCAGTCTTTCCCAACAAATCTAAGACTGCTTATGGCTAATTTATGTAAGGTCTTAATTTCACCAGTAATACTGTTTATATTTTCCTAGATTACAAGCATCGAAATTACAGTATATTGATGAAACTACAGAAACCAATTGTTGGTAGAAGCAAAAGACACAGATGCTGAGATTTAAATAAAAAGCCAAGACACAATAAGAAACAACAATCAAGAACTCTATAGTAACAAAGAAACACATTTTTCCACGAACTTGTTTGTCTTTGTCGACATGATAAACCTGCAGAAGTATCCTATCCTCCCTTTCAGTGGCATGTTCCTGTTACCATCAATCTTTGGTTCTATCAACCTCAGTTCCTCACAGAGGGCTATTACAGGTCTTCTATGACTCATAAGACAAAATGAAAATATGAAAGGCAAATCCTCTTAGCCGAAAAAATGGGATTCCTCAAGAACGGTCTCTAAATTCTCTTTGACAAAATATATGAACACAAACCACTGAATAAAGAGGTTAGTCATGAAAAGGAAAAGACAAAGCACAAAGTTGTCTCCAATGAATAATTGAATGTGATTCCCTTCAATGACATTCAATTATTAGTGACAACAGTTGTTGGATGAAGTAAGGCAAAACCCACTAACTCACCTGTATCTGGGTATTCTCCTCCCCTGATGCAATAAATTAAACTCAGTAAGCATGTTTTTTTCCTTGATGGTTTTTGAAATGAAACAATTCAAATCTACAACTGGGGGGAAGTCATAGACAAGATTTTAATTCAAACCCACATCCAACAAAAATTTTCAAGCAGGCAGCCATTAGTCAAGTTAGGATACATTATATGTTAAATACCTTAGCATTTAAACTATTTATGCTAGCAGCAAATGTTAGTCAAGGGGGTGAATATCAGAGATTGATTGAATATTGCAGGCAACCTCTGACATCATGTCACTCCAATCGTGGTTGAAGAGTTTAATGTATTGCATCTGGGTATTTTCCCCTGATCTTGGATGTGGGCAGTGTGCCCTATTTTCCCCTGATCTTAGATGTGGGCATTGGGCCCTATTTTTTAATTGAAATCTTCCTCTCCAGTACAACATATCGAATTATTCCCTGCATCATTCCATCTAAAATTATAATAACAAATTAACAAAATCAATAATGAAGAGAAACAGAAGCCCAAATCGAAATGCACATCTCGTCCTCTTTATTTGCAGATCTCCTCCTCTTTTCCGACAATGGTTAAGAACTTTCATGGTCACCAACTGTGAAAATATAGAGTGTGAAATGTAGCAGATCCCACAATCACCATGAAACTTCACCACATTCTGCAAATCCATCCATTCTTAAAAGTTGAGTGAGTAATGACCAAGATTTTATAATGATTAGAAATAGATTCTGTAATGACTAAATAAACATAACTAGTGAGAATAACTTAGAAAACACCAACACCACATGAATAGTAGAAATCCATTCTTAATTAGGAAGGAGCAAACAGATTCTGCTGAGCTGTTACTATCACCCCACATAGCAGATTCTGTTACTAAAACCTACAACCTAGTACATTTTTAACTCTCTACCCCACACAAACTCCAGAAACCTGCACCTCGTAGCAGATGTTAAAATTTGGGTTGAGACCAACAAACATTGTTAGCTCAAAACCAACATGTAGAAACACAATGTTTCACACAAACTAGGTGAAAGCACAAAACCAATATGAAAAAACATAGCGTTGCAAATAAACGAAGTGAGAGCTTAGAAATGTGCTACCTGATCAGCGTGTTGTAGGAGGGCAAGTGAATCCTAGAGGAGGATTCTTCCCACATGTGGCCAGAAGCTGAAGAGCCAGGGGAAGGTAGATATTGAGGTTCATGAGCTTAGCTCTGATTGTTGTGCACAAGCAAAGTGCAGCCTCAAACTCAACAAGCCCCTGCAAAACTGGGCAACAGGGATTTACCACCTTTTTGCGACAGTCATTAGCCCACTCCACACATAGTTTCAGAGATAAAGTGATTCTATCTAGGTATTTCTAAATTCTAATGTCAGAAATTTTACCACTATAATTCTATACCAGAAGGTGTTTGAACCCTGCAGATGCAATAAAATGGACAAAATATAGATTGCAGAAACTGATTAAACTAGAATTAAGATATCATTTGCAATGACTACTTGCATACAACTGCAATGATTTAAAGTGCCAACGCCAACCAAGGCCCAACAGTAGTTGGATGAAATAAGGCAGCGCCCACTAACTCGCTTGTAATACAAATATGAAATGTAGAGGAAAAACAGAGATAAAAATATAAAACACACACATCATATACAAATAATGGGCCTTACAAGACTGATATATACATTCCCACTCAGGCTCTTAGGTCTAGCAGGGGATACCTTTAACAGTTAGCCAACAGATAAAAATTCCATTGAAATAAAATGCATATCATAATAACTACTACACAAGTCTGCCTCTCAAGAGTTCATTACTTAATGCATCTCTCGAACTAAATCTAGAACCAACCAATACACCTTACTTAGATAAAACTGAAATGAAAACAGAGGGCAACTGAAAAAAGAGTGCAACCAGAGGGCTTTCTGACAAGATTTGTTGACTCTCCACGACCGTCTTTCGTTATCTCATACTTATGCAAATTGATAATTGTGAGATTGAACTTGAGTTTGCAGTGAATGGAATTGGAAAATGTTTTACCAAAATGTGGTCTTATGGGAACGCGTAGTTGTGTTCCATTTTCATGGAAAAACGTGGAGGCAGAAACAAGACACGTGTAGAATTTACTTATGGAAATTGATAACAGAGGCGCATGAATTTTGGTGAATGGTAGGCACATTGAATGGTGCACAGCTGAACAGAGCATCACGTCATATCGTCCCTGGCCCTGCCTCTGTCATACCACGCACATGAAAAGGAGAGAGAAGGTTTACTTGTCATACCGTGCATACGAAATACAGCAGAGCAGAGCAGAGCACCACTTGTGGTAGCAGCCGTCCACAGAATGTTGTTTCGCTTGTTATTTGCTTGTCTGCAAAACCCCAAATAATAGAAGACATGTGAGATTGAATACCAAACAATGGCATCCAATCTTCCTGTTTCCACACATTGGCACAATTAGAATCTCAGAAAAAAGAACAATTACATTCTATTGAGACGCAGATCCAAAATTTGGGGAAAGTGGGGATGAGAGGTGGTGGAAAATATAAGAACATTCTATTGAGACGCAGATCCACAATTTCTCTCTTTGCATATATTGTTAGTTGTATAGGTGCAATGACGAGAACACTCCCTACTTTGGTATATCTGAATTGCATAGATAGGCATGTTCTTGGAAGCAATTTTATAATATGTTTTTGGGATTTCTAAACTTGTAAAAAGAGGAGAAAGGAAAGCCAAGCATGCAAAAATATTCATACACATCTCTATTATTAACATAAGGATATGATATATTGGGATTCATTTATTACCATCAATCAAACATGTTGAACAATGTGGGATTACTTTTCTCTTGAATGATGAACTTTAGAGTAATGGAAATAATATTGAGATGCACCGGAGGCATATCCGATTTAGATAGTAACAAATGTATTTATGGGTAATTTTGTATGGTTTATTTTTAGGATTTTTGAAGCCATGGAGGAGGAGAGGGGAAGGACGAATAAGTGTACATACTCATCCCACAACTAATCAATTATTATGTTAGTGAAATGGCCATTTTCATTGTAGTGTAGCCTCTATTGGCATAACGATGAGTGAGTAAGGATTTTGAGAGTCGTAGGAGCAATTCCAAGATGCATTGAAGAGGTATAGTTGGCTTGGGAAATATAGCATGTATTTAGAGGCCATTTTACCCTATTTTATAAAGATGTTTGAAGCCAAAGAGGAAGGAAGGGGAACACAAAGAAAGAAAACATACTAATCCCACAACCAATCTACCATTATGTTAGTAAGATAACCTCAACCTACTGTCATAAAGAATACAATATATTAGGGTTTTGCATTTTGATCATTAAACCATGGCGTTTAGTTTTTATCGTGCAACATTGAACTCAAATTTTTAATGTAGATATTTGGCTCAATACACTTGTAGTCCTTATCCATGCAACACTTCCATTTCCAGATAGGCCAAATGGGACTCCTCTGAACTTGAGAATTGTGTGTCTCTAGTGGAAAACAGGGAAGAGATAAGAAATGTTCAGAATATTGGACCATTGGGAGAAAGCGCTGAGAAAAAGGTAGGGCACTGAAATGGGATGTCTTGTTGGATTAACAATATGCAAAAGTCTTTCCATGTTGCAAATTATTGTACCATTGGAAGAAAGATAGGAGACGTCTTTATCTAGAAAGATGAACCTTTCAAAAATATCAGTAATATTTAATTTATGTTATTTGCTAATACAAATATTTTTTTCGATTCATTTCATTTTCTCATTTAATTGATTGATCGCATGACTTTCTCAAAGACAATATTTACATATAATGATTATTATTTTCTTTGGTGTCATATCTAGATATATGAACAGAGTCATTACATTGGAAAAAGTTTAATATGAATTTATACTAAAAAATTATACTAGTAAAATCTATCGATTGCATTTTCTTGAAAAGTTCCAAGGAGTTTTAAACAAACTATTTTGTGCTTATCTTGCAATCATTTCATTCCATGAGACTGCATTTCTTATAGTCATGTAGTCAAATATTCATGCTTCCACATTTTGTATATATAATTCCTAGTGCACTCCGTACTATAACATCTATGCTAGCAAAGGTTAACCAATTAAGTTGGCCATAGTAACATTTTAGTATCATATATACTATCAAATTCATGGTGATTTCAACATTTTTGGCTGTTTTCAAAGTTTTAACCCTGTATTGATTGTTTGAAAAGCAATGTTTGTATTTCTACAGAACATGTCATACACATTCCAATTAGTAAACAATGATTGTTAAAGATACGGCATAGTTTTCTTTGAGGAAAAGCAATTGATTGATTGCATGAAGGTGTCTCCATTGAAATTGATGCACCTATGAAATCAATGAAAATAATTCATGAATTGTAAAGTTAATGAAACATTAACATTTGATTCAATGGATCAAATCAACTTAATATGGTCATGTAGGTGATGTGGTTGAATCCTCACTTTTGATGTTAAATGGTCCATAAAAGGTCTCATGGTTTAATAACACCTTCTACGTAATGAAGGAGAGGAAAATATATTGAACCCTTCTTACAAAGTTCTATTATTTATTATCTATATTGATTAAATTATTTTTTACGCTAACAAGTCTTCTCATCTAGTGAATGAAAGGTTCTTGACATTGACAATATTATAATAGGACAATGAAGAATGGAGAGTCAAACATGAATTGAAGTATGTGCATGTATCACTATTAACTTTTTTATGCTCACGAAAATAATCAGTATCATGAAAATATTAATTGTTGTCGCAAAACATATAATAATTAATATTAAAATTATCATTTTAAAATAATAGTATTTATTTCTCATCGTAAAGAAGAATAATAATCTCAGCAAATATTTAATATTGGATATTTAATATTTAATATTTACTATTTGATATTCAATAATTAATATTTAATGTGAAATTGAAATTTGATTTTTTATTTTTTTTAATAGGTCTCTCATTGTTAATGGCACAAAAGTGTTATTTTTAGTATTATTATTATCGTCCTTTTAATGGCTGATAAGAATAGTAGTAATAAAAACTAGCAATCACATGTGTTTCATGAGATGTGAACGCCAAACGGTATATGTTATTTGATTTAGAGGTATAGTTATTATTGATCCACTTAATCTGAAGGTTGTTTCTACATTTCAAACTTGTTATAAATCCGTGTATGATTTCTTGGGATACCGTTTTCGATAGTTAATTAATTTTATAGTTGATGTTGTTAGTTGTGCATCAGTTGTTTAGTTGGTGTTTTGTTGGAGAAACATTTATTATTCAATTGATAATGTGTGTGATTGATAGTTGTAGTGTAGGACTTTAGTTGAAACATTACATTGAATTGTTATATGTGTACATTTAATTATGTTACAGATTCGTACATTTAAAGTTACATATCATATTTGGAAACATCAAATAAATTAAGGTATACGTACACATAATGAGACATGTATACATTTACAGTATTTATATCATGAATGGTTGCCTTTAGTGGGAAAATTTAGTTTCAATAAACATGATTACATTTGATACCCGTTGAACGTCTGTGCCGCTTTGGATAGAAGAACTGTTGAGTATAGTAGTAGCGGAGGTGCTATGAAAACAGAGGGTAGTATTTACAATGGGTTGAGTGATAGTAGTCTTGCTTCCTCCTTTCTTCTTGCTCCGAGTGCCGATACGTGCGCCATATTTGAGTATCTCTCAAATGAAAAAGCAGGTGAAATGTACATATTTACAAGAGAGGGAACTTTGGAGAAAGCTATGAATGTCAGACCCTACCTTTCAGTGGTTCTAATGTCGACGATTTCTCTGTGCAAAGTAAGTCCTTGTGACTTGTGGATAGTTAATCCCCAGGCCATTTTAATCGGCAACTATCTTCGATTCCCTCTCAAAATAGGGGGTATGGAAATATGTAACGGGTTGGAGGGATCCCAACATGGGTTGTTGTATCTATCAAAATTTACAACAACAAATAAAGGTAATGTTGGTGGTTGCATTGATGCATCGTAGAAAATGTCGGTGATTGTTCCTGTGGCACCATTCACAAGGCTTGCATCAACCCATAGATTTGCAATAAGCATGATTTTTTGTTGTTTACACAATAGAACTTTGTGTTCCAAGTGATCATCATCAGGATTTCCTGGTCCAGTCTGCCTGTTACTTTCAGCAATGGATTGGGCAATCGGAACGTTCAATGCCTTCAACATCTGTAGGTTATGGGAGTCCACTAGATCATTTTTTGCAAACAAATGTGGTGCGTCCTTAAAAATGTTTAGCTCCTGCTGAATTGAGTGTGTGTCTATGTGAGACATTAGGAGTTCCCAATTCTCAATTAGAGGGGTTGAATCTCACATGTGGAGCAGTAAATTCTGGAATGAAACATGTGCATTGGTTGTTCCTTGTTGCCAAAATATTGTTTGCAATGTAATGGAAGACTGAAATCCCTTCCAAAGGGTTGCTCCGTAGGAATTACTTGCGTAAAGAGGATTGTCCAAAACCGGCGGTAATTGCCTGAGGTCACCAAGGAGGATGACTGATCTGTTCCCAAATTTAGATGTTCTTGAGTGTGGGAAAGCTTCACGGAGCCTAGTGTCAATTTTGCTTAGCAACTTTGGCCCGATGAAACTCATTTCATCAATAAGAATATATTATATATGTTTCAGTGACTCTTGAAAAGACGATAATGCACTACCTTCAAGGGGTTTCATTTCTTTGATTGGAATACACATGGCTACGTGGATTGTGGATGCAGTGATATTGAATGTTGAAACTCTGGTAGGGGTGAGCACAAGTAGAGGTGAGGGAGATGTGGTTGATGTTGTGAATGAATTCCTGATTTTATTTATCAAAAATGATTTTCTTGTGCCAGCCGTTCCTTGAATTATCAATCTTAGTGGAGGTAGAAGGGTTTTGTTTGCTTATTGGTGTAGTATGGTATCAAAAGCTATTTGTTGTTCTGGAGACAAAGGAAGTGTGAAAGATGGTGGTGTGGCATGTATGTTGTTATTAATTGTGTCTACCTTCTCTCTCTCGATGAATGATGAACCAATTATTTGTAAATCATGGGGAACGTCATGTATGGTCCAATTATTGTGTATGTCGAGATCTCAATTCCCCAACATGTCAAGAATGTCTAGACCCATGTTGTTTCTGGGGTGAAGTTGTGTGAAGATCTACCATTCTTGCAATGGTTCTTGTTGAATACTGCATTCGGGATCTGAGTCAGAACTAACATCTGTAGCAAGTCCTGTGTCTGCGGTAGTGCGTAGAACATGCCATGGTCTGTAGTTGTGCTTGTACATGTCCCAAGTGTCATTGATGTCATGTGGGGTTGAGCCAAATTCAAATGCAATATTTCTGAAAGGCTTGTATAATAGGAGTTCTGACCAACAGAAAAGGTCATATGACATTGATTCTTGAGTAGGGACATCCACAAATCTCAGGTGGACCCGAGCAATTGCTTGTGTCGGTCACTTTTTCCATTTATCACCTTTACGGTTCTTGTTGTAGCTCTAATCTCAAGCAACTTGAATAATTGGTAGGTGTTCCATAGTAGTTGGATGATCTTTATATGCATCCAAGAAAGTGGTTGTTTGTTGTGCATCGGCGTCACTTTCAACGACACGTCTCAGAATATTTTTTCCAACATTTAATGATACGAATCGATGGCTACACATAACAAGTGGCATTTTTTGCAGCATGTGGCATGTTTCTTGTGCGCTTATCTCATGTTTAACAACGCTTTCTGTGAGCATTTTACGGATCGTGATATGTGCTAGAGAATCTGTGTCTACATCTCTTGAAAATCTGGATAGCATTTGGTGATATGTTTCTGAACGTTGCTAGGATTTCAAAGCATATTTTGCAATATACTTAAGAATGGCATGGTGGGAAAGTACCGGTTGGAAATCAACATTTCCTCTCCATATGTATATCATTGTTCGATTGTGGATGTTCAATCTATCATCGTTTCTGGAAGGGAGGTACTTTATTTTCGCATCACCTTCAATGTGCATGGAAGAAGTAGTTTGTGTGGCCCAAGGAGCATTGTACCTGCACTGCAGCTGTGATTTCTTTCTACACAGACATGTCTGCTATGAACATTTAGTGTGGCACTAAACTCGATTAAGTAGTTCTTCAAGGTCTGCATGCGGGGAGGTGGATAGAATTTGTGTTGTATCTAGCAAGCAAGGGTCATCTAGGAGTGACCTGTGAATGAAATCCAAGTGGTTGCAAGCCAGGCGGGGGTTCCAGGAAGACACAAACTTATCAAAGTATTGTTTTTCCGCCTCAATAACTGATGTGTCCTCCCAGTCCAATTCGTCAACTTTTGGTGCATTCTCGAGCCACAATAAACTGTGGACATGTGCGGAGCCTCTATGTTGACATTCATACCTACGAGACGAGGGAACATAAATATTAGATATGTAGATTGGAAAAAACTTTGAGATAAGTAGATTTGATTACTTGTACCAAAATTCTACTGCTCCAAGTTCCTTCTGCAATATTTCTTCCCGAAATATTGTGAATCTGTGATGCAGGTATGTTGATACTTGATGAGGGTTAGAGACAATGTTAAGTGTTCTCCAACGTTGTGCGGCTCGAGGATCTGTTGGGCATTCACCAGACATAATATTATGGAGATCTGGCCATTTAGTGTCTGCAGCACTTAGAGTGAAGAATAAGGTTGGTGTCCCCAATTGTTCCACCATATATGAAATCTTGCTTCTACTTTTTGCCCAGAATGAACGTGTCCCCCGAAGGCTCGATCCAAAGTGCATTAAGCTATCTGGGAGGTTGTCTTTGGGGCATTCTAGTAGTTGTCTTCGCAGCTCTCTAATTGTTGGAGGGATTCCAGATTCGGTGTTCTGTTTCATAAAAATTGCTACTGTGGACTGGCTTCTGTGTCACATTATGAGGTTTAGAAGGAAGTAGCGAAATCTTGGGTGGGAACCGAAGCTCCCTTCATGGTAATGCATCAAATGAAGCACCCATCATGGTAACGCATCAAATGAAGTGCGTATTCATGCATTAGAACTTCTTTAATGCGGGGTTGTTGCCACATTGATTTTCCTGTCGGAAATAAAGTTGGGAAAGCCATTGAGAACAAGCCTTCCATATTGTATTCATTTATTGGTGAAATCCCAAGCTCTGGCCATGGCATGGTAAATGGAGTGTTACCATCATGGTTGAGAAAGAACTATTCGATTTCCTCTTCTTTTGTTCCTGTATTGTGAGGTGTTGGCACAAAAGACGATGAGTGTTCATATGTTTCATTAAAGTGGGTGGGAACACCACTACCATGAGTTCTAGAGCAAGTTTGCATTTGGGGCGATTCCATTGTGGCTGTGTTGAGAGAGGAGGAAACATTTGATGATTCAGATGATAGTGAGGAAAGGGCATCATCGTCGATTAAGACATCTTTGTAATAGGGGTCATGGTGGATTTTATATTGCAAGACTGCACAAACACGAGATCTACTGACGTAGAAATCATAATTTTGTAAATTAGATCATTCCCTTTGTATGAGAACTATGTCCAAATCTCCAAGGTGGCAGGGTAGGGTCTTTTCTATTGAAGTAATGTTTTACGGGAAGCTTATGGTGTGTCCTGAGTATTCGCATTGCCCCCCACGTACTTGGGTTACTTGCATGAATGGATTAACTCATGCGATAAGCATCTCCTCGATTTGCGTTAAAGACACAAGAACGATAGGCTATTTTTCAGGGTCCATGTTGTTCCATGAAGAGAAATGGTGGCCTTGTTTTTCACTTTTGCATCTGTTACACGAGGGGAAACCTTCGAAGGAAATTTTTTTAATTCCAGGGTAATTTTCCAAACAGATTGAGCAAGTTTGGATGTTCGCCAACAAATCTATTCTTTTGTGAAACCCACGTTGGGATTCTAAATTCAGTGAAGAGAGTGGCGATATGGGAAATCTCTGTGTATTGGAAGTGGTGGGGTGTTCTGTTTCAATCATTTGTGGATTACAAGGTGGAAAGCAGTCTGAAGGAGAGGAGAAATTGGTTGTATATGTGGGATGAACTAAAGAGAGGTCAATACTTGAGACAGTTTCATGTGGCATCCTAGACATTTGGGGGACAGTGACAGTCGTTAGCAAAGAAGGGTTTGTACAGAAGGAAGTGGTATGCTCTTGAAAGTATTTTTCCATGGAAGTTACATGCGGAATGTTGGTTGGTAATTCTTCAGTTGTTGTATTTGATGGCAAGATTGGAATGTCGGGGGATCGTAGGTTGTTGGTCATTGTAAGTTGAAATATATTAGATATTTTCGTTGTTCTATGCTCTAATTTACGACGTCTTTGCTCAGCAGTTATGTGTACTTTAATTTTTGTGTAGTTCTCTCTTCGTTGGGCTTGTTTTGCAGGAGTCGACATGATTGCGAAATCAGAGGATTATGGAGTACCACCTATTGGATAAAGATCATTTTGGGTTAGCAAGGAACAATACATAGTTTGATGGCAAACAAATTAAAAAATAAGTGAAAATGTAAAACTAAATTCAATTGTAATGCATGTGGAGTTCCAATGGGAAATACGCATAAGAGGTAACAATTTGAGTTTTGAGAAACTACTGTTTTTATTAAGGAAAAGAGTATTATATATATAGAAATATACACTATGTTCACATACTACAGAAGGATGTAAATACGTACATCACAAAATTACATTTTTTTAATATTTATTTTCTTAAAAGTACTAACAATCCGCATAATAGAAGGAGACAATAATATGTCAGTGTATAAGGGATTTCAATAGTTTTCTTTTGAATCAAGGAAAAAAGTGAAACCTAGATATGAAATAAGAAACATAGCAGTGATAGTTCAAAGTATAGAATGGGATGAGTGAGGCTGTAATGTTTGAAGGGACGGGTGGGTTGGAAATCCTTGCCTAAAGGTTATGGAGGAGTTGCACTATTTTCTACTTTCTTTGAACTGAGGATAACACATTTCAATCTGTTGTTTCCACAATATGTCTCTTTTTTCAGTGAAAGTGTGAAGTAGTATTCATTTCCAATGAAATTACTTATAATTTCACTAGTTGCATCTTCGTCTATAGACAATATATGGAGGTTGCTAGCTGCAACACCCATGATTAACTCAACTATCTCATCAAAAGCGGTAACTGATTGAAGTTATCTTGTTGGGTCATTTAGATCGATTCTAAGTGCATATCTATAATCATAGTTTTGAACTTGTTTGTTGCAACTCGAACATAACCATGAACCATTACCATTCTCTCTCACCTTTTTCCTGCATTGTTTGTCACCTTTTTGAAGAGGACATGCCTTGTAAAAAAATTGTCCATGATGATATTCGTGATTTCTGCAGTAACCATGGCCCATTCATTTCTCTCAGTGTTCCCCATATTTAGTACCTCTGAAATCATCATTAGAGAGGTCAGGCATTTTGGAGGACCTAGAAATTGGCTTGTGATAGAGGGCGCAGGAAGGAAGTAGTCATCGGAATCAACCCAACCATGAATTTTATTTGTTTTTGAAACTTGAGGGTCGACGTAACATTTGATTCTTGAAACAATGTCCACTGAGCTTCCATTGAAACTGAAGACGCGAGCAGCTTTCAAGGCGAGGACCGGAAGAGGCGGTATAGAAAGCATGTCTTTAATTTTGTTGCTTATATCATCTAAGTGTTGTCCCCACAATGTGACACTTACACTGAAACCTGACATGTCCTTTAATTGTAATGTTCTTCTCTTTGTTTCAGACTTGTCATACCGATGAATTATTGAGCATGGTGACATCGTAACAACAATGCCAATCAAATCAACTGTAGAACCTTTAGCGCTTGCAGGTAATTCCTTGATTTTTGTGAAGTGAAAGTTATGGGAAGGTATTATATCTTGATTTGCTATGAGTGGAGATATGGTTGAGGAAGGTTGTAGGAAAATCTCCAAATCATTGTTCAAATGGTTGTAACATAGCTTTGCATTAGCAATCCTTGCAATCCTCCCATTGGAAATTATATATAGCTTTCCATTCTCAATCTGCTCATAGAATGCTTCCGCGGCCTTGTTGAAACAAGTGATGTGGATTTCCCCTCCTTCTTGATCAACAAAATCAAACCCACACATGGATCCATTTCCCCTTACATTGTGATATTGGTGAAGGGTTGTTTTTGCTAGGGCACGGCCCTCTATGGACCACATGTGCATAGATGTATTCAAAGCACTTGTTTTAGTTGGTGTTCTCGCAAAATATTTGTTAACCTAGTTTGCACTTGCATCTATTTGTGGAAAGTGACTGTGTTCGAGAGCATTTTTTGGTAGTCAGATTAGAGCACCAATTACCAAATGTGTTTCAACAACAACATCCATTTCAATGATAAGAACAATGCTGCAATGGAAAAGAAAAATAAGATAGAATTAGAACTGAGCAACGGATGGAAAAAAAAAATAGAAAGAAATTTTAATTGATATAGGGAGTTTATGTACATTGGTAATTGAGCAAGAGATGAAGCTTACAGTTTACTTTTGATCATTCTAACGAGGTATTTGTGTAAGCACACGATGGAGCCTTCTTGTATTGATTTGTCGGTTACACGACTTGCAAATTTGGAGGGTACAACTAGTGTTGTCTAAAAAATGTATCCCATCTAAAAGTTCAACACGATGTTGGGCTCCCGTGTTGAGAATGGACCTTAGAGAGCTCAAGTACAGTATCTGAAATGTGGGGTCAAAATTGGAACCGCCCTCAATCAATTGAGAAATTCCTTTGTGTGTCAAATTTATTTCCATGGCAGCTAAAAGATGCTCAAGATTGTGAGAATTCTACAAATATATGGTGGAAAATGTAAACTTGTAGGGCAGTCAATCATGAAATGAAGGATTTGCTCAGGAAATCATGCATTTGTAAAGAATGATAACCTTTAAAGTTGGCTTCCTTATTATTTTATATTTTCTAAAAAGTGCAAACATGAAGTCTAACCCTTTAACAATTCAATATGCAAAAAAATGATATAATGTATAAAGCTTTGGTTGAAAACAGCTAAAATTAGTATGGTTGTTTGTCGGCATTTTAAAACTATATTTATTTGTGTGCAAATGTTATGAAGTACACATTAAAAATGTGTCATTATTTTACATAAAGAAGCGAGCAATTGTATAAAGGAAAGATATAATGAATGACACATTAAAAATGTGTTGTTGTTGTTGTTGTTGTTTGTGGAAAAGTTAGATTATGTGTTCCATATGTTCCGCTGAAATATATACATGCATTTATTTGAAATTAATTACAAATTATTATGTTAAGAAAATAGAATGGAAAACAATAAGAACAATATGTACACTTGAAGTGAGAAGACTATAGGTATTTGTATGGAAACACAATGATAAAGAAATTAGGAAAGCATGGTTGTTGGATAACAAAAAATGAACATGTGTTTGACAAGTTTGATTCTCTGTCGGATATATACTGCCACAATACATACATGGAATATTTGGAACGAGTTACAGTTTATTTCAAAAATAATAATAAACTAACCACTACTAGCTATTTGTTAAAATCAAATTTCTTGATTTTTGCTTGTACAATTTTCTTTGCACATTTCTTGTAGTTCTATCCAGTTGCAGATGCCTCGATTGGAATTCTCATTCTCCTCAATTTTTGGGGTGGTTCATATTTCAGTGCATCTTCGTTCGCATCATAAATCAAGCAGAAGCCTCGTGAATGATCTCCAATCATTCGGATTTTGGAGAGAAAAATTAGGGATGTTGGCATCAGGTGGAGGCGATCTCTGATCATTTCAGCTATCACTGTTTTAGGTGGTTTCGGTTGCCTACAATGCAAAACATTAACAACACATTGAATACGCTTAAACTTGTCCTCCCTCTACAAGTGAGGCGTAGTTAATGTCAATCTCATTGTGGGGAGGGGAATTATGTTTCTAGTCTGCATCATATTAAACTGGAGAGGGAAAATAAGTATGTTAGTCCACCAAGATGTTCTTAGGTATGACAGGCAACTTTAAAATCCTTGTTGCTGATCAGTCTAATGTCCAACTTGGGACGCTTCGAAATGGCCTCATTGGGGAACGAGCCCCTCAGCACATAACGAATCTTGTCATTGACAAAGGCACATGCCCCCACATGTCACTTCGGAAAAAGGATTGGAGTCTAAATATAAATGTAACAATCAAAATAAAATAACATGAAAGCACTCTACAATAATTTTTTAAACCATAGCATGCAATAAAAAAAACAAATGAATAAATACTTGAATCAATATTGAAACCCACCTCAAGTTTGTTTAGAGACGACGCTCTCTTCTTTACCGCGGGAGAATGAGAATCACAAATACCCTACAAAAAAGTGAAAAAGAAGTTAATTAAACTAAATATATCTACACTGCCAATGTCATATTCACTACATAAGGCTACCACTCATGATGTTAAATCTGCACATGTACAGAAATCTTCATGTATTCATGTTTAGTTCAAATAAACAAATCTACAAAACGCTACCACTCATGATATAAAATTGGTAAATGTATATGTACGAATTTGTAACAAGCTAGAAATGTAAGGATAGAACATTTAAATGAATTGGTTCATCTATATTTCTACACTTATAAAACCAATCACACCCCTTATTAAAACATCAACTATAAAACTAATAACTATCCCTCTAAAACAAATAACGTATACGGTTTGATCTTTGTTTTACAAGGAAGACACCTCTGTTAAAAAAGACAAGGAATTGTAGGCATGGTGGGATGAAATAGTAAATGTGGGGCACGAAGATCTAAAGGATGATCCAAGTAGATGGTACAAGATGGATTCATTGGATGATGCAATCCAAGTAATGACCACTATTATCTGGACCACATCTGCTCATCATGTTGCCATTAACTTTGGACAGTATTCCTATGGAGGATACATGCCCAATATGCCCACCATGACAAGACACTTAATTCCAGACAAAGGAACTCCTGAATATGATGAATTGCTTAAGAACCCAGATGGATATTTCCTGAAGATAGTATCTACTCCAACACAGGCTACTCTATTTATGGGTGTTTTGGAGATTTTGTCAAAGCATAACGCATCTAAAGCAACCTCTTGATCTGGTTCTACTCTAGCCTATAGAGCACCAACCAAATGTGGGATGCAGAGAGTAGCCACTTTTGTTCCACAAAGTCTAGAAAAATTATTGAAGATAACATAAATAGCCCTGACAACATCTTCATTAACAGTTGTTGTTGCCCAAAGCTCCTTCTCCAATACCACTATCACACAAAACATCAGGTTCTATAAACAAAATAATTTCAAAAAGAAGAGAAAATTAACCTCTTATTCTTTGATTGTTTGCATTGCCCACACTAAATTGTAAAGAAAAATAAAATGGCTAAAACATATCCTACAATAACATGTATGATGGTGATTATCAATCTACTTCAAGGTAGAAATTGCAATATAGATTTTTAATTCAGTATAGAATTAAGGTGGATATTCATGGCATCAAATATTGGAGAGTGGAGACATACATCTCCTATTTCTTTTTTTCCTTGGGCTACAACTCATGCTTTCAACAATACAGAAAAATATTATGATATACATTTTATTTGTTGAAAGAAATATCGATATAAAATATTCAGAATTTTCATATTTGTAGTCTCTCTAGGTTGGAGATTGTTCAAAGTACATGTTTCCCCACAGGTTGTGTTTAGTCATTTCTCTAGACATCCAGATCTGGAATATATTATAGTTTCAGACTTTGCATCTTTTTGTCTGCTCAGGTGATGCACAAAGCATTCCAAGCTACTAATAAAGTAAAATTTCTGCTAACTCTAATCAACAGAGATAGGCCATCATAAAAAATAAATAGAGACAGTAAGGCCAGAGAAATCCTAAAACTTGAGATTAAAAATAGAGTTTCAAAAGCAAGATTCAGTCCATCTTAAGTCCAAGGACCTTGTAAAAAAAATTAAGAAATATCTTTGAAATATCCGAGTAAATATCAGTTCAAATAAAAGGAAACAATATAACTCCGTATGCCATGAATTTTCAAAAATTAAAAAACATACCTCTTGTTTAATTAATACTCCTACAATTTTAGTTTTTTCAGGCTGAACATTTACAGATTCCTTTTGACGTCAAATTCTTGCCATTTTTGATATTCCTGTTTACAGAGCTCATGGAGGAAGCAATACAAATACTTAAACAAATGCAAGCCAAGATTTTTATGTTCAACTATCTAGGTAATAATGAAAAAAAAAATTTGATTAAGAATGCAGAGAGACCAAAAGTATGCATTCAGGATATTTCTATAGTTAAAATTTAAGCTATCAAATGAAAAACATATGCATCTTTCAAATTGAAATTACAAACTTTCATCAGAGAATTGGGTAAGTTTAAGACCTGTCATCCTTAGCAAATATTACGGAATTATTTCATAAAACCTGAGTTTAACTACAATTTGAATGTGAGCAGTAAGAAATGTCCAGTGAATATTTTTCTTCGAAGCCATGGGATATCAAAACAAACTATCAAGCACAATTTTTGTTCAATGCACATTTTACTTCTATTTTAGAATGGATTTTCAGTCATTCCATTCATAGAGAAGTGGCCTAACTAACACATAATGAGGTCGTGTTGAATAGGTGCTCAGTTAGGCTTAAGCTAGCACAACAAAGTAAACAAAGCAATACCCAGGTCGAGGCCAAGCACGAGTTCAACAAACACAGAGCCAACAATCGAAAAAGACATGTTTGTAGTTCTAAATCCCTAGAAACATAGATAACCATAAGTCCTCGGGCTTAAGATGGACTGAATATTTCTTTTGAAACTCTATTTTTAACAATATAACTCCGTATGCCATGAATTTTCAAAAATTAAAAAATATACCTCTTGTTTAATTAATACTCCTACAATTTTAGTTTTTTCAGGCCAAACATTTATAGATTCCTTTTGAGGTCAACTTCTTGCCATTTTTGATATTCCTGTTTGGAGGCTTTGTGCTAAGAAATTTGAAAAACTATGACAAATTATGTAACTATAAAATTTTGATCATACTAAATTTATATAATCTAATATCATAGATTACTATTGTAAGAACTGTGAATGGTTGTTAAATTTGATCTGAAATATTAAAATCAGGCTTAACACAAATAGAGTTCCCAGCTGTCTGGATACCAGCTGTACCTTTTTGGGAAAGGGAGTATTGCAAGCAATGGTCTTTCATGGAACAGAGGAGGATTTTACACGCCAAACAATGTTTTTTGCCGACTCAGACAAAATCCTCGTCTACCTACGCAATGCCCTTCACTTTCTCAGATCCCTCTTTCGCGAAAAATGACCACGTCTTAATATATGAGAATCTTGAAGACAACAAACAAACAACAGACAAATTATGTAACTATAAACTTCTGATCATACTACTTAATTTATACAGCGGCGTCTTCTAAATTAGGGCGGATTCGAAAAAACAACAGTTAAAAATAGGATCTTAAAAATAGAAACGAGTCAAAAATTGCATGCAAAGTAAAAACGACATGCAAACAGCTGTCAAATTTAATCCGTTTGAAAAATTTCTAAAAGGCTGTCAAGTTTAGCACAGTTGCAAAAATGTCCGAAGGTCCTCTACCATAGGGGGAATGCCTTTGGCGTAAAAATAAGAATAATATTTTATTCTATTATTATTTATATGTATTATTAGTATTTGTTTATAAATTTATATTTTTATAAATAATCAGCTTATAAAAACTTGATATTTGTAACAAATATGAAATTTTTTATAATATTTACAATTTTACATTTTCAATTTCAAAGTTAATCATCGTAAATTATATTTATAAAAAAAAGTATTACTTCGAGAGGAATTTTACAATGGCAAGCAAGGTTGTAATGCAGTGCATTTTTCACTTTTATTATCGACATTCAATTTGAAGTTCATTTGACCATCATGTGATAAATCATTCATAAATTTGACTTCTCTTGGATTTTCACTTAAATTGTTTTCTTTTTTCTTTTACCTTGTTACGCCTAGAGGCATTCTACAATGACAGACACGACTGTAATGAAGTGTGTTGTTCAATTTTATTTTCAACCTTCAATTCTACGTTCATTTGACCATCATGTGATAATCCATTCATAAATTTGACTTCTATTGGATTGTCACCTAAATAGTTTTCTTTTTTCTATTAGGTTGGACAAGTCAATCAAAAGTAGTATCTTGGCTATCTAGTAGTGTTTAAGTCTTTTTTTCTTGAATATATATTTTTTAGACTGAGACAATTGCATAGCTAAATGATTTCATTTGCCCCAAATCAATAGAAAATTGATAGAGAATTTAATGAAGTTGTTGATTAAGCACGAATATAAAAAAGTGCATATAAGAACCTTGAAATTGATATCTATTGATGTATTTCATACAAATACATTTATTATAATATACTTATTATATTATATTCATTTTTAATTCTTAATTTTTGGTATGATTATATACACATGCATACTTTCAAAAAAATTGACATATATAATAAATTTGTAATTTAGGAAAATATAATATATATATTTTATATTTGAAAATTAATAACAAATTTCAAACACAAATTCATATAAAATTTATAATTTATGAAAAATTCTAAGTTATGTAAAATATTATAATTTATGAAAAATTATAAGTTATGTAAAATATTATAATTTAAGATAAATTCAAAGGTATACTAAATTATAATATATGTTTACCACTGAGCCGAGTCAATCTCAAACTTCACCTATTTCATAGGGATTTGAGGTGTCTATGTTGTTTTTTAATATTCATAGTATGCATTATGAAAGGAATAACGTTAACTTTTGTAAGCTTTGGCACTCTTCCAGATTCACCTTGAAAATTATAACTTCATTTGCATTTGATGTGGGATCAAAAGTCAAAGTTGCCTCTTTCTCCGGAGGCCCTCTACTATACTAGGCCTATTAATGTTGAGACACATGTCATGATTAGCATGTTTTGAGACATATAGTGGAATTTAGGGCTCTCACGCGGACATAAAATGACATCCTTGTGACATAGGGCTAGTCTAGAATTTGGCTAGTAGTTGTACATCCACTAGGATTATAAGATGCCACATGTTTTACAAAATGAAAGGGGTTTGAAGGTTTGAATGTTGAGGACAATATAAAAAACGAATCATAGTTTCATAAGCCAGAGTTATGTATTGAATAAAGGTTGGACCTTGTTTTTTAAGGAAAAGAAACTAAAAGCTAACATCATTTTTTTATTTTCACAGAGGGTACATAGTGGCACAAACATGTGGTTTGATATTTTATTTTATTTGAATATGATTCTAACCACATGTTTGTGCCACTATGTGCTCTCTCTGAAAATAAAAAATGATGTTAGCTTTTAGTTTTTTTTCCTTAAAAAACAAGCTCCAACCTTTATTCAATACATAGATTTGGCTTATGAAACTATGATTCATTTTTTGTATTGTCCTCAACATTCAATAGAAGCCTCTTATTGTTGGAATTCACATCCAAATGGAAATGCTTCTATACATGTTGTTTCAAAATTACAGTTGGTTTAGCTTCTTTATGTCATTGAACATGAATGAATTCTAGACGAAGAACAAGTTGTTGATGGGAGCAAAGATGTTGATTGATTAGATTATCTATCTCCATTTATATCCATCCACCTATGAAATTAATGGAAACAATTCATCAACAGGAAAATTAGTGTCCCATATTAACATCTAACTAAATGGATTAAATCACTTTGATGGTTGAATATGTGACATGATCGAATCCTAACAAATGTTGCGAAGTATTTAAAAAAGGTCTAGTAGTAAATAACAAATTCAGTGTAAATTCCTTTTGTATGCTTCTACATTTGCATACATGTATACAAGGGGATTCACAATGATGTTATCTAACAAAATATTGTTTTTAATTAATCTTTGATAGATCTCCATATCCTATTATAAAACTCCCATTTTGGCACAATTTAGCAAGATGGTGGAAAGCATAAAATCATCAAGTTGGACAACTATTTTGTTTTTTTCTTTAAAATATTAAAAAACTTTAAAAAGCCCATTTTGTGCATATCCAATTATCATTGCAATCCATTAGACAACATTGTTTTGATATTTTTTGTTAAGAAATTCACATTCCTTTTGTAATCTTTCACATTTTGTGTACATGGTCATGAGGGATTTGCAAAAAATAGCATATGATAATTACATCCACTTCACGAACTACATATACTAGAAATTTTCCAAGACCTTTTCAACAAATCCATTTTGTGCATATCTTGTAATCATTGCAGTTAGTCATACTGAATCTATTTTATGAACTTTTTCAAATAGATAGAGTTCCTTTTGATGATTCCACATTTTTCATACATTGGGAAATAAAGAAGAATGATTAAACCTACCCAATTGTTGCGCTCATCCACAAGTGGGCGCTTCATTTATAGGCTTGTAAGTTCTCACCCACACTGCAAGTCCACCGCCTGATGGAGCATGAGTCCAGAACATGGTAGGGCACACCAATGGGACTTCCTCTTCAATTATTAATACCCAAAAAGTTTTGTCCCATTACAAAATATTCAAATATTGTACCGTTGCGAGTAAGAACCTAACAGTACAATAAGAGTGATATTTAATTTACATTGACGTAATTTGGGGAAAGTGGGGATGAGAGGAGGTGGAAAATATAAGAACATTCTATTAACGCAAATCCACAATTTCTCTCTTTACATATATTCTAATTTGTATAGCTACAATGACAAGAACACTCGCCACTTTGGCATATCTTACTTGCATTGTTACGCATGTGCTTGGAAGCAATTTTATAATATGTTTTTGGGATTTTTAAACTTGTAAAGTAGGAGAAAGGAAAGCCAAGCATGCAAAAATATTCATACACACCTCTATTAACATAAGGATTATGATATATTGGGATTCATTTATTACCATCAATCAAACATGTTGAACAATGTGGGATTACTTTTCTATTAAATGAGGAACTTTAGAGTAATGGAAATAATACTAAGATGCACTGGAGGCATATCCAACTTAGATAGTAAGAAACATATTTATGGGCAATTTTGTATGGTTTAATTTTTAGGAGTTTTTAAGTCATAAAGGAGGAGAGGGGAAGGACAAATAAGCGCACATACTCATCCTACAACTAATCAACTATTATGTTAGTGAAATGGCCACTTTCATTGCGGCGTAGCCTCTATTGGCATACCGATGAGTGAGTAAGGATTTTGAGAGTCATAGGAGAAATTCCAAGATGAATTGAAGGGGTATATTTGACTTCGGTAGTAAAGCATGTATTTACAGATAATTTTACCCTATTTTATAACATTTTTTGAAGCCAAAGAGAAAGGTAGGGGAATACAAAAAAAGAAAACATACTCGTCCCCCAACCAATCTACCATTATGTTAGTAAGAGAACCTCATCCATTATGGTGACACCTCCACTATTATAAAGAACATAATATTTAATTTATGTTGGTGGTATTTATGAGTATTGACATACTTTAAGAAAAATGTGGATGAAATACATATCCACAATAGTTAAGTACATAAACAGGGAAGATTTTCTATTTATGTACATTGTTAGTTGTGAAGATGAAATGAGTGGAGCGAGAGGGAAATGATAGGATCTCGTTGGTAGTCTCCTCACTTTAGTTCCGATGAATACATTTTTCCTTGTAGCACTCTTTTGTACTATAATAATAGCTAACAATCTTTAATACTAACAATTGTATGGGGGCGTCATAAGCATGTCGAAGGATCAATATCTCAATCAACTAATTCCATGTGGAAATATCTCAATCAATAGATTTCGCATGAGTGTTATAGTCCTATTATCAGGTATGGGAGAGCAGAATTCTGGAGAGAAGTGTTGAGGTACAGCCAACAATGAACACCAAGGATTGAGATCTATTAATGGGTATGCGACGTCCTCTGACTCTAAGAAAATGTTTGCAACGAGACTGTTTGAGGTAGAACATTGGGTGCCTGTCAAGCTCTCCTCTACGTGGAATGGTGACACCCTAATTTGGAACTCCCTGAATCGGTTATTGACAGAGCCAAAGATAGATTTAAACATACAGTTATAGGTAGTTTTGTGTGCATCAGACCAAACATAGATTTGGTTAGAGCCTGGTGCAGGAGGAAATGGGTCCAAAAAGTGCAGGTTAGTGCATTGACATGGGATGGATTTCTCTTTGATTTCCAAGAAAAATCAGAATTACACAAAGTGTTATATGGAGCGCCGTGATTTTATGGAAGAGTAACCCTTAGCCTCAACCGTTGGCAGCCTGGTGCGATACAAGAGATTAAATTTCAGGAACTACTAGTCTGGATTCATCTTCCGGCTCTACCCTTGGAGTTTTGGTAGCCCGAGGTTTTTCTAGGAATTGCTACAGGTTTAGTTTCGAAGTCCAAGTCTATACTGTTAGATGGTGGGATTAATACGGTGGATTGCAAACCTTTTACGGACAGAAGGGAGAATGCATTTTCAAACGCTAGTTTACAAGGGCACCTTAGGTTGGATGAGAGGGTATGACTTTTTGGTCGCTTCATCCTTTCCTTTGACTTTTGACTTTTTTAAAAATGTCCAGCCCAAGAAACTCAAAATTGTAAGGTTCGAACTTGCTTTGCAGAGTCGCACTCGTTTCGATTTTGAGCACGGGTCTTAATGTAATGGTTTGTTGGTGTTGTCGGCCACTGGTAAAGGCCTATCCACATTTTATTTACTGCTTTATCTTTTTTCCAGTTGTTTACGGGGTTTTTTGGTCCCCTCAAAACCAAATCTTTTACCTTATCTAACAAAAATAAGCATGTCGAAGGAAGAAGATAAATAAATTGAAGAACTATATTAAAAACTATGAAATTATAATTATTGTTATTAAGTAATACATACCTTCCGCGTGGAATGAGACTAAGTAAGGAATCAATACTATTAAACAATAATAGACCTATAAAAAATTATAGGAATAACAATTATGATTCCACCTGAAACTATTTCTCTAAAAACATGAAAAGTGTATAAGAAACCATCAAATTTACCATGTCAGGGAGGGAGAGAAGGTTGGTGATTTTGTTAAGGCAACATCCAAACAAATCTAACATCTGACAACATTTTACCATCATACAATTTACTTGTACTGATTACCAAAGCATGGTCTCTCAAGTAAAAATATTAAAATGTAAAACTAAGGCAATGCAATAGGATATCGTAAGCCATAAGAGGGAAAGGTCAAGCTTCCTAATTATTCTAGAGAGCTTAACTAATTAATTCAGTGACAATATAATAACTACTTTAACCTCCAAAACTCACTATGTACATTTTTAATCAAACCAAATAGTCATCATTGTGAGATAATAATAAATTTCCTCAATGCTTGTGATACGTATGTTGTAGAACCTATATATGTTTACAAATGAGCCACGTTAATACCAAATGTCTCCTATTTCATACAGAGTTGATGTGTCCATGATTTTTTTAATATTCCTAGTCCGTGTTATGAAAGGAATAACATTAACTTTCGTAACCTTTGGCACTCCACTAAATTCACCCTGAAAATTATAACTTTCTTTTTGTGTGATGCTCGATCAAAAGTCGAAGTCCAAGGTGCCCCTTTCTTAGTGGGGCCCTCTAGTGTACTAGGCCTAAAAATGTTGAGGCGCATGTAATGATTATAAGGTTACTATTTCACCGAATAATTGTGCGATGAAACAGATAAGGTAAAAGGTCAAGGAGGAATACCTGTGATATGTAGGTTGAAGGTTGAATGTGTGCGTTACTGACTTTATCCAACCTGATTGTAGAGAACTCATTTTTGTCTGGGAAGGACTACCTATAGATACAAAGAAAAACCACCAAATGATATTAAATAGCAAGAGTCAGAGGATAGCCTAGCAAGGCTAGATCCAAGAAGCGTGATGCTTCCTTGAATGGCTGTCAATCCTCTGTTTTTTATCAAATCAATGAAAGTAAATATGAGAAATAAAGGTCCTATTGCTAACACTTTGATTTAGGTATCTCAAAACATTATCAACAACTAGATTAAGCAAAGTATTAAAATCTAAACTAATCTAGCATCAGACAAGGGAAGTTTCTGGTTGGGACAAGCCATATGGGTGTTAGGTAAGGTCACAGAGGTATCTGGTAAGGTCTGGGTGGATTTTAGGTGATATTAGAGGCAGTTTGGTGAAGGTTAACAGAAAATGTAGTGACCGATGCCGATAGAGAGGGGAGACTAACGATGGTTAAGGTGATTGGTGTTGGTAGGGGAAATTTGATAGTAAATTATTAAACAGAGGTTTTCATGCTCTCTGTGATTGAACAGAGAGAGAGGGGTAGTATGGTTTGGGTTGTAATATGGCTGAGAAGACTCTGGGATACTAAGGATGAGGGTTAGAATGGTGAAAATGCTTGGGATGGTTCAATAGCAGGTTGGTGGGAAGAAGGTGATGTACATGCAACAGAGGAAATAAACTACTTAAAGAAGCAAGAGATCTACAAAAGGAATAAGAAAAATGATTAGAATCACAATACTTGATGTCTTGCAGATATTGGGAGCTAGGATGGTTGATAGTTGATCAAAAAAGAAGTGCTTGAGTCTAGTGCCATAGCAGTACGGTCTATGTGCTCCCATGAGTATTCCAACGATATGGAAGGGAAAATGGTTGCTTGTCTTGCACTGTGGTTGTGTGTGTTCGTCGTCTGGATGCAGGAGGGCTTGAAGATTCGTACTTGAATGCAATCATGCTCCCATAATTGAATGACCAACCGATGTAAAGAGTTGTGAAAGTGTATATAAGGTAACCGATGGTAGTCAAGTGACCGACGTCGATTGAGGGATAATCAGCGTCGGTTAAGGTGGGAAAGTCTAGGTTTACCAAAAATAGGCAGATCTGTACTATTTTTGGCATGATTTTGATTAAGTCCGCTTAGGGAAGTGGATTTCACGTGAGAGAAGGTAGGAATGTCATAGAAGAAGTCCAATTAGGTTTAGGAAGAAGTCTTAATTAGTTAGGTTAAGTGGTGACTCAACACTGGGAGTGGTGACTCAACACTGGGAGTGATGACTCAGTGTTGAGAGTGATGACTCGGTCATTGTGTGTTAAATTCCCTTGAAATGGGTCCAGGGTGAGGTGTAACGATGAGGTGGAAGTGTGAGTGTGAAATTAACTTACTTAAAAAAATTAAATTAATTAATAATGCGAGGATGAATATTTTTATAGGATGAAGGGGTCATGATTAATTAAATATATTACATTAATTGATTGAAGGGGACCAAGGGGAGTGTGACCCAAATTTGGTGTCTACATTTGTCCCTTTTTTTCGCATAGCTTGTATTGGTAAGCGATGCTGAAAAAAATAGGGAGTCAATGTCCCAGGTATAAGTGGAGGTTAGGTTGCCCCATGTAGGGTTGAAGGTGATCCCCCTCAAACTATGAACCGATGAGAATGGAAAAGTAGTCGGGGAGTGGTTTGATAAATAGGTGATTGATGAAAGTGAGGGTTAGTAGGTAAGAGTATGGTCATTTAGGGTAATGGGTAATGGTCATATTGGGTAATGGGTAATGGAAATCAAACGCACACACATGTATAGATTGTGATACGATACCAGGCAGAAGATCTTGTAAACTCTACGTTGTCAAAAGGGCGATAGGTTTATCCAAATGAGGTTGAAGTGATTCAGGTATCCAAGGTATATAATATGGTCATGAAGCACAATGAGGTCTGGTGTAGGAACGGGTGATAGGTTTTGTTCCATAGCACCAAAGGTATGGTATGTGCGATGTGTCGGGGAGCATGAGATGATACCTATGGATAAGGTCAGACGAAAGTTTGGACTATGGCAGGACGTGCCCCCATCATTCCCACAGTACCATAGAGATGACATGGAGATACCCATGTCTCGACCACTTTTGAGTGTTCCTACAAGAAAGGAGGACCAAGTACGAGATAGACGGATTGATGATGTGGGAGTCACTGATGGATATAGGCTGTGGTGGGTGGCACAGCTACAGGTGGCACCGCCGAGGCATGGGTAACCTGATTTAGCTACTGTTATAGTGCAGACGGATACATTACAAGGTCAGGTGGCCACCCTACAAGAACAAATTACAAGGTTATAGGGACAACTAACAGGGTCAAAGGCACATGTAGCCACTTTTTCAGGCTTAGGTTATGGCCCTATAGGCCTAGGTAGCATAGGGGAAGGCGCCCTCACAGGGTGGAGATGGGGATGGAGGACATGTGGCCACCTTACAGGCACATGTGGTTGGTTTACATGGCTAGTTGGCCATGACACAAGCACAGGTGGCAGCCTTACATGCCTAGATTGTAGCACAGGTACCCCCATAGGCCCAAGGACGAGGTTCCATATTATAGGCACCTTCACCAAGATAGAGTCTTGTGGCACAGGTAGGAGGGTAGGCATCAGGATAGGGACCAAGACCATTATTAGTAGGGAAGAATTCATAGGCTATCGTGAGACCCATGACACCACCCTAGAATGCGTTGATGGAGAGGTTCAGGGATGCCTTAAACAAGGCTCGCTACTATCATGATCATTTGATGATTGTCAGTATTGATGTCCCTATTGTAAATATCTCCCCCCCGAGTAGATATAGACAAGAAGAAGAATATGGAAATCAAAGAAACTCAGAGCCCAATATTTATTGCATCACCAACAGCCCAAGGCGCAGGTCAAAGAGTGTCGACATGAACATGGATGCGCCCTGGCGTAGGTAGAAAAGTGTCGACACAAAAAAGTTCGCGCCAAGGTGTAAGTAGAAGGTGCACGTCAAAGAGTGTCGACATGAACATGGATGTGCCCTGGCGCAGGTAGAAAAATGTCAACACGAAAAAGTTCACGCCAAGGCACAGGTAGAAGGCGCACGTCAAAGAGTGTCGACATGAACATGGATGCGCCCTGGCACAGGTAGAAAAGTGTCGACACAAAAATTTTAGCACCAAGGCATAGGTAGAAGGTGCACGTCAAAGAGTGTCGACATGAACATGGATGCGCCCTGGCGCAGGTAGAAAAGTGTCGACACGAAAAAGTTCGCACCAAGGCGTAGGTAGAAGGCGCACGTCAAAGAGTGTCGACATGAACATGGATGCACCTTGGCGCAGGTAGAAAAGTGTCGACACGAAAAATTTTGTGCCGAGAGGCAGGTAGAAGGCGCACGTCAAAGAGTGTCGACATGAACATGGATGCGCCCTGGCACAGGTAGAAAAGTGTTGACACGAAAAAGTTCACGCCAAGGCGCAGGTAGAAGGCGCACATCAAAGAGTGTCGACATGAACATGGATGCACCTATGGCACACTTAAGAGTATGATGACATGCAAATGGATGCGCCAAGGCACACCTTCAGGAGGCGCAACATTTTGAGCGCTAACAGGAAGCAAACCCTGACCCAGATATTTAGATGGCCATAACCTTTCACAGGGAGCTCAGATTCACGTAAGGTTGGAATTTTTGGAAATCTTACAAGGTCCTCTATCCAACTATGACTGGATATCTTTAATTGGGTGGGAACAAGTTCTTTAAAATGCAAAATACAGTTCGGCACTTTTTGGGTTTGTTAGGGTTCTCACCTACTACCATAATGAGATGAATTAAATACAACCTAGAGGTGGTTGGGGTAGTATTTGAATTCCTCTCTCTTTTCTCTCTCATTCTTCCTATAAATTGTAAGGAGGGGATTCTTTCTAAAGGTTGGACATTCTTGTTTTTCCCCTCCCTTCTTCTCTTTGGCAGGTGAATTTGTGGAGTTCAAACCTCCCATCTAAAACTGTAATGCAACTTTGCCTCTTGGCATTTTGTAGTGTATTGTATCAACCTTTGGAGAAAATAATGCATGTCTGTGGATGATTCTCAACCCTCTGTGTTCATTTGCATCCTCCTGATCTTTCACTACAAATATGGTTATCTGTGCATGATCTTACATTACATTTTAATGGTTTGTGTTTATTGGCATGATAGATGTTTCTTCATTCCTCGGTGCATCATCTTTGTTAGTTTAGGTTTATTTTTATGCATCTTCTTACCTTGTCTCCTTGGCAAGTTAAATTAGGTTTTTGAGTAAAAAACCCTCTGCATTTTTATGTGTGCATCTGAACAGAGGAATAGGAACCAACCTTCATCCGGAGAGCTTTCCCGATTCACAAGGTCCCACACTTGGGAAAAGCTCCATGTTATGTAATCGCACTGAGAGTCTCAACCCATCGAGTTGTAGACATTCATGGGTGCTGTGATTCGCCATCAACAGTCCCCTCATATGCCAAGTACATAGCCCAGCAGGAAGCCAGTGAATGGTCGAGATCCAGGACTCATAGTTCTGGTATCACATGGGGACATTGACCCCAGAGATAAGGCCATGGTGAGGTTACGAGCACTTAGAGACTGGGCCCAACAAATGGCCAAGAGGAGGATACATGTGAGACTATATATGAGGGCATCCGGTGGGGGAGAGTGGTCATTATATGGATAGTGTACCATTATTTTGATTTTTGATATATATCGGCTTGCGTGTCGAAGACTTGAGATTGTACATGAGAGTTTTTGAGATACTAATATTTATTGTATATATGTATTGATACATAGACTCTCCCATTTATATAGTTGATGATGTTGACTGGATGGATGATGTACTTATTTTTAATTTCCATTGTTATTGTGTATTATGGAAACTAGTTGAATTACGCATGATTGAGTTGAGGTCATGTAGGCATGATTAAGTTTTAGGTCATTTAGGCATGGTTGAGTCAGGTATAGACATGGTGGAGTTTAGATGAGTTAGGTAGTCGAGGTCATGTAGGCATGATGGAGTCAAGGTCATTTAGGCATGATGGAATTAGGCACATGCATGGTGGAGTCAGATATATGCATGGTGGAGTCTTGGTGATTCAGGTAGTCGAGGTCATGTAGGTATGATGGATTCAGGTATAGGCATTGAGGAGTCTAGGTGATTTAGGCAGTCGAGGTCATGTAGGAATGATGGAGTCAGGTATAGGCATGGTGGAGTCTAGGTGATTTAGGCATTCGAGGTCATGTAGGCATGATGGAGGTCTTTAGCAAGAGACCCAAGATCAAAATAGGCAAGTCCATGATGAAAAAATCATATTTTTCTTTGTGCTTTTGTTTTTTTGGACTGATCAATGCGGGAAGTCTATATGGGTTGAGTAGAGTATCTCCTTGAGGTCTTCATGAAGCTTATTGATGCGAGAAGCTTAAAAATATTTTTATTTTATTTTATTTTTATAGGAATAGTCTTATTTTTATGATAGACTATGTACAGTATGGCTAGCTAAATGTATAGTTGTCCTTCAAGAGAGCAGTGTATTTATAGCAATAAGATAGAAAGATAGATGTGATTTTTTAGGGAGTCATTTTTTGTTAGAAGTTTGACTCAAGGAGTTTGAATCTAAAAAATCCCATATATTATTTTTGAATTGTTTTTTGGACATTTAGGTCATGGAGAAGACTATAGAGAAGTACAGGCTTCTTTTATGAAGACAAAAGCATAGCACACAAGGGTTAGTTATGAAAGAAAAATTTTAAGTGACTAACGACCATGCAATTCCATCCTAAAAGGGATGAAAAGTATCCATGAGAATCATGCCATGAGTAGATCCGTGGTACTCATATTAAAGATAAGGCTGAAAGGTGACGGGTAATCACATGATTTTTGTTTAGTTGTTGATCCTTAAAATAGGTAAGTGGAAGGTGAATGGTTCTCAAGGGACAAGCTCTTAATAGACATAAGGTGATCTAGGACTTGATTCAAACAATAGAATGGTCGAAGATGCAAGGCATTAAGGGGCTTAGGTTTGGGTTTTCCTTTGAGTGAAGACAAATGATAAGACCCCGATCCATAGGCATGAGTAACGATATAGGATCCAAGCCAATTAGGAGCAAACTTACCCCATTTACTTTTCTCTGCTTTTGTTATATGTTTATTTTCCTTCAGGACAAGGTCACCAACCTTGAAGGTTCATTCATGGACACATTTTTCATAGGAACGTTTGATATATTTTTTTGTAGATTTGGAGGTTATCAAGAGCATTTAGATGACACTCGTCTAATAACTCAAGCTGTGCCAAACGATCTTGGTGAAAGTCATCATCGTTGAGCATATCTTTGACTAAGATATAAAGAGATGGAATTTGGACTTCGAGAGGCAGGATAACCTCTGTACCATAGACCAAAGAGAAAGGTGTGGCATCAACTGAGGTATGAATGCTAGTGCGATAAGCCCATAAGGAAAAAGGGATGTGTGTGTGCCAATCCTTTCCAGTATCGTCATCCACTTTCCTAATAATTTTTTTTAAGGTTTTGTTGGTTGATTCCGCTTGGCCATTTGTTTGAGGATAATAAGGTGAAGAAAAACTGAGTTGAATACCAAAGGCATCATAGAGTTTCCGTAGGGTTTTATTTTTGAATTGTTTTCCGTTATTAGTGATGAGGTGGTGAGAGGCAGTGAGGGACACCAAAGTGACAAATGATGTGGTGGTTGATGAATTCAAATATTTTCTCAACTTTTATAGAAATAAGAAGTATGACTTCCACCCACTTAGTGTAATATTTGGTAGCGGTAATAATCCATTGATGACATTGGGAAGAATGGGGATTGATCTCTCCGACAAGATCCAAACCCCATTGAGAGAAAGGCCAAAGGTCTCGTGTGACTTGTAAGGTGTGACTACGGGTGTGATGAAGATTAGCATGTTGCTGACACTTCACACAATGCTTGACATCATCACAACAATCACAGTTTAGGGTTGGCCAATAATAGCCCAGGCGAAGAATGTGTTTAGTGACAGCTAAGCCACTGAAGTGACCCCCATAAATCCCGTCATGAAATTCCATGATGGTGTATGGAATTTTAGAACTCGTAAGACATCGTAAGAGGATAACGTCAAAACCATGTTTATAAAGAAGACCACCCATGATGACATAGAAAGAGACACTTTTGAGAAAGGCTCATTGTCTATTGCGAGTAAGATCTGAAGGCAAAATGGAAAGGGAAAGGTAGTCAACAAACTTCTTAGATCAAAGGTCACGTGAGTCAGTTCCAATGGTTGCTACAAGGTTGACGTCTCGAAATAGATAAGAGGGCGATTGCAACCTTTGTACTATGACAATGATTTTTGAGTTAGAGGGGAAAGCGGGGATTTGAGAAGCAAGATAGGCCATGGTATTCACAAATCTATTAATGGAATGCAGGGTGGTTTGAAGTTCATATCGGTCAAAGGTAGTCAAAATTATGTCAACATGATGCTTATACTTTTGCAGTATCTCATTATGACACTGGTATATACCATTAACTTGGTTCACAAGAAGTTGAGAGACACCAAAGATATTAATTGATTTAACGTCCAAGGATATGGTGGTTTAAAGACCTAACACGAGTGCTTCATATTCAATGATATTTTTAGTGCAATCAAATATGTGTTTTTTTAATAATTTAGAAGGGAGAAAGGAGTTCGAAGAGAGAGAGAGCACAAAGAAATTAAGGTTTTGCATGCCGAGAGGAGAGGGTTTATCTGGAGTGAGAAATCTGTTGGCATTAACGCATTTATTTATCCTCTTTTCTAGAGCCTAGACGCTTGGCTGGCTTTAAATATGACCTCGCTTGACTCTAGTCTAGTTATTTCAACTGCAATGGAGAGCGGCGATTCTGTGAAAAATGGCTCCGGGGAAATGCCCTCGTAAGTTCATGTTGAAAGTATTCCACGAGGTAATGATACTTCCCCTGATATTGTTTTACCACTTTCAGAATTTGATTCTACCTATAAATGGCCAGAGCAATTCTGCTTAATAGGGTATTTTGTTGGAAGGAATCCCTCTGAAAGTATCCTTAAATCATGGGTCCAAACTGCTTGGACGACGCATGGTATTAAACTGGAATCTATCCAGAACCTAACCCGTGGTTTTTTTTTCCTTCGTTTTGCTGATCCTAGTCATGTTTCCCTTATCTTACATAAGCAACAAACCTGGTATGTAAGAAGCTCCCTTCTAGTTTTGTCTTCCTAGACCAGGGACTTTGTAGTCTCTGACCAGATGGCTCTTAAGGTCCCCGTTTGGGTTGAGTTCCTAGGGCTTCCTATACCTTGCTGGCATTTTTTAGAGTGTATTGTTGCCACCCTCGGCCATGTTATCTACACAGAGCCTAATATGTTTTTGCATCTCGTCCATAGAAGAGGGTTTGTATAGAACTGGATCTTTCGAAGGACCTGAAAGAGTCCATTGCCATCAAGGTTGGTGATGTGTATTTTTCTCAGAAGGTGGTATACATCAATCTTTCGAATACTTGTTTCCACTGTCAATCTTCTAAGCATAAAATTTAGGATTGTCCCTTGTTGGCCACTCACTGAGCCACTTCAAATCCACTTGGCGATCCTCACCCTCAACCTGAAGAGGAGGGTTGGCACACAGTGGGTGACCGAAGAGCCAACAAGAACAAAGCCACTCTTGTCGGGCCTTTGCAACCTAGTTCAGCTATTCAAGCCAAAAAGACATCTCCAAATGCCTCCAGCTCAACTACAAAGCACCTTCGGATACCAAGTTACCTCTAGTTCATACGAAGGTTATGACTAGTAGTATGGTTGGTTCTTCAAACAAATTGGCTCCTTTGGCCTCAAACACTCAGCCTGCTCTTTTGCAGAATGAGAGTGGTCTTCAACCATTACTAGTTTCTAACAAATTGGTTTCACCATGAAATCAAGTGGTTCGGCATTCTCGCAGCCCTCCTCGCGAGCGCGAGGAGGGGGATTATAGCCCTAACACCCGGTGGGCTACTCAACTATTTGATTTCTTTACAGTTAACCAACAACAGTTTTTGTAGAACAATTTTGGGGCCCTTGATGGTTTGAGTGATCTAGACTCAAAAATGCATTTGGACAATGTTTCCTCATGAATTTGCTACTCATGGAATGTTCAGGGTCTCACAGACTCCACTCGTAAATACATAGTGCGAGATTTTAGGAAAAGCTTCCCGGATATGGATATTCTGTGTTTACAGGAAATCAAAGTTACAGGTTTTTTTCTTTATTCTTTCGCCAAGACTATTTGGCCAGACAATTTAGCTATCCCTAGCAATCATGCAACTAGAAGAGATCGAATGATCACATTTATTTCTCCAAAGTGGTGGCCGCATTATGTCAATCATGGATGTGACCCTAACAACCGTATTCTCTGGGTGTTATTCAATATTGAAAATCTCTCCTTTGGGATTATTAATGTTTATACACCCAATGATGCATCAGAAAGGATGTCACTTTGGCGATGGATGGATGATGACCTTCCAAGTGCACACTGGTTAATCAATGGGGATTTTAATATGGTTGAACATCTCAAAGACAAAATGGGCCTTCTACCCATGAGATGGCCAGCTGGCGAAAGGGAAGCTTGGTTTTACATGCATAATAAATTTGGGTTTTATGACCCTAATTATTCGCATCACACCAGTGCGCTGCCATGGTACACATGGTCTAATATTAGAAATGGCTAAGATCATGTTTTTAAAAGGCTTGATTGTATCATGATCTCCTTATAGCCTGTCTTTAAATTTTCCAGCTATTACTCTCTTCCGGTGGAAGCTTTACCAGTCGTTGTTCTTTCTGACCACATTCTGATTCGATTCTAGATTGAATGGACTTTTCAACTGCCAAAAATTAAAAAGACACAGTTTTATTTAAATATTGATTTACTGCCTCATGACCCAAATTTAGCGCACATCCGCCAAATTTGGAACCTTGCACCTCACCCTCTTGGTAAGGTGGGTTGGATAAGTTGGTGGAAAGACACTATAATTCGGCTCACTAAATTCCTCCGGATGTATGGTGTTCATCTCGCTAAGTTCCGGCGATGGGCCTATTCCACCACCTCCACCGAGCTAAGCCACTCGACGGTGGCGTTCGAACAAGCTCCTTTCAATGTTTCTCTGCAACTCCAAGTGGCAAAACTATGGCAAAAAATCTACATTGTTGATGACTACACAACTCAGGGTGCTCAGATTAAGGCTTAGCTCCACTGGCTTAAAATTGGAGACCGTAACACCAAAGAGTTTTACCAATGGCTTAAGGCCAAACACATGAACTAGAAATTTTTTTCCATTGTTGATGTTGGTGTTCAGATTTCAGACACTCCTCAGATGGTCGAAGCCTTTGTTAGGCACTATGTTCAGGTTTTCAAAGCACAAGATGAGTCTCTTGAGTGAAAAGTTGTGCTCGCTGAATGCCTCTCAGTAGTTCCTTGCAAGCTTTCACCTGCTCACAGAGTTATCTGTGATAGATTTCCTACTTTAGAGGACTTATATAAAGTTGTTTCCCTTATGGCCAATGATAAAGCTCCTAGAATGGATGGCTTCCCTTGCGAGTTTTACAAAGCCCTTTGGGACATGGTAGGCCGTAATTTGTTGCAAGTCTACCTTAAGGCTCTCCACTCAAGGTCCCTCGGTGCCCTTATTAATAGGGGTCACATAAATTTCATCCCTAAAGGAGGCGACCTGGTACTCATATGAAATTGGTGGCCGATTACCTTGCTCAATGTTTCATACAAAATTATAGCTAAGGCTTTAGCTCTTCAGCTTCAGCCCATTTTTCCCATTATTGTCAGTCCTGAGCAGACTGGTTTGATACAAAGCAGGTACATTCTGGATAACATTTTGGTTGTCGAGGAAGGTATGGAGTGGGCAAGAACCTCTAAACATCCAGCCATTTTTGTCAAAATTGACTTTGAAAAAGCTTAGGATAGGATTGAATGGCATTTCATTCTTGCGATGCTTGAAGCGCTGGGCTTCAGTTCGGTTTTCATCCCCTCTGTCAAAATGATTTTTTCAGATACCACGGCCTCTTTATCTATTAATGGTCATACTTCTAAGCATTTTGGGATTTTTTGTTCTATCAGACAAGGTTGTCCTTTAGCACCTTCTCTTTATTTGCTAGCCGCTGAAGGTTTTGGTTTCCTCCTTGCCCATGCTCGTGATCAAGGGCTTGTGAGGGGTATTCAACTCCCTTCTACGACTCCCCTTCAACTTTTCAATGGGTATTTTGCAAATGACTCCTTCCTCACGCTCCTAGAGGAGGAAGCAAATATCAACAATGCCATGTAATGTTTGTGTATGTATTGTTTAGTTTCAGGTTCTAGTATCTAATGGAGAAAGACCCAGTATTTTAGGCAATATTTTCTCCCTAAACCTGGTTGGCTGAATCGTTTTGACTGGAAGTATATCCAGCATGGAGAAATTTTTAAATTTTTGGGCATTCCCTTTGCTTTCGATGCTTCTCCTAGTCAACTTTGGCAATATGTTATTGATAGGGTTTCCCACAAATTGGAATACTGGATTACTAAACCCCTTTCACTTGCAGGAAAATTATAGATTTGCTCCAAGATATTGGCAGCCACACATGTTTATTATTCTTCTTGTTGGGTGCTAGTTAAAGCCTCTTACAAGAAATTGGATAAACTCCTAAGAGATTTCCTTTGGGCTAGCTTGGACCTTGGCAAAGGCTTTCACAGAGTTACCTGGGAGTATTGTTATCTCCCTAGGGATTCTAGAGGTCTTGGTCTGAATGACATTGGCTGCCAGGGGTTTTCTCTTGCAGCCAAGTGGATTATTTGGGCCTGCACTGGCAACAAAGCCTAGAAAGTGTTGATTCACAATTGTATTTGTCAAGGCTCCCCACAGGGGCGTAAAACTTGGTAAGGGATGGATTTTCATAGCCTGCTCATTATCAAAGCCCCGGTTAAGATTGTGGGAACTTTTGTTGTCAAAATCATATGGAAAGCTTGGGAGTTGCTCATGCCCTTTTAATCTGGATAGGGGATGGATTCAAAAATGGGCTATCCATTAATGACCATAGCATTTGGTGGTCTCCTCTCATCAATTTTCATGATGTGTCACTTGCCCAAGTGCACTGGATTCATGCTCTTAAGTTGTATTGTCGAGGCTTGCGCACTCTTAAAGACATCTTTTATAGGCAAACCAGATTACTTCTCACTTGGCCTCAAGCTAAAGCCAAGTTTTGACTTGCTTCTGCTGACAGAGAGTCTTATCAGGAAGTTCTTGATTCCATTCCTGCCGAGATGCTTCACAAAGTTGGTGTCATCTCTCTCATGCCTTGATGGAAGGAATGGAAATGGTTTCTAGATACCCCTTTTCAAAATTACTCCCCAAGCAAAGGTTATGCTCTGCTCACCCCCAGGCTACCGATGGTAGCCTTGCTTAACTCCAAATGGTCCATGAATTTTGGATGGTCATCCTGGGAAGCGAGATTTCATACCGTATGGAAAGTTGTCATTTAGCCCAAGTTAGCCTATTTTGCTTGGTGTCTGCTTTATCAAGGTCTTCCTCTTGGATGTAGATTAGCTCATTGTGGGATAGCTCCTCGGCTATGCCCTTTCTATGGGCACATTGAGACACTCATACATATGTTCTGGTACTGCCCAAAAGCTCAAGCTATTTGGGCATGGATCCACGATTTCTTTCGGCCGTTTAGACCAACTCAATTTCATTGGCAACATAATTTGTTGGGGGATTCTATTTCCATTCCCCATGCTTTTGCACAAGTGTGGCATACTTTCAGAGTGGAGGTCCCTTTTTTAATATGGAAAGAACGCAATTATGTTGTTTTTTCTAATTCCACTGTTTCTTGTATTCTTTCGCATTATGATAAGGCCATGCTTATCTCGAATGTGTTATTACAAATCTAGGACCAGGCCCGTAAGGTGGAGCTGGAAATGTGGCACCTTCAGACCCTTCTAGATCATTGAGTCAGCGCTCCTTGCATTGTGGCGTAGGAACCTCCTACCTCCCCTTCTGGGAGTGTTCATTTAAAAGGGCGTCGTGGCCATGGCCTGCCGGTAGACCAAGCTCATCACCATCGCTCTCCCAGGCGGCAGCCTGAGAAACGACGTAGCCCTATTAATCATTGTGGTTGGGGGTCCACTCACCATTTTGCATAGCACAGTGGCTGGGGTTCCCAGCACCACTCCCCGCCTCCTATGCAAAGGGATGGGTGGGACTTTGGCAAAGTTCCCAGCTTGGCTCTTGTTATTTCTCCTAGCCAGAATGAATACAAAGATGAAGAAGTTGCTTCAGGTGGACCACCCCTTCCATATGGAAAAGATCTTCCTGGTAGTAACTTGGAGGATAAGTGGCCACCACCACCCCCTGCCCCTATGTTTGTTGTGGCTGCCTAGTTTTTTTTATGTTTTTCTAGCATTGTTGTTAAGTTTTTTGTTGCCCCTTGGGCTTGATACTTTAGTCTCCTATCCGTCACGAATAGTTTGATCTTGGGGTGTGCCCTTTACCACCCATATTTTTTTGTGGATAGGCTGTAATATTTTATATTAAGTAATATATACTATTTCATAAAAAATATATATGTGTTTTTCATTCTTACGACACTACTAGTAAACCAGATTCTCCCTCTATCAAAGTTTTCATTAGTTTTCAATTTGGAATTTCCTTATTAGATTTTCCTAAACACATTCCATGGGTCAACTATGGTAACAACATAATGAGGAGTCACCTATAAATGCAAATCATCCCTAGGTTATTATACACATCTTATTCACTTAACACTCTCTTAGATAACTCTTCCTACATTGACGATCATTATCAAAGATCAAAAGCATACCTGAAATATTCAAGTTATATTCATATAACAACCCATAGAGACAAATATAGATACAAAGAGGTTAAAGTTGGTGGTGCCAAATGTCAAAGCTTAAATATGGGACTACATTCTAGACTCTTCATGATTTTGTACATTCACACATACATTAGGATGGAGAACTACATGTGGGTTGGTCTCTCTTTGAAGTATTGGTATGTAGGAAAAAATTATCATATAACGGGGGTATGATGAGGTTGTCTACCCAAATACTAACAAAATTTCAAGGTATTTGATGATAAATCAAGCATAATTAGAATTTGGTCTAAGAAGATAAGAAATGAGCATCATCGCATAAGATTGAAGAGATCACATAGAATTAGAGGTAGAGTGCGAATAGATGGGATAATATACTAGAAGCTGCAAATCCCTAATCGCATCACATAAACTATTGGTAAATTTTTATAGTGTTTCTCTTCCACTAGCTTCAGAGTCTACAGTAGTGTTTAAATAGTTTTTCATCCATTGTTCTTGATATGAGCAATTGACAAAGTATTTCCATATTAGTTCTAGGTCCTGCGATATCTTTTGTGAGTGATTGATAGTCAACATTGGCTAATTAATTCATCCTCATATTAATTTTTTATTCCTAAATAAAAAAATTCACATTTACTATCGTGTTTCAATTGAGATTATTGTATTTATTGGAATTATTTATATAATGTGCATTATTCCATGTTTTGGTACATTTATATGTCTTAGGTGTAAAATAGTCAAAACATTTTGGTGAACCCTATTATGGATTTGAGCATGGGAACCATATGTTTCCTTTTACACTAGGGTTTTAATATAATTTAAGGTTTCGAATTTTTCCCCTTGGGATTTCAATCTCGATTTCATAATATGATCCTTATAGTTTCATATAACACACATATTTTTGTATAGATAGAAATGATGTATATTTGACATATAAGATTGTTATATATGTGATTATATGGCTTTTTTATAGCTCACATAATAAACAATTATCTCCCAATAATGAGTGTAATGAAATTAAATGCAAATGAATGTGGAATGATGTTATACATTATCATATTGTATATTCTATTGATAATACATATTATATGATTGTTGATTATGAAGTGCTTTTGATTACTACCCATAGGGAAAGAGCATGCATGTCTCCCTTCACCCCTTCTTCCTTAGGATCACATGGTGGGGGCGAAAATTCCCCCGCCTATCATGTTTCCTAGTCTTATATTTCATGTAAAGGTCACAATTATCATAACTAAAAGGGAAAAAACATATAAGCTAAATCATGTAATACAAAGAAAAGGTAATCAAATCATCCCTCCTAATGTTCCTCCACCTTTGAAAGTACTAGCCAACACAACTAGAGATTATGACATCATATACCAACTTAAGAACACCCACACAAATATATACATCATAAAACTATTTACAATATATACTATTTATAAGGACATTCTTTATGTAGCACTGTGCGACACCATCTTACCAAATGATACAAAACCTACTTATTTTTCCATCTAGCATCAATAATCTAATAGGGAGTGAAAATACCATCTCTTTTGAAATGGAGGAGAGACCAACTCATATAGATCAAAACACCCCCTATATATTCACGTTTCTAACCCTAATTTGGAAATTAAATATGAATAAGGAATCCACTTTCCTTACTATACATTTCCTTATTTAGTTATCCATTTTTCCAAGTTGAATCCACTTCCAAGTATAACCTTTCATCTATGCAGCATGGGCATAATACTAAATCTGAATCATTAAGTTTTGGCCCATTGCAGATTAGATCATGATACTTTATATAATATATCAAGACATCATAACATTTCTATAAAGGAGGCTTCTTTTTTGACAAGTGTAGAAAATAATCATCTACAAAATGAGCATTGAGGAGTTGCATTATCTAATCAAGGAGCATAATTTCTCAAATAGATACATGTATAGCTAGGTGTGTGAGAAGGTACACAAAGGATTCTTCCACATGAACATAGAGAGTGGGATCAAATATAAAAACCTTCCAAATGGAGTGAAAGAGACCAAAGCTTTTAGATATCTATCCATTGATAGATAAGCAACATGAGGCCTTCGAGAAGACAATTTATACATTCAAGAGGAAGAAATCTCCAAAGGAAAAATATTTTAACATGGAAGAAATAAAGGGCCATTCAATACGACCTTAGGCTTCATCAAGTCCAATTTCAATAAATGGTATGCTGACGAGAAGTGTGAGCTCATTCCATGACTTCTCAAGCAACTATGATATTATTAATGAATGTTTGTCCTATACTAGAGCATGTTTTCTCAATTTCGATAATTACATGAAAAATATGGAAGAGTAAAACTGCTAAAACCTTTGTTATTATCTTATAGGAGATATATAATAAGGTGATGGATCTCTACTTTGTTATGAGCTCAAGAACACCAACCTTAGGTATGAATTTAATATTACCTTTGATGATTATTTTCAATAAGTTTTTTGTCCTTGACACTTCCCTATAGACCTATAACAAATCATGACCAACAAAATGCCAAGTGGATTTGAATAATTCACAAGGTAAATTCTCTATGCTCGATGCTTTGTCATTATCCATACTACACCTCTTCAAAAATCTCTTCCATAGTAAGAAATGATTCACATTGTGGCCTAGATGAGGGTTTTAACTTATAGAGAACTATATCAAGACATTCATGTAAAGCTTGTTTCCATTCTTTTGTCATCTCCTAATATTAGAACACTAACATGTGGTGATTGAAGAAGGGAAAAGAAAATTTAGGTAGGCTAGTAAACTGACTATATGTGGTCTTTGTAGCTTTAATTTTCTCTTTAGCTTGTTTGGCTTGTAGAGAATTGAAAAAATTTAGGAGGTATGATCTCCAACCTTGATCCAATGCAAAAGAGAAAAAAAATTGAACTTTTGTGGCAGCGTGATTTTCCACTAGATTAACCTTATGTTTAAGTCTAGCCACCATGGAATGCAATTGAGGATCAAAGAGGTTGTATTCAATTTGAGCAGAGACACTTTGAAATTATTTGAGTAGAGCACAATCATCTCATTTGTGAACCCAAACCACATGGTTTCCAAAGTGGCAAAGGAAGGAGGAAGTATGGATGATCACATCATTCCACAACTCAGTCGATTTGGCAATGCAAGGAGGATGTATCACTAGGTTCAACACCCTGTCAATGAGTCAGATGGTTCCCATGCGGCTTAGAAGAGATGTATTAATGAAGAATTGATTACATGGCACTTTGAGATGAGTACTCCCCAAAACCAATTAGATGGTGATGTGATTAAGATAGAAAAACATAATATCTTGATGGATGATGACAATAAGCCTACTAGAGATATACAATTCAAACTCATGCCACTCATAAAGCATACCACAACTAATACTTTTGAAAATTTTATAAGCACTAGCCTAAAAATTGGACCTCGTAAACTAAGGTTAAGAAGTCAGTGCCCTTCATCAAAAGAGAAGGTCCAAGAACCCCCAACAATTTTCAAAATAAAACCACACTTCATATTTCCCCACATACTAGCTCATCTGAAGGAAACTCTCCTTTTCCTCAAGAAGCTTGATCACGTTAAAGTCATTGTAGACAAAGAACAAGCCAACGAAAAATTATTAGGTAACCATTTCCATAATGTTGCTCTTTCTATGCCATCATTAGGGGAATAAACATTAACGATGCCAAAATGAGTGTCCATTAATGTAAGAGTGATGTAGATAGCTCGATGTGATGGATCCTCACCTAATGTAACAATCGAGGATGTGTATTTTGGAAAGATTGAAACATTGACACTACCAAGACCATGTTCATGAGAAGTGTGGCATATAAAAAATTGCATTTTAAAGAAGTGTGTACCAAGAGACTTGAAATCTTAACTTCTTGCAAACAAACAAAATCTAGATTTTCAATCTATTAAGATGCAGAGCACACAAAGAATTTTCCTGAGGACTCTGCGAGACTTCTTATATTCTATGAAAAAAATCATTTACGAAAGTCTACCATTTAAGTTCCCCTTGTCCATCTTTGAACCTTGTGTCAAATTTCATAGCGACAAAATTATTAATTAAATGAGGGTATTGGTTTGGAAAATATAGCCTTTGATAGAAATGGATTGGTATTTAGCCCCATAATCTCATTGAGGTGACTCGTTCCAACTGCGAGAGTGCGTAGTGTTGAGAAATCATTGCAGAGATCCCAAACTCAGAAACATTCAATTCCATTTATTATCTTAATCAAGAAACTTGCCTTTGAGTGATGATTATAGGGTTATAATAAGAAGGAATTAACTTAGGAGTGGGAAGAATGTTCATTGCTTTTCATTTGTTGGGTTGAGTTTACCATTGGAAATTACACTAAACTCTTTAGGGTTTCTATTCCCATCGTAGAACTTTTTATTACCCAGTGGTCCAACGATTGGTCTTGTCTTTCACCACTTGATTTTTGATTGGTGAAGCCTCGATGACCAACTTAGAGTAAGCCGTTAGGGGATAATCACAAATCCTATGGTCAGAGGTTTGCTAATAATAGTATGTGTGAGGCAGATTGATATACCTAACTTTTTTGTGTAAAACTTTTATAACCAACCCGAATATCGATAGACATTTTCATGTCTTTCATGATGTCAACTTCAGCACAAACTCATTTGTTTGGTCGAGCAAAGTAGAAGTGGTTAGCTTCTTAATAGATAACATATCCAACGTGATTAACAAAATTTGGTACAAAATACCAGAGAACAACTAGGAGGCTTGACCTAAATGAGGACTTTGAGGGACACTTGTTCAATGACTCGAGTCCAAGGTGAAAGCACTATGAGGGTAATTTGCAAGATCTAATAGCTCAACTTAGCGAGAAAAGTTTGCACCTGTGAAGGTTCTTTGAAGGGAAAGAGCTAGAAAACCCTTGGCGAGGTTTCTAACTCTAGAGATCTGAATCACATTGGAATCTCAATGGTGCTTAATCTAAGTTCATAAATAGTGTTTTGAGGGGATGTGGACGACATTGTAAACAATAAGACAATTATTTTCATACCATCTAACAATTGATTCAATAGAAATAATATTTGAGCGAAAAGAGTCAATGACTCATTACCTCATTATATACTTTTGGAACAAACTTCCATGTTTCTTTTGCCGTTCTCACCACCTCTTACAATTAACTTGATATAAGATGTATGAATCCCATAATAAAAATATGTGTGAAAAATAAAATAGGATCGAATCCCCAAAATTGGTTTTAACACTGTAAACTAAAGATCTAAACATTGGTGACGTGCACGATTTCTTTAATAAAAGAATTGTTAAATAAAATCCACGACGTAGATTTGGCACGTGACAAAAGCAAACATCAATCATTTCACAAGAACGACAATTAACGGGTTGTACAGCTAGAATTGTAGATCTCCGATCGGCGCATATCTACTCCAAACTCCTTGGAGTGCATCTACACCGCTCACCAGGCAAACACTTTTATCGCCGATCCGCAATATCGCCACCTCTATCACAGGCTGCGATGTTGCAAATGGAAAAAACACTCTTGAAATTAGCGCTGAGAAATACGCGTGAAAAATTACCAACATTCGGTAGATATTCAATTAATATACAAAACTATAGCCGCTCGGGCTCCACGATGATCAAAATGCGGAGCATATATTCAATAAATATACAACAATATACAAAAACCCGTCAACTAAAAAGAGCTTTTCCTATCAAAAGACGCAAAATTAAATCTGGAAAAGCCACTGGCATCCGCAGGCTGCAGCAGCCGATCCGTCGAGGACATCCACGGGAAAAGCATTCAGACAAAATTCAGGCGGCAAAAGCACCGGCCGGGATTCGATCGTTGCACCGACCGCAGAATTCAAGTAGGCCGCCGGCGCGAATCGAACCTGCGTCGACGTCTCGACATGAGTACTCTTATCCGTCCGCTGTTTCTTCCTGGGCGGAGGAGGAAGAAGCGGTAGATTGGCTGCGACGTTGAATGGGAAATTGAGAACAGCGCGGGTGCCGCGTATGGCGAAGGCGGCGCGATCGTACGCCATCGCCGCCTCCACCGCTGTGTCGAACGTCCCCAGCCAGAGCCGAGCGCCTTGCCTCGCCGAGTCGCGAATCTCCGCCGCAAATTTCCCCCACGGCCGCCGCCTCACCCCTCTATACCTCGGCTGAGCTGCAGTTACTGGAGGCGCCGCCACAATAGGCGCCGCCGCAAGTTGAGCAGATGATTGGTTTACTTCCGCCGCCACCGCCAGTTTTGTCACCGGCGGAATCTCTTTCGCCGACGCGAGCGGCGCCGCCGCGAGTTTCGTCACCTGTTGAATTTCTTTTGCCGCTAGTTGAATTGCTTTTTCCGCCGCCACTTCGCCTTTTCTTATAAGTTGTCTCTGGTTGAGGTTCCAGTGAGCTAGCTGCGGCGCCCTCTCCCACACATCCAGCCGTCGGGGGTTCGAGTCCCCAGCGAGCGCCGCCGCTACCACGCCGTGCAGATCCCAAACTTGCTCCATAAGGATCTAATTCCGTGGCAGTTGCAAGTCCAGCGATCGAATCCCCGTAGACATAAACACAACGCAGTCACGGTGCTCTTTATAACAAAACGCACAGGGTGACGAACGGGCGGACAAACAATTTAAAAAATAAATAACTTAAAAAAATCCCTTACCTAACCCCGGTTAAGGCACCAGCCGCACCACTCGCTCTCCCATCTTGACACTAAATGATGCCTTTCGGCCACGTCGCTTTCACGGTCCCCCCGGTAGCATTAAACAGTCGCTTTCAGGCATTAACTGTCGCTTTCACGAGGTCCCGGCCCCGACGCGCAGGCGAGCGGTACGAGCCAGCGTGCCGGCTCGCTCCGTACAGCTGTAATAGCGCAGATACAGCTATAGAACTAACGGCTCTGCTTTTTGGGGTTTCCCGGCACCGTGTTTGTGCCACGTCTGCCTCGGGGCCCACCCCGTGGTGGTCCCGGTGATTACACGTAGCGCGTCTGTGTGGGCCCCGTACAGCTGCGGCTTTGGATATTAATTGCATGGGAATTAAAATGGGAAAGAGCAGGAAAAGAATGCGTGTTCGCGTGATTGGCATAAGAGGAATACGACGTTGTTGTTATTATGATTATTGTGGCTGCTTCGCTTTTTTTTGCAGGGTGTTCAGAATGGGATTAATGTTGGGTTGTGAGTGGATAATTTATGACGACTCTTCCCAAACAAAACTATATTAAAAAAAATTGAATAATGAAAGTTAAACATCAATTGGGGATTTGGATGTTTTGGATGATTATTACTACTGGTGAATATTATAAAGTCTTTCATTTGATATATTGAATATTTAAATCCCTCAATATGATTCATCATTTGAAAATTTCTTGACGAAGAATTGTGGATAGTGATTCGAAATGCGTCGATCAAAAAGTCTCGCATAGTTGCCCTCGAAAATCATCTCATAATTTCATAAACTGTGGAAACATCAACTCTTATTTGTATTTAGTTCAAGTGGGTCCCATTTTATATAAAACACACATCTTACTTCTAAAATGAAGCACACACATTCTATCCAATTTTAATTTGTTAATTATAATGATGATGTAGTAGCAATAATAAACTAAGCCAAATCTAATCTAGAGTATGTATTTGCCTTTAGATATATTAAATAACAACATATATCTAAAGGGTTAATGTACTCTTAACATCTTTTGAAAAATTAAAATTAAAATTGAGGGAAATGAATTTGGATGATTATTTATATGTAATTTTAAAAGGAAAAAAAACAATATAAGGTTACTGGTAGTGTTAACATTGTTTATATGATTTATGATTAACATCTTAAAAATTATGATATACTTTTTAATATTTATATTAATTTGTTTAGATAAGTTAAATAATAACATATATATTTAATGTAACTAGTTTTTAATCTTTCAGTAAACATAAATCATATTACTCTACAAAATTGGAGAATTTAACTTTTTAATGACTTTTAATATATAATTTTACATATTCACGCCCTCATTACACTATTTTGTCTAATTGTGAGAAATTATTTTGAAACTCAAACCAATCTTGCTTGGGGTTTGTTAAACTAGATATTTACAATTATGAAACAATAATTATAACTTATTTTTACAATGAAAATAATTATCATTATATGTATTATTTGGATTTAGCATTGAGGAGGAAGTAGTTGAGACACGAGAGAGACGAGTGGCTTAGAGTCGACATGGAAAAAGGGGCACTATTCCAGTAAGTAGTGTCATGTCTACACCAAATCAAATTCAATTGGTTACATGGCTTGATGAGATAAGTAATCATGACACAATATGCAATTATCACGCATGAGTAAATTATGTAAAAAAAAGGTAAATTGAATATACGTGTGTGTAATTATTTAGGTTGTTGAAATTTTGCAACTATTTCAAGTGACATTTTTCGGGTTTACCACACCAATATATTCTACCCGAAAAATATCGAAAGAATTTATAGAGAGAAACTTATCAAATCCCATGGTTTTATTTTATGGAAGAAACATAAGGAGTAATGAGGTTGATCCTACTCAATTATGTCCTCTTTCAATACATCCATCGTTAGAATAAAATGCACGAGTTCATATGGATGACATGTTAATTGATTACTTCAATTCATAGGGATCCAGAAAAACACACCACTTCATCATTTCCATCAGCACCAAGAAGGAGACACAAGAAAAGTAAATAAAATGAGGTGAACGGAGGTTCTAGAAGGAACCACCACTCTGTGCAGAGCAGCGGTTTCAGAACTGCCTCCCTATAGAACGATGGTCCTAAAACCGCCACCCAGCCAGGGCGGTGGTCCTAAGACCGCCGGTCTACTCAGGGCAGCGGTCTTAAGACCGCCGGTCTACTCAGGGTGGCAGTCCTGATACTTTCGAACAGAAAAGAAGAATGAAACGCGAATGGATGCAAATTTGAAGCGCCCAACTGTGTCTCTTCCCTTCCATGCCCTTTCACATTCTCCAGTGCACGAGAGGACATGTGAAGGCCTATAAATGCATGAAGGGAGCAAGAGAATGATTCATTCAAAGATTTAGAGAGATCGATAAGCAGAGTTTAATGAGAGCAGTGAGCAAGATCTTCAGTGCTGGAATGGAATTCTAGGAGCAAGGTGTAGAAACAGAGCAAGCAAGTAATTGGAGAGAAGGTTTACATTGTTGCTTCTTTTCATACTTATTTTAATCTGTAATTGTCTATGTTAGACCAATAAAAGTGGGATGAAAGAGTAGTTTCCCTTCCTGACTGGTTTTCCTCCATTGGAGGTTTCTAGGATAAAATTGTTGGTGTTGAAGTTTTGAATTATTTCCTTCTCTGCAATTCCCTTTCTATAGCACTAGATAATCAGTCACGAAGCTCTAATTTTCAAGCAAAACTGTCATTTTCCAAAGTTGAAAGTAGAACAACATAGTTGTGTGATTCATAGAGTTCCAAAGTAGAAGTTTACGGATCATTTTGGTATCAAAGATAATTATATATCTAGGAATGTGGTATTCGAATCTTTCTTGTGATTTTGTATGGCAATGACAAGGTCCAAAGGTGAAGAATTTTTACCTTGCGAGCTAGATATTTCTACGAAGAAGTGGAAACAGAGAATTCAAGCTCAAATGGAGGAAGAGAACTTGGTTTGTAAAGTCGAGATGCTAGAGACCATGATGGATGGATTGCATAGAAAACAAGAAGAGATTTTAGATATGCAAAAGATGGCTTCAATTAAGCAAGATTCCATGGACTTGGTGGTTCAAGCACTAGCCAAAAAATTCTGTATCGGAAAGAGCCACGAAGAGGAAGAATGGGAAGAGCGTGAAGAGACACCAATTGTAAGCGAGAAGGTAAAATCTGCACATACACCTTTTAAAGTTGAAACAAAAGTGGAAATAAAGAATTTTGAAGGACAAGTAGATGCAGAATTTTTGGATAAATGGATAAAATAGTTGGAAGTCTACTTTAGTGTGCATAATGTCACTGAGGCACAAAAGGTCACCTATGCATGTCTCAAATGGAAGCTCATGCTCTGGTTTGGTGGGAAACCCATCTAGCCACTTATGAGAAGAAGAAACGTCCCATTGTTAGTACTTGGAAAGGTTTTAAAGAATTGATTATAGATAAATTCTATCCTATTGGCCATAAGACTGACATGATGATTAAGTGGCAGTACTTTAGACAAGGCAGTGGTCAAAGCATGCAAGACTACACTACGGAATTTCGGAGACAAGCCATGTTGCTTAATATGGACTTGGAGGATGAGGACATTCTGACCAAGTATTTGGGAGGACTTCACACTCACCTTTGAAGGAAGGTAATCTCCACGAAGCCCAAGGATCTTAATGAAGCTTGTGTACAAGAATACTACATTGATGATGAGAATAAGCAAGGAGAAATAGAGCCAAAGGGAGACCAGTCAACAAAACAGCAGAACAAAGAACAAGGGAAGACAAGTAGCAGAGGTAAATGGAAAGGTAAACATATCGCTACTGCTTTGCATACTTGTAAAGATCCTAAGAATTTCTATAAGAATTGTGATGTAAATGAACATACTGACGCCACATGTTGGAAGTTGCATTCGGAATTGCACCCAAAGCACCGAACCAAGGATTCCAAGAAATCCATGGCCACTATGAAGACAGAAAGAGAGGTGGATATTGAGGATGATTCAGATGTAGACAAGAGGCTGGGATGCATGGCTACTAACATGTACAGGGAAGCAGAAGAAGAAGAGATGAGTAAGCTATTTCAAATTAAAATCCAAATCAAGAAGACTAAGGTAAATGCTTTAGTAGATTCTGGTTGTCAGTCAAATTTGATTTTTGATGCGGTTGTGGAACATCTTGGTGTAGAGACTTACGCGTACCCACATCCATACCCACTGGGATGGGTGAAGAAGGGTGTAGAAATACAAGTTACAAGGAAGTGTAAGTTTTAGTTTGGGATAAATACCCAATGCATATATGTATTAGAGGCTAATATGTATTAGAGGCTAATATTTTTCCACTTGATGTATTTGACGTTGTCTTCGGAAGTCCTTACTTGTATGCCAAGGATGTTGTGTTCACAAGGAGGGAGAACCGATACAAATGGATCAAGGACAGAGTCATTTTTAACATCAAGGAACACTAGGGAAAATCAAAGAAAGCTATGGTAAGTGCCAACTAAGCACCAAGACTTATTCAGGAAAATCGTCAGTTTTGTTTTCTTTCATTGGAAGAAAAACAAAATGGGTGTGAGAGCACGAATATTTATGAACAAAGGATGGAGAATTTGGATAGCACTTATTAGTTTTTACAGAAGAAGCCACCACAAGAACTGCTCATTCAAGGAGCAAAACAAACTTATGCTATGCAGTCACCGTATCTACCTACAGATTCACTAGACCTGACCGTGGGGCAACAAGAAGAAGAGGAGATACAAGGAACAATGGTGACTAAAGTAGCAGTGCACTTGGAGAGGATTCGACCAATCCATCTCAAGAAACAAAGACACGCAAGGAATAAACCACTATAGTATGGGACCTTCACCATACTTGAGCAGGTTGGAGAAGAAACCTTCAGGTCATACTTCATGCAAATGCACGCGATAGTAAGTTACAAGAGCTCGCATCAACTAATGCCATCTATACATGACAAAGAAGGAAAGATACAAAAGTTACCTTCCAAAGAGGATTGTACTCCAGGAAACTCGAAGGAGGATGTAGCACTGGAACGAAAAACTAGATGTTGGTGCTCAAAATGGTCTTGCCCCATCTGTGCCTTTGAAAAATTATTCATTCACGGCCTCTTTCATTTTCTCCTTCCCCGTATGGTGCTTGGTTGGTCTTATTGCCATTTTTAGTCTACTCCTGGGTCAAGGATCATGTGTGGGTCTGTATTTGTCTCATGGTTCCTTTGTTCCTATGAAAACGCTCTATATTTTGCGTCTCCCATGCTTTGTTCCTTCAAAACCCACATTTTCCTGTTTCCTCAATTTTCCACAGTCGAAGATCTGTTGTACCTATCATTTTTGCCCTAGATACTTAAAGAAAAATGAATTGATGTGTCCCTAAAGATCGTGTTTGAGCCTTACAACATTTCTAAACTTCTCTGTCCTTGAAGAAAACCTCATTTTCTAGGCTCAAATGGGTGTTTCTCTGTATTTTACGGTTTGACGGGTGTTTCTCCCGGTCAAATTTGCATCATTGCATCGACAGGAAAATGTGGCACCTTTTGGTTGGACAGTGGATCAGCTAGAAAATTTAAAAATTCTATGAAAAGACCTCACTTTTTAAAATGTGTCCACGTGGAGGAACGGTCCTCATTTTAGCCCCAATCAACTTTTTGGTTGACTTCTAAAGTAGCACCGGAGAGGACACGTGGAGGGCTTGGTAGGAATGGTGACACGTGGAGGCTTCCACTGGGTTTCCCATACTTAGACAAATTTCAATTTTTTTTTGCGAATTCTAGGAAACATGGAGGAACAATGCTCGTTTGAAGATCTCACTTTTGGGATTTACCTTGGAGTAGCAGCCAAGAGGACACACGGAGGCTTCCGCTGCTTGGCTCGAGACTTGGACAATTTTTTATGCAGATTGGAAAGGTCTCAGTTTGGCAGAACAGGAGGACACATGGCGAGTCTGCACTTGATCAAGGTCTTCAACTTTTGCACCATTATTCAAGGAGTGCACGCATGAGGACACTTGGAGGTACTTTGCTCACTTTGCATTTCTTACTTAGACTTTTCAACGGCCAAAAGGAGACTGCCTCAGAGCTTGACATGTGGAGCCTTCTGCTTGAGCTTCAAGCCTTGAGACAAACTTAGCTATAGCAGGACATGTGGTGAGCCGGCTCTCATTCAAGGTATCAAATTTTAGGGAACCTCAAGTGCGTCAGAGGTTAAAATTGAATTCCAACTTTTCACCTCTTTGACATCGTAAAGGTTAAAATCTCAAAAATGGACCTGCAAGACCGATAAAGGAAATAGTCAATGTTTTTCCTAGGTCAATGGTAGAGGTGCGGACCCGCGGAAGAAACTTAGAAAATTTTCCTTTTGAGAAAAACGAGTTAAAGGTAAAAGGGGACGCGTACTTCCTCTGGGACCCATATTGGGACATGTGTCAAAGGTATTTATCAAGGGTGGAGCTGCAGGGAAGACTTGGAAAATGTTCCTTTTTTCCAAAAAAGAGTCAAATGGCAGAATTTATCCACGTTTCCTTTGGGACCCACCTCAGGACACGTGTCAGGCCCATTTTCAGAAGCAGAGGTGCGGAGCAAAATGGGAAATTTTTCCATTTTTTCAAAAGGGTCAGAAAAGGTCAAAGGAATCCCCCGAGCCCATTTTTTGGATCTTCCACATGGACAACCCACATTTCAAAATCAAATATCAAATGGCTGCTGAGCGTTTAAATCTGATTTTCCCCCCATTTTTTCTGTAAAACTCCTAGGAGTGCGAGTCTTCATGATTTCTTGCTATTTTCTACATGCCAAACAAAGGACCGAGTTAATTTTGATATCTAGAGTTTGGTGGGAGAGATCTGGAGACATGTCTTTTGCCATTAAAATGGTCTGACTCTCAAGCCTGATCTGGTTTTCCATTTTTCTTCTCCTGAGCATGCAAGGGGCAAGATTTGATTGATATGGGGCGAAAGTGGTTGGTGAATGGATGAAGGCATGTTTTTCCTAAGAAAGGAGTTAAATATGGGAATAAATCGAAGAGATTTTCCCTCGAGCACATGGAGACTTTTGCAGATCTAATTCTGGGTATCACAAAAGAATCATGGCAACCACTGGTGCATTTAAATTTTTTGTCCTTTGGGAGGAAGGAGCTCTATTGGAAATGTCTATAAATGGCACGAATTTTTCATGTAAATGGTTGGGAGTTTTTGGAAAGATCAGGGCTGGTTCTCTCCAACAGAAAAAGCTTGATAGAGCCCATCCATTTTGAGAAGCCACGTAGAGAATCATGTATATCTCTCTTTGTGTCAAATTTAATTGTATCAAGGTGGTTGCAAGTGTACAACCATTGACAAGATTTGAGATTGTTCTGGAAAATTTCCCTTGCTGATAAATTTGGTCAAACATTGAGTTATTCTGTGTTAATCTTGAGTAAAGTGTATTTATTTCATCTTTGAATGCATACGAGTAGTTTTTCTTGTTTCTATTGTAATCTTGTACCAAAATAGGGTCAATCACACAAGTATCAGTCCTTGTGATAGTTTAGTGGCATCTGCAATTTCATTTCTCACAAGATCCTTCATTTGGGAGTGGGATAAATGGTGTAAAATCACTTTTCTTTTATTTTGTTGATAGATATTCTCTGTAAGCCTCTGGGTGTACCTCAGGCATGACTTGGTTTAAATCTTGGTGCTTTATTGGGTTTTCTAACTGATCCTTTGTGATAGAATCCCACAAGTTGTGTGAAAGAGTGCTAATCTGGGCCTCCATTGAAGCACATATTCTAGTTGAGGAAACAGTTTAACTTTTTGTGGCATTTTGTTGATTGAATCTTTCCATTTTGCATAAGCTCTCAAGGATTTCATGAGTCAAGTTTGTCTTGTCTCCCCTCCCACCAAAATTCATTTAACAACAACCAATCCTACCCATAGTACCCATGTTTTTCATGTGTGTACACAAATGTATATTCTCTGTTACCAAAACATGCAAAAAAAATAAGGGTCTCAAATGTCTTTAATAACCTTTGCCTTGTTGTGAAAGTATCTCCATGATTTGGAAGTGACAACTCGTGAGAGTTAGATTTGGTGTGTTGATCATATTTTCCCCAGGGTCTTCTCTACAAAATTTATGCAAAAGAAAGGTACCTATATTTCCTTTCAGATGACAGAGATTACACAATAGGTTCTCTTACCTTGGTTGAAAGGCACAACCTAAAATAGTTAGGATAAGATCTATCCTTTTGAGGTGCTATCCATCTCTCCACAAATCCAAGTAACAAAGGGACAACTAGATTTCTCCCCGGCTACAAAATGACATACATTTAAGATCTATCTACCTCTAAGCTCCCTGTTGAATTTGTGTTGCTGTTAGGCTTAAAAAGGAGAACTAATTTGGGTACCAACACCAGAGATCCACAAGAGTCTTGGCAGGTTGGAAGAGAAAAGACACCAAGGCAGACCCAACGATACTCGAATGAGCACAAGAGGGATTCAATTCCTCTACCACTCCCCACTAAGCTTTTGCGGGACCAAAAGCCTCCTAAGTAGGGGAGGTATGATCCAGAGTGATCCAGAAAAACACACCACTTCATCATTTCCATCAGCACCAAGAAAGAGAAATAAGAAAAGTAAATAAAATGAGATAAACATAGGTTCTAGAAGAAACCATTGCTCTGTGCAGAGCGGCGGTTTCAGAACTACCGCCTTAGAGGGCGGTGGTCTTGAAATAGCTACCCAGCTAGGGCAGTGGTCCTGAAACCACTGATCTGCTCAGGGCAACGATTCTAATACTTTCGAACAGAAAAGAATAATGGAATGTGAATGGACCTGAATTTGAAGTGCCAAGCCATGTCTCTTCCCTTCCATGCCCTTTCACATTCTCCAGTGCATGGGAGAACATTTGAAGGCCTATAAATGCATGAAGGGAGCAAGAGAATGATTCATTCAAAGATCCAGAGATATCGAGAAGCAAAATTTAATGAGAGTAGTGAGCAAGATCTTCAGTGCTGGAATGGATTTGTAGGAGTAAGGTGTAGAAACATAGCAATCAAGTAATTGGAGAGAAGGTTTACATTGTTGCTTCTTTTCATACTTATTGTAATTTGTAATTGTCTATATTAGACCAATAAAAGTGGGAAGAAAGAGTAGTTTCCCTTCCCGACTGGTTTTCCTCCATTGGAGGTTTCAAGGATAAAATTGTTGGTGTTGAAGTTTTGAATTATTTCCTTCTCTGCAATTTCCTTTCTATAGCACTAGATAATCAGTCACGAAGCTCTAATTTTCAAGCAAAACTTTCATTTTCCAAAGTTGAAAGTATAACATCATAGTTGTGTGATTCGTAGAGCTCCAAAGTAGAAGTTTACGGATCATCAACGCACAACATTATGACATGTTCAATTCCAAAATCAATAACATTGATTTTGATGTGGACATGGGAAATAGGGAAAGTCACATTGAAGAAGAAGAAAAACATGGTGGACGAACACAAGTTTAATGGGACAACAAATAAGACTCTAAAAGTAGATGCCCTAATTCCATTGTTTCATTCAGAAGCATGCAAGTAATTGTTTTTGCATGTTACTTATTTTTTTGTTTGGAATTGAAATAAAAGTATGGATGGACTAAAATAACTGTTACCATATTTTTAGGTATCATTATACTAATTTATATGTATTTTTTAATCATTTATAACAAACTATGTTGTTGTAGATAAATGCACAATCTATTTTATTTAAATTTCATGTTAGTTACTCACTTAATTAGGGTCACGCTTAGTGACACAATTAAATTAAGTGTTATGTCAAAACCTACAACGGAACACTCAAATAAAACAATCAGATTGAAAATCTATTTCTTTTGGCTACTGTTGATGTTAAATCACAGCACCCTTGATTGTTTGCAATTCAATGTATTGAAATTGTCAGTGTGATTACATAACATGGAGCTTTTCCCAAAGTGTGGGATATGCAAAACGGGATAGTTTTCAGGAGAAGGTTGGTTCATGCTCCTAACCTACCTGCCACTAACTACTCCAAGTGAAGGCCAAACTACTACTGAACCCTAATATAATGCTTCCAAGGGGACAGGGATAGAAGGATGCATGAAAGAAACCTACACTAAAGAGGTGATACACCAAAAAATGAGTGCTAACCACTCTTCCCAATCCATGAAAAATGAAGAAAAGGTGAATTTTGGGAGGTTGGACAAGATGCAACACAAACCACAATCACACCAATGCGTTAAGGGGAGGTTAGACAGCTACAACATAGACCCAAAATGTAAACAATCACCATTTCATGGTGAATACAACCACCAAACCTATAATAGAAAAGAAATACACACATATCCTGCAAACATAGTGAGAGGTAAGATGCAAACAACAAAACATAAAGGCTGGACAAGATGCAACACAAATATGTTTTATTGCTCCATAGAAGTTTATAAAGTACAATGTTATAGCAGGAAGAGGCATGAATCCATTATAAGATTTGAGGAACGATTTGAAGCCCCAAGAAGAGATGGGGTGCATGGGAGAAGAAAGGTGATCAACCATTTATATGTGCTAACTCCCTATACATTTATAGAAGAATTTTTAAAGGAGAGGAGAGAGAGAGAAATAGAACCTGAAATTGCCCAAAAACCCATAAAAAATCCTTATTTAATCCTATAACGAGTGTTTTGATATCTCCAAATTCTCTCCTCCATTAATGTCTTTGCCTTGAGCTTGAAGGAATTGACTGTGATTGGACCTCATGTCTAGTTTAGGCCCTGGAGACACATCATGATGACTTCTACTTTTATACTTACCTTCATTAATGGCCTTCACCTACTAGGAGCATTTTTTCCATTTTTAGAGGTTCAGAAACCCTGAAATCCAAAATTGATGAATCCATGCTCTAGATCCAGAAATCACCCTTCCAATAACTGTAAAATTGCAAAAAATGGTTAAGTTCAGTGGAAGATATTACATTTTTTACCCTGGATGTTTGACTATACGTTTCCTGAATCTATCCTAGTAAAAACTATATTTTTCATTTATCATTAGATTCTAGACTAGATAACCTTTCCATCAAGTACAATTTTATCAAAAATGGATAAAAATTGCACAAGATATGAGGTTTTGAAATTTGGTTCTGATTTGGAACTTCATGAGCTCTATCGAGCTCATCCTCCCACCACTGAACTATTTTTCTTTTCCTTGTCACCGAGCTATACATTCAACGCCATCCACTCCCTTGCAAAGCTCAATGTGACCCGATCTCTAATGATCTTTAACTACCTTCCATTGTTTTCAACTCGCTACATCACCTGACCCCATCGCTTGACGCAACACCCAACTCGGCTCGATTTTCTATGTGTGACTTGGCGGTTTGATTTGCATGGCAGGATTTGCATATTTTTCGGGGTTTCAGAAATTTTTTGTTCGGATATGGGACTACTGTTCATCCGTCATCCCTCTAAAATTCTCTGAAATACTGAAAGCCCAAATTTCAAAATTTGGACTTTGAGCTTCGGTCTTCTCTCTGCCACGTACATTTCGGACTTCGCCCTTTCGGGCTTTCGGACGATTTTTTCTTCGTCGTTTCGGAGTCTTGTTGTCGTCAAGCTCCGAAATTTCATACATTCGAAGTCCGAAAGTAATGGACTTTGGACTTTTCCCTACACCATGAATTTCTCACTTTGTCCCCAATCTACGCAGAGCTGACTCAATCATGGCAACCGAGCCATTCCTTCTGACCTCGCATGATCCCTTTTTAGTTTCCGGCCACTGCAACACGACTCTTTAAAACGTCGACCTGGCTGTGCCAAAACTGTTCACTATCTACCACGAGCTTTCTCAAACCCACGGGCTCCCTATAACTACTTCCACGTGCATTGTGTCCTTAATTTACCTATGTGGGCTTGGCCTGACATTATGGTTTGCCATTTTTCATTTAGCTCAACGTACTAGATTTTCTCCATTTTTGAAATACTTGTGAGCTTGATGGCGAGTTGTGTGGGTTTAACATAACTCTTTCAACTATAAGCTCCCATGCAGTTTCTTATGCTCAGAGTCCTGATGCCGAGATGAGTTCTCCCGTTCACCAACTCAAACACCCAATTTGTAACGTGTTCCGTCCATCGTGCTTGATTCACTAGTTCGCATTCCACCTCTGATCCAACTCATTGGGCCGAGCCATTTCGACATAAAAACTAGCTCTTGTGGCATCTTCATTTTGTATCGTTTGTATCAGCTTACCTTTAGTTGTTGGGCTCCCACCTTACCGAATTGATCCATGCTCTATGCCGCTATTATTTCATCTAAACATTCTCGAGCTTTATGGTTTTCCTTAACTCGGGCCAATCCCACTTGCCTTATTCCCTGTCAAGTGCCACTGCAACTCGATGAGCCTCCCATGGAATGCATGGGCCTTGCACGCTATCGTTTCTCATGTTTGGCTTGATTCAACTAAGCCATTGACTACTACCTCGGCCTATTTTACCCATCATAGTAGGTTTGACATCCTTGGGCTTAGAAAAGTGTTTGTATGCCCCGAATGTTGGGATTTTTAACTTATTTCCATGGACTTTGAAGGACCGAGCTCGTCCCCCATTGATGGCTTATCCATGTCTCACTTTGCATTGGATCTATCTCCATTTGGTTGAACCCCATGACGTTCTTACACTAGACTCGACGTGCACTCAGCGAGCTCCATGAGCTTGACTCATAATTTCCCTCATAAAATCCACAATATCAAGCTTGGTTTTTTGCGTTCAAAGTTCCCACCTCATTCCCAGGGACAAGCTATCTCTACAAGATCGCGGAGCATGGACCATCCTTCCCTTCGTTGGTCGATTTCCTTAATTAATCAATGTGAGCTCGCATGAGCTCCTTCAACTGATGCTTGCTACGTGAGCTCAAATCTGACCTTCTCGAGTGTAGCATTTAGCTCATCCATGTATGCATTTGGCCTCACAGATCAACTAAGTTGTTCAGAGCTCAACGACCCCTTTCCACTTGTTTTACCTAGTTAGCTGAGTAGCTCGTCGGGCTACTCGTCGGGCTATTCGGTGAGCTTTTCCTGTATTGCACCAACGAGCTTAATGATCTCGTTCTTTTGTGACCACATCACTTAAATTTGAACTTGACCTTTACCCACTTTTGGGGGTCCTTAGCTTGGCACCACCCACTGATTCCTCTCCGCATAGCTGAGCTTGGGGAGCTCAGATCCAACTCGATGACCCTTCGGGAACTCCCACCAATGCTCAACTCCCAACTTGCTAAGTTTCTTGCTGACTAGCTTGGCGAGTTAAAATTTAGCTTGGTGCCTCTGAAGGCATGGTCCTCCAAACCTTTCCTCATAACTCCCTATTTTTAGGGATCTTTGGAAATTTTTGTTTTAAGGAACCCATGAAGAGAAAGTATCATGAATTTCGGGCCCGTTGACCGAATTGGGTCGTTTGATTAAAAGTGTGCCTGACGGGGCCCAATTTCACTTGTAGACCACTCTGGGTCCTTGTTGGCCAATTTTTTCCACAGGGGGAAAAAATTGTCAACAATTTGGTGATTCACGGGGGAATATGCCTACTAGATGTTCTAAACCAGTAGCCTTGGCATATTCATTGTGGACGGAGTGTTTCATCGAATATGTTGTGCAATAAAATATATAAGGTAAAAGGTCAAGGAGGAATACCTGTGATATGTAGGTTGAAGGTTGAATGTGCACGTTACTGACTTTATCTAAGCTAATCGTGGAGAACTCCTTTTTGTGTACGAAGGAATACCTGTAGATATAAAGAAATACCACCAAATGATATTAAATAACAAGAGTTAGAGGACTTCTTAGCAAGGATAGATCCAGGAAGTGTAATGCTTCCTCGAATTCCTGTCAATACTCTATTTTTATCAAATTAATGAAAGTAAATATGAGAAATAAAGGTCCTATTGCTAACACTTTGATTTAGGTATCTCAAAATGTTATCAACAAACTAGATTAAGCAAAGTATTGAAATCTAAACTAATCTAGCATCAGGAAAGGTATGTTTCTGGTTGGGACAGGTCACATGGGTGTTAGGTAAGGTCACAAAGGTATCTGGTAAGGTATGGGTGGAGTTTAGGTGATGTTAGAGGTAGTTTGGTGAAGATTAATAGAAAACACAGTGACCGATATCAGTCTAGTGACCGATGCCGGTAGAGAGGGGAGACCGATGATGGTTAAGGTGAAAAACGTCGGTAGGGGAAATTTGATATTAAATTATTAAACAGAGCTTTTTAGGTTCTCTGTGATTGCACAGAGAGTGAGGCTAGTGTGGTTTGGGTCGTAATATGGCTGAAAAGACTCAGGGATAATAAGAAGTAGGTTTGGAATGATGAAAAGGCTTGGGATGGTTGAATAGTGGGTTGGTGGGAAGAAGGTGATGTATAGGCAATGAAGGAAATAAACTAATGAAAGGAGAAAAAGATCTATAAAAGGAATAAGCCAAATAATTAGAATCACAATACTTACTTGATGTCTTATAGATCTTGGGAGTTGGACTGGTTAATGGTTGATCGAAGAAGTAGTTGAGTCTAGTGCCACAAAAATACAGGCTAAAGTGTGCTCACTGTGCAGTATTTCAATGCTCTGGAAGGGAAAAACAACTATTTGTCTTCCACTGTGGTTGTGTGTGTTCGTCGTCTGGATGTAGGAGGGCTTGAAGATTCACACTTGAATGCAATCATGATCCAATAATTGAATGACCAACCCATGTAAAGAGTTGTGAAAATGTATATAAGGTAACCTGATGGTGGTTAGGTGACCGGTGTTAGTTGAGGGATAACCAATGTGGGTTAGGGCGGGAAAGTCTAGGTTTACCAAAAATAAGCAGATCTTTACTATTTTTGGCGTGATTTTGATTGAGTCCACTTTAGGGAAGTGGATTTCACGTGAGAGAAGACCGTAAGGTCATATAAGAAGTCCAATTAGGTTTAGGAAGAAGTCTTAGTTAGTTATGCTAAGTGGTGACTCAACACTGGGAGTGATGACTCAGTGCTGAGAGTGATCACTTGGTCATTGTGAGTTAAATGCCCTCTGGAATGGGTCTAGGGTGAGGTGTAAGGATGAGGTGCGTGAGGGTGAAATTAACTTAATTAAAGTAATTAAATTAATTAATAATGTGAGGATGAATATTAGTATAGGATGAAGGGGTCATGGTTAATGAAATATATTACGTTAATTGATTGAAAGGGACCAAGGGGAGTGTGGCCCAAATTTGGTGTTTACATTTGCCCCTTTTTTCATGTAGCTTGTATTGGTAAGCGATGCTGACAAAAACAGGGAGTCGATGTCCCATGTATAAGAGGAGGTTAGGTTGCCCTAAGTAGGGCTAAAGGTGATCTCCCTAAAAATACGAACCAATGAAGTTAGAAAAGTAGTCGGGGAGTGCGTTTTGATAAATAGGTGATTGATGAAAGTGAGGGTCAGTACGTAAGGGTATGGTCATTTTGGGTAATGGATAGTGGTCATATTGGGTAATGGGTAACGAATGGTCATTAAACTCATGCACACATATAGATTGCGATACAGTACCAAGTGGAAGAGCTTACAAACTCTACGTTGTCAAAAGGGCGATAGGTTTATCCAAACAAGGTTGAAGTGATTCAGGTATCCAGAGGTATAGGATATGGTCATGAAACATAATGAGGTCTGGTGTAGGAACAAGTAATAGGTTTTGTTCCATGGCACCAAAGGTATGGTCAGGATATACATCACGTCATTATGCAAGGTAAGGTCATTAGGATAAACAACAAGGGTAACGACATCAAAAGGTATAGCTAAAAGGAACAATAACCAGACGTACAAGCCAAATTCACAATGCTAATCAAACACCCACATCAATAAGATGAAATTAATTGGAATAACTTTACATAAACCTTTGTAAATCAAGGTAGCAGTAGTTATTAGGAACTCAATGCACAAGTAATGGGCCTTGCTTAGTATAAGAAAATAACATGTAAGAACCAACCAAGGTCGTAGATCAAGCACATAAATCAAGGAAAGAACTAGTCATCAAAGAACTAGTAAGTCCATAGGTTTGTGAGAGAACTAGACATCAAGGATCTAGTAATAGATCAAGGAAATAACTATACCTAACAACAAGATAATATCCCCCTAATATCTAAATAAATGTTAAATATCCACAACATAAGTGGTTGAGGATAAATACAATAAAGGTAAATAAAGAATGGTGAACATGAGCTAAGGTAAATACCTACTCTAACAATAGCGAGTACACAAATTCAAATGTCACAAAAGGTGATTCAGGTCGAGGCATGTAGGTTAAGGCATAGGTAAGGATGAGGTATAGGTAAATAACATGTTCCTAAGCGCAGTTAAGGAAATGTACATGTAATGTAGGCTTGCAAGGTAAGGTGTAATAGGTGTTGGTAATGTCAAATATTGTTGGAGAAACATTGTTTGTAGGCCAAATTGGGCATAGGGTAGGTCAAATGGTTATGTCAGGTGACCGATGTCAGGATGTACTCATTTTTAATTTCTATTGTTATTGTGTATTATGGAAACGAGTTGAATTAGGCATGATTAAGTTGAGGTCATGTAGGCATGGTTGAGTTTAGGTGAGTTAGGCATGGTGGAGATAGGTATAGGCCTGGTGCGGTTTAGGTGATTTAGGCATGATGGGGGTAGGTTTAGACATGGTGGAGTTTAGGTTTAGGCATGGTGGATTTCAGGTCATTTAGCCATGGCGGAGTCTAGGTCATTTAGGCATGGTTTAGTTTAGGTGAGTTAGGCATTGTGGAATCAAGGTCATATAAGCATGGTGGAGTCAAGGTATAGGCATGGTTTGGTTATGTTTTTGCGTTTGATTTAATTTCCAAGTTATTGGTAGTATGGAAAAGAAATGATGATGTATATGTATGTTGTGGTGTAAATTTCCAAATATTTGATATCATGGAAATGTGAAATGATTGATGTATGATATGGTGATGTTATAAAATGGTAGGTATGTATGTTTTTATGATTGTTTAATTTCCCAGTTTTGTGTAAAATGGAAAACTCACTAAGGTAGAATGTGAATATAAAGGGGGAAAATTGGTTAGGGGGAAGAGTGGCTGAGCTAATTTCCAAGGGCCCCATGCCCTCAGAGTGCTACCTACATAGCCCCAACGAAAAGGGGCCTTAGGCCGATGTAGTTCTCCCATAAGCTAGGGAAAAATATGATGAGGAGAGATGAATGGGTCTATAGGTTGTAAGCATGATTGAGTCTAGGTCATTTAGGCAATGTTGAGTTTAGGTCATATAGGCATGGTTGAATTTAGGTCGAATAGGCATGGTTGAGTATAGGTTGAATAGGCATGGTTGATTTTGGTGGAAGAGGAATTCCTAGAATGTAGGTGTCGAAGGTTTGGTCTTGTGAAGGAGGATCAATAAGGAATAAAATATGGGAATGGTAAGAGGAGACAAAAATATGTCTAATTGGTAAGAACCATTACGATTCTATTATACCAAAGATTGGCTTATGAACATAAAACCCTAAAAGCGTTGCATGATTGACTATTATAAGGGTGAAGAAAGTCACATGATCACAAAATGTCCCATTTGTGGCACATCCCTTGAGTAGAAATAATATTAGTGAGGAAATATGGTGAGGTGAAAGAAGTTGGTTTAGTGTAACCCAGTGTGAGACAACATGCCTTTTTGGCAAGAGACCCAAGATCAAAATAGGCAAGTCCATGATGAAAAAATCATCTTTTTCTTTATGCTTTTTTTTTATAGACTGATCGATGTGGGAAGTCTATGTGGGATGAGTAGAGTATCTCCTTGAGGTCTTCATGAAGCTGATCGATGTGGGAAGCTTCAGAATATTTTTATTTTATTTTATTTTTGATAGAATAGTCTTCTTTTTGTGGTAGACTATGTATAGTATGGCTAGCTTTGTATACTGTCCTTTGAGGGAGCAATCTATTTATAAAAATAAGCTAGAAAGAGTAGATGTCCTTTTTGAGGGAGTCATCTTTTGTTAGAAGTTTGACTCAAGGAGTTTGAATTTGAAAAAATCCCTTATATTATTTTTTAATTATTTTTGGACTTTTAGGTCATGGAAAAGACTATAGAGAAGTATAGGCTTCTTTTATGAAAAAAAAACCATAACACACAGGATTAGATATGAAAGAGAGGTTTTAAGTGATGAATGACCATGGGATTCCATCCTGAAAAAGGATGAAAAGTATCCATGAGAATCATGCCATGAGTAGAGCTGTGGTACTCATATTGAAGATAAGGTTGAAAGGTGACGGGTAATCACATGATTCTTGTTTAGTCATTGATCCTTAAAATAGGTAAGTGGAAGGTGAATGGTGCTCAAGGGAAAAGCACTTAATAGACATAAGGTGATCTAGGACTTGATTCAATAATAGAATGGTCTAAGATGCAAGGCATTGAGGGGCTCAGGTTCTAGTTTACCTTCGAGTGAAGATAAATGATAAGCACCCAATCCATAGGCATGAGTAACGATATAGGGTCCAAGCCAATTAGGAGAAAACTTTCCCTGTTTACTTTTCTCCACTTTTGTTACATGTTGATTTTCCTTCAGGACGAGGTCATCGACCTGGAAGGTTTTGGTAGAAGGAAAGGTAGGATGTAAAAAATTTGGTTTTAGTGAAACATTCAATAAAAGAAGGGGAAGTGACAAGTCCCCCATGGGTATAGGGAAGAATGAGATGGTGATAGGTTAGGTTGGGTAAGATTGGGCATAGGTGAGTAAATTTGGGTAAGGTAGATGGGGCAAGGTGGGGTAAATCTAGGCAAGGTAGAGTAAGGTAAATGAAGAAGGTCTGGTTATGAAGGGAGGTGTAATAGAAGAAAAGGGAGTGTCGAGTCCCCCATAGGATAAGGAAGAATAAGGTGATGATAGATATCATTGTGCAAGATTGGGAAAGGTTAAGTGTGATGAGGCAGGTGGTGGGTAGATTAGGTAAGGTAGATGATGAAGGTATGGTTTGGACGAGATGTGAAAAATAGAAGAAGAGGGAATTTCGAGTCCCCCATAAGGTAAAGTAGGATAAGGTGATGATAGGTCACGTTGTGTAATATCAGGAAAAGTTTAGGCAAGGTTTAGGCAGATGGGGAAAAATCCTTAGTCAGGAAAATGACATCGTTGGGGAGATTGATGAATTTGTTGAAACATGGAGTGGTGTGCGAATCCATTAGAAACAGGATATGCCAACCCACAGAATATTACCTTGGGGGCATGTGGAGGTTGGATAAGGGGTAAAGGTGAACTGGATGGGCTACTAATTTTCTCTTTTCCTTTTTCCTTCTGGGATCGAGTGGTAATGTTAACCATATTAATCTGTGGTAAAGGAGAAAGTGATTCGTGATAGGTGTAGTGACATGATGGGAAAAAATATGGTGAGGGCATATACTGGTTTTGTGAAAACAATGTAGCGCATTGATATTTTGGCAGAGTTTTGGTTAGCTCTCTTATGTGGTCCATATTGATCTCAAATGTTGGAGGATGATAAAATGGTTGTGGAGGGGGAGATGAAGGTCACTGAATAGGTAAGGGATGAGGAGGTGTGGTGATAGATGGAGGGTGGAATAGGGTCCTCATCTAAAAGATCATCATCATCAAAATTTTCTTTGGGAGGACATAGTTGGAGAAGAACAGTCTTAAGAGCCTTACATTTTTCCACATCATGCCCTGTCACATGGTGGTAAGCACAAATTTTTGTATCGTCAAACCCTTCTGGTTTAGGTTTGAGTGGGTCGTAAGGTATAAGTGGTGGAAATGTGATGATAAAGGTTTCTAAAGGTTAGCTAAGATGTTGGCGTAAGACCCTGCCAATGGATCACAATGTGAAATAAGTGTGGGTCTAGATGGAAGTGTGGGCGTTTTTGGTGGGAGAGACGACACATGATGTGGAATCAAAGGTTGAGTCAATTTTATCACCTATTTGGTAGGTAGTATGATTTTAGGTTTGGATTGCACCTTCTGGGGTAAAGATGTAACATATGAGCTAGTAGTTGAAGGTGGTGTAGGTTTAACTACCTCTTTGGAGGGTAGTGGGTTTTTGGACTTTGGTTTCACCTTCTTAGGTAAAGGTGAAGATGGAGTGCATGATGTGGAAGGGAAGGAAGATGGTGGAAGGGGACAGGTTAACCAACGTGATAATGGCAGTGCAGTGAAAGCTGTGGGAAGAGGCAAGGTGGTAGGTACTGGTTGAAGATAAGGAAATATCATATGTAATGATGAGGATAGTGGAAGTGGTGTAGGTATAGGCGATAGAAAGGATGCAGGTGATGGAAAAGGCATAAGTTGTGTAGGTAATTTGGGTGTAATAGAGGATCATGATGAGGAGGTGAGCTTCAATGCTTTTGGTTTACCTTGGGTAGGAGGTTGTGTGGCCAAGGTTGATGGGTGGGGCCCTAGGATAGATGGAAGTGGTGAAGGTGATAGAGGGGTAGTGGGAAAATCCGATGTATGTAGTCTAAGAGGTTGGGTCTTCCTCTTAGGTGGGGGAATAGTCTTTGCATTAGCTTGTGAGGATGTGGCTAAATCTAGTTTGACAAGGGGATGGACTAGGCTTGATGTCGGCATGACTCCCAATGTGGCAATGGGTTTGGACATGGAGGAAGATATAGATGTAGGTAAGGCTTTAGGCATTGGAAAAAGTTTAGTCGATGGTAAAGGTTTAGGTGTGGGCAAGGGTGATGAAGAAGAGGTTGCTACAACTAGCATGGGCATGGTTGGTTTGGTTTTCTAAAACACCTTTGGATAGATCATGGAAGTATCAGCAGACAACATTTGCATCTGAGTTGAGAAAGGTAGTTGAAGGCATCCCCAAAGCATGGAATTTTCGACATAATCCTAGTAGTCAACCAAATGTGAAAATGGAATTGTTGTAGGGGGTGATGATGTTGATTTGGTAGTAATCCCTGTAAATAATGTATGCAAGACATGGAAATGGTTGGCTTCAAAATATGTGGGTAAAAGAGCCGAGAGCAAAACAATAAGATCCCTAAAATCTAATGGAGAATTGTCACCAATAGGAAGGGGCACTACTAATGGATCCCCTATGGGTAGGGGGGATGAAAAGTAGGATGAGGTAGGTTCATCTTTTGGTGAAGAGGAACGTAAGCATGACTCTCCTATGGATAGGAGAATAAATACTACGTGTTGTTCATTAGGTTGAGAGGTGATTGGGGAAATTGTCTCGATAGATATGGCGGAATCCTCCGTGGGTGAAGGGGGAGATAAGGGAGACTTCTCTGTGGGTAAAGGATCAGATGAAATAAGTCCCTAAGTGGATGAAGGATCTCATGCAAGAATCTCCTCGATAGATGGAGTAGGAGGAAATTGAGCAGGAAGAGTTGGTATGATGTCAAAAACAACATGAACCTCACAAACGTTACTGTCATTGGTCGAAGGTTTTTTGGTTTGGTTAGATGATGGGGTGTGGTTTGGGAATGGTTTCTTGAAGATGTGAAGGTTCTGATTAGCTAGTGTGTTAGGGTTATCCAAGATGAGATCTCCATTATCTAACATTTCTTGGAAAATGTTTTTGAAAGTTATACAATTACTGTCGTTATGACCTTTAACACGATGATAGTTGCAGTAATCATTTTCTTTGTACCATGACAGGCATAAGACGAGAGGGGTCAAAACCAGTATGTGGTTTGATGGGTGGAAGAGTGATTGCTCCAGATTTTAGAACTTTTTTCTAAAACTGAAGAATAGGGTTCTCCTATGGGAGTGTATTTTCGTTGCTCCCGCTTGAACTGAAAAGCCTAACAGGAGAAAGGTTGGAAGAAGGCTTGATTGGTTGGATGGATGAGATGGGAAAGCTTTCAAAACTACCACATGGGTAGATCCTTTTGCTTTGGAGTAATTATTTTTTGGTTTGGAAGAATAAAAGGCATCGTTTGATTTAAACACAACATTCTTGTTATGTAATTGTATCTTCTTCTCTTCAATGGCACGAATTTCAAGTTTTCAGGCCATGGTGAATACCTTGTCAAACGTGTAGAAGATTTGAACTTGGAGAGTTGGTGAGATGTGCCTAGCACAAGCCCTGGTGAACAAATTCTATTAACTTGGTTTGAGGAAGTTGAAACATGAATCTGGTTGATTAGGATTTCACGTCAACGAGTGAAAAAATCTATGATAGATTCATCTTTGTATTGTCGTGTCGAGTACAAGTCGGTCATGGTGACTTTCTTGACAATATTGATAGAAAAGTGGTCTAGGAAAGCTTGAGCTACCTGGTTGAATGAGAAAAATGGAGTGCCTAGGTAGAACACTATACCAATCCAATGTAGGTCCTGTAAAGGACATTGGCAATGATTCCAAGAGCAAGGCATCATCAAGAGTGATCAGATAACACCCATTTTTAAAAGACCACAAGTGTTGTTCGTGGGTCTTCTTTACTGTTAAACCAATTAAATTTAGGACATTTCCCAATGCGTAGGGTATGGATGAATCGGAATGGATGGGTGAATGGGCTCATTGCAAATCTTGTCGTATGTCAAAGAGTTACATGAGCCAGAGACCAATGCTTCCAATGTCTTCATCTTGTCCATCATCATTTTGATAAGATTTTTAGTAGGTTGTGATGACTGGGCACCCCCTGCAGTATAAGGGGTAGGTGATGAAGGTATGACGTGGGCAGACATCCCAGTATATGGTGGTGTCGAGTATGAAAATTTTGAGGGAGGAATAGATATAGGTGGAAAGTATCCTGAATAAGTGATAGATGAGATAGGGGGTTGGTGATAAGTGTAGGTAGGTGGAGTGGATGTAACAAATCTCTGTAGTAATAAGAGGAAGTGAATGCATGGGATGGAGAGGACAATGTTTTGGAAGGGAGTATGGGCTTTCGACACCATGGGTGCCTGATATGCAATAGGTATATGAGAGGTGGTGGTTGCAGATAGACCAACACTCAATCTAGTTGATAAAGTAATGGTTGACATCAAAGGAGAAACTGACATCAAAGGTGTGACAGATGCCATAGGTGCAACAGATATCGATGATGTAGGGTCAAGTTGGGACACCACAGGTGGTAAGGTGGAAGAGGGTAAGGCCGAGCTAGTAGTAGTTGATGCAGAAGTGGGTGCAAGGGTAGGAGGAATGGACACAGGTATGCCATGTACAAGCTACCTTGATGAATTCTGAATGGATTAATGGGCTAAATAATACTGTAAACTAGCAGAGGTTTTGATCAAGGAGTCTTGCAAACTCCTTGTCACTTGGTACCGATGATAATAGGTTGACTGGGATCCATAGGTGATAGAATGGAAGGTGACGATGGGCTAGGTGGGAGTGGTTGAAGGCTAGTGTGGAATATGAGGGCATTGGCTTGGCTACAAGTCAAAACCATGTGAGTTATAGTAGACCTAGTAATATGATCTCTGTAGATGACACAAAAGCACAGAAGGAATGGAGAAAATAGTTCTGGAAGGTGAAAATTGGTCGTTGTTTTAATTTGAAAAATTAAGACATAGAGACCGATGGCGGTTGGGTAACTAATGTCGGTGACAGAGGGTAACTGATGATGGTCAGAAGACCGATACTAGTTACTATGGAAAATAAAATGATTAACAAATTTGGTAACAAATGATGAAAATGGAGAAAATGTAGATCTTGACAGTGATTTCATAGACACAAAGATATGGTGAGGTAACTGAGGAAACCCCAGAAAGAACATAAATGTGATGAATGTTACTTTGGTTAAAATGACCAAAACAATAGGAAACTGAAAATGGTCAGTAAACTGATGACGGTTAGATGAGTAAACCGATGACGGTCATTAGACCAACGCCAGTCACTGTGAAATTTGTGAAAAGATGGAAAAAAGTGAATTTGGTGATTTAGATCAAATAAAATACCAACCCATAAACCTGAGTATGGCAATGATTGACCCTAACACACTCAGAAAGAGTCGGAATACACCAACTATGATTATGGAGTGTGAAAGGAGTGAAGAATGAAGAAAACGAACTCACACCTCAAAACAAAGATCAAGAAAAAACTAACAAACACGAAATCCTATGTGGTGGATTTTATGTTCTGGCTTATGCCATTTAGGACTGACTTGTGAATAGAGTAGAGTTTTTGGTTTGATAAAAGGTGCCCTATGAAAATCCAAAAACTAAGGATAGTTTCAGGTAAGTTTTGGTGTGGGAGATCCTTTCTCTGAGATAATGACTGGACAGAGAAACCATTTTGGATCCCACTGTCAATCCTTTGATCGTGTGATCATTGACAACTTCTTTTGGGTAGGATGTTGTTTAAGAAAATGAGTACTTTATTTGTAGTAGTTTGGTGTAGAGAAGAAAGTGTGCACTACGATTCAATTTTTCAACCATCAGCTGGGCATGACTTCCAGCATATAGGTTGCCCACAATTTTTAAATGAGCTACAGATGCAACACTCAGAAATGATATGCAAAGATTTTAGACCCAAATCCACAATGACATTCGATGAGAGCAATGATGAATAGGAAAGAGTATGTCTTTCACTAATGCAATACAAAAATAAAAATAATGGTTCTTTTTAGTCCAAAATACGAGTGTCAATGAGACCAATAGAAGAGAGAGAAGGTTCCAAAGGAGAAAATTTAATGTGAACTCTTTCAAAAGGAAATAGACACACAATCTTTCACCTAGGAATGAACAATGCAAAAGAACCCCTGATGGGTCCCACCGGGCGTGCCAAAATGTTTCACCGAATAAGTTTTTGTGCTAATAAAATAGATAAGGTAAAAGGTCAAGGAGGAATACCTTTGATTATATGTAGGTTGAAGGTTGAATGCGCGTGTTACTGAATTTATCCAAGATGATTGTAGAGAACTCATTTTTATCTGGGAAGGACTACTTGTAGATACAAAGCAAGACCACCAAATGATATTAAATAGCAAGAGTCAGAGGACTTCCTAGCAAGGCTAGATCTGGGAAGCATGATGCTTCCTCGAATGGTTGTCAATCCTCTATTTTTATCCAATCAATGAAAGTAAATACAAGAAATAAAGGTCATATTGCTAACACTTTGATTTAGGTATCTCAAAATGTTATCAACAAACTAGATTAAGAAAAGTATTGAAATCTAAACTAATTTAGCATTAGGAAAAGTATGTTTCTAGTTAGGACAGGTAAGATCACAGAAGGTGTTAGGTAAGGTCATATTTGGTGAAGGTATCTAGTAAGGTGTTGGGTGGAGTTTAGGTGATGTTAGAGGATTTAACAGTTTGGTGAAATCCTTAAGTTAGTCTAAAAAAACATAGTGACCGATATTGGATCTTAGGGTTTTTTTTATCATTTTGATAGAAAACCACCCGTTAGATGACCTAATAATAGAGAGGGGAGGCACTTGACGATGGTTAAGGTGATCAGTCTGATTATCGATGCCGGTAGGGGAAATTTGATATTAAATTATTAAACATAAATTTTAGGCTCTCTTTGATTAAATAGAGAGTGAGGGTAGTGTGGTTTGGGTCGTAATATGGCTAAGAAGACTCGGGGATACTAAGAAGGAGGTTTGGAATGATGATAAGGCTTGGGATGGTTGAATAATGGGTTGGTGGGAAGAAGGTGATGTACAAGCAACAAAGGAAATAAACTACTGAAAGGAGAAAAAGATATAGGAAAAGAATAAGCAAAATGGTTAGAATCACAATACTTACTTGATGTCTTATAAATTTTTGGAGTTCGAATGGTTGATGGTTGATCAGAGAAGAAGTGCTTGAGTCCAGTGTCATGACAATATGGCCTATGTGCTCCAGTGACTATTTCAACGCTCTAGAAGGGAAAAACTAGTTGCTTGTCTTGCACTGTGGTTGTGTGTGTTCATCGTTTGGATGTAGGAGGGCTTGAAGATTTGTGCTTGAATGTAATCAAGCTCTAATAACTGAATGACCAACCCATGTAAAGAGTTGTGAAAGTTTATATAAGGTAACCGATGGCGGTTAGGTGACCGACGTCGGTTGAGGGATAACTGATGTCGGTTAAGGTGGGAAAGTCTAGGTTTACCAAAAATACGCAAATCTTTACTATTTTTTGTGTGATTTTGATTGAGTTTTCTTAGGTAAGTGGAGTTCATGTGAGAGAAGGTAGGAAGGTCATAGAAGAAGTCTAATTAGGTTTTAGGAAGAAGTCTTAGTTAGTTAGGTTAAGTGGTGACTCATCACTGGGAGTGATGACTCAGTGCTGAGAGTGATGACTCAGTCATTGTGAGTTAAATGCCCCTAGAATGGGTCCAGGGTGAGGTGTAACGATGAGGTGGAGGTGTGAGGGTGAAATTAACTTAATTAAAATAATTAAATTAATTAATAATGTGAGGATGAATATTAGTATAGGATGAAGGGGTCATGATTAATTAAATATATTAATTTAATTGATTGAAGGGGACCAAGGGGAGGAGGAGTGGTTTGATAAATAGGTGATTGATGAAAGTGAGGGTCATTAGGTAAGGGTATGGTCATTTTGGGTAATGGGTAATGGTCATATTGGGTATTGGGTAATGGAAATCAAATGCACGCACATGTATAGATTACGATACGGTACCAGCCAGAAGAGATTGCAAACTCTAAATTGTCAAAAGGGTGATATGTTTATGCAAACGAAATTGAAGTTATTTAGGTATCCAAGGTATAGGATATGGTCATGAAGCACAATGAGGTCTGGTGCAGGAACGGGTAATAGGTTTTGCTCCATGGCACCAAAGGTATGGTTGAGATAAACATCATGTCATTAGGCAAGGTAAGGTCATTAGGATAAACAACAAGGGTAACAACATTGCAAAGTGTAGCAAGTACAAAAATTTAAATTTCACAAAAGGTGATTTAGGTCGTGGAATGTAGGTTAGGGCATAGGTAATGTTGAGGTCATAACAAAAACTTCTCATCCATATCATCGAGGTATCAGCCATAAAACGAACAAACACCTATTTAGAATGATTCACCTGGGGCTCTTAGAGGTGTTGTAGCTGATGTTGCTGATCCTTGGCACTATAAAAATCACCCTCATGTTCGGAGATGAACATGACTAGTTTTGAAAACTTGGGTTTTAGTTGCAATGAAGATAGATACCTGATGGGGTATGGCCGAAACTGTCGAATGTTCTCGTTGCTTTGAGCTCCAATCTTAATAAGAAAGTCTTGATGTAGACTTTCTTGGAAATGTGACTATCTGTAACTTGATTTTATTCTTCTTGGACATTTACAGACAATTGATATGTCACCTTGGTTGATGGTATGAAAGTGATGATGGCATCCCCGTTCCTTCCTTTTCCTTCAGATTCATTGTTAAGATTAGGCTCCTTAACTGAAAGTAGGAAACCTTCAATGATTGCATATTCATCAAGGCCCTTTGAATCTGATCCAATTTCCTCCATTTCAAAAAGGCTACTATGGACAACAATAACACTCTGATTTTGTATGTTAACTTGGTAAATGTTTTACATACTGTTATAGCTCTTGGAATGAAAGCAAACATGTTAAGATACGACTTGATCTTAAGAGAATGTGTTGCTAATTTGGATTCTTGCATACTGTGATTTATTGCATGGGACAACAAATATTGTACTTGTGTGTTTGCTGATGTGATGACAGATTGTCGTATAATTGCTTGCTCTTGTGCTGATTGACAGCATACCCTGAATCAACTCCATTGATTCAAGTATGCTGAGGTCCTCTTGTGTTTTCTATGTTAATTCACACTTGAACTGGACTAGGATTATTATGAGCGTGCAGCGCCTGATTACAGGTGTGAATAGCTAGCACGAAAATGCCAACGACAGGGGTTCGATTCTTGAACCCTGTACTGTCAAATTCGGGACCTCGTGGGGCGAGAAACGCCTGGACACGGGTGGCCTTGGCCTGTAATCTGAAGGACGGAACGTCCTGCTCTGCGTTAATGTGAATGTTAGTAAGGGGCTGGAAGGAAGTTGTTAGTGTTAGTGGTTAGTGTGAATTAAACCTAAACTAACCCTAAGACCTAACATACATCCTACACTACTATCCTAAGTGGATTTTTAAATTACAAAAAAAAAAGAGGGAAAAAAATAAATCTAAATTCTAAAACCTAAGGTTTAACTAAGACCTAGGTCGAATGAGTTATGTAACCTAAACTAATCCTAAACTAAGGGGTACGCAGACCCTTGGGAAGAAAGGGATAAGGATGGGAAGGAGGCATTCATTGGAATTAAATGAACTGTCCCTTCGTGGACGGCGCCAGTTTTGGCGGGGCAGGTAAGGAATTTAGAGGCATCTATTTTGAAATAGAGCCAAGTTCAGTTTGCTTGGAAAATTTGAAACTTAGAACTCGCCAACCCAAGTGGCGGTGGCGCGGAAAGTGAGGAAAAAGGCAAAGCCTTTAATGCATTAATGGTTTTTGATCCTCGCGACCAGTTCGCCTTGGAAACAGCATGAGGAAAAATTGATTTTCATTTTTGTTGGTTCGAGCCTTTTGTGAAGTTGCTCTGCATTTGGTTTCTTGGTCTGGTTTGGTCGAATCAGCTCTTGGCATTTGACATTTTTGTGGAGATTTGGAGGCTGTTGTTAAGCCTGAAGAAGGAAGGAAGTGTTGGAGAGTTTGTGCTGTCGCTGTGGAAGGAAAAACACGGCAAACAACGTTTTCTTCGAGCTCTGGAAAAGAGGTTTCAGGCATGTTAAGCCCTTCTCTTTAAAATCTTTGCTTTGATTAAATGTTTCATTAAAACAACCCTGCTCTTGGGTTGGGATTGCATGATTGCTGTTGAGTTGATTTTGATATAGATTTGTTGATTCTTGCTTTCTTTCTTTGGGAAATGATAAGAAATTGGCTCTGGTTGCTCGGCCTTGATTCGTTGTTGCTGGAATTGGATTGGAATATGAATTACTGTTGTGGTTGCTGACAGTATTGTGGAATGGAATAAACATTTTCTTTCTCTGTACATGTGGTATGAGGTGGACAGACTGTTCAATCTTTTCCTTAAAATGTAATCGTTCTCTTTGTTGTTGTGCTTGGAACTGCTAATACATGTGAAGAGAAAAATGGAATTACAGTCGTGATTATATTGCTATGACTGGGGATCGATAACTCTTGGTATTATTTGGAAATCATATGAATCATCTTTATGGGTCGCTGAATTCGACTGTCCTTGTATTTTATTGAACGAAATTCCTTCCTGTAAAGCTGGGTGTTTGACAGTAATGGAAAACGTAATATATATATCTTAAAACTGTGCTTGATATATGAGTCGTGTTGCTATGAATTGGGTTCGTCGACCCTTACTGTCTTTTCCTTTGGAAATGATAGGAAAGATGTTTCCCAGTTGCTGTGATTAACCGTTTTGCTCTTCTTGAATGGAATTACCTCCATGTGATGCTGGTTATGGGTATTATATGAAATTTTAACTGGGTGTTCTTGTGAAATGGAAGGTGAAACTGTACAGACAGTATGGGTATTTTATTGCTGTACTATTGTTTTGCTGTTATCTGAACTTGTGTTATAAGTGTAACAGCTGTGCGGGTTGCATGAGGTCGTTTCTATAATGAAAATTCCTTTTACAAGAATAAATGGATCCTCACCCTTTTACTGTTATGGATTTTAATGAAAATGGTATTTGGGTTCCCTATGAGTATCTGATTTCGATTGAAGGAAGTAATTCCGATATTTCCCTTGCTGTGCTTCTCTTGAATAGGAAATAAGCGGATATGTATTGGTTATTTGTGGGATAGGAAAAGTTAACTGTTTCCTCTTAAACATATTAATGGACTGTGAGAATAAGATGGTTTTATTGTGTTCATTGATGCTTCTCGGTCTTCTTGTTCGGACTGTAGATGCAATTATAAATTGGCTTTGTCTTCTGTGCAAGGAATGATTAAACATTTTCTTCTTGCTGTGTTGGAAAGATGATTCCATTGCGCCATGTAGTTGTGGTTTGACCTTCAGTTTTGAACTGTTCGTGAATGAGAGCATGACTTTGAATTACTGTGCGAAAAAGTGACGCATGGAAACTCTGTCTTGTTGTTTGGATTTCTTTTTATTCCATTGGAAATTAAACGATTATTTCGCAATGAAATTACAGAGAATAAAGTCTTCTCCTTTTGTTGTTTTGGACTTTGAAAGTAATATTGGACCTTACTATGCGTAAGAATTGATTTTGCTGTAGGTAACAGCAATGTGCAAATTTATATTATGAACTGTATGCGTTCATGAATATATTAGATCACAGGAATAAATGATGACGTGCTTGCTTAACTGTTTGTTTGGTTAACACTACAGTGAAGGAAGTATGGAACCTTCTAGTACAGTAAATACATAGTATGCATATTGATATGGCTTGCCCAACGATGAATATAATGTCTTACTAACCTGTTTGGTATTCATATGAACTGGAATAAAATGAAATTATTCTTGCTGCCGGAAAGTGAATTCCGAGTGGATTTTGTAAGTTTCACTCTGAACTGTTATCTGAATTGATTTTCATTTGGATTCCACTGTTAGGACAGTCGTGTGGAAGGAAATAGAGATATGAATGAATGTTTTAGAAAAATGATCTTTCTCTTTCATTCAGTTGGAAATCTGGAATTCGTGAATGATGAATTTTATAGTGTTTGGATGGGAGCTACTATATGCATTGTTGTTCGCTTTCTTGTTTGAACTTGAATGCTTTAAATTTAACATGCTTCATGAACGGAAGGGAAAGTAATGGATTTATATTCAGTTAGTTTCATCCTTTGCATTGGTTATTAATGAAAGGCGTGGAAAGGATAACTGTATGCTATATAGGCAGCAAACTACTTGTATTCCTAACTTGACAAATATTGTAAATTGATATTTGCATTGATTATGTGGAAACGGGACAGCAGTCCCTTGGCTGATTGTGATGATATTTGTGATAGCTCAGTGGTTATGCTGATCTCTCTTTTGTGCCTTTCGAGATTGATGTTTTGCTGTTGTTTCATAAAAGCAGGGTTCTTTTATTGAAACAATTTGTTGAAGCATCTTATTTTAAGGATAAGTGCTTAATGTGCTCAGTTCATTGAACTGACCCGTGCAATTCATTTTGCAGATGGAATTTGATTAGAATGAAGACTTGGTTGTCTTCTGATGCCTCTTGATTAGATGTAAATTATATTGTAACTGTTGCTTTTATTCCTCTTTGAGGAATTGTGAACGAAGAAAATGTATTCTTCTGTCCATGAGTTGTATGGATGCTTTGTAAAAACTATACCCAATCAGCTGGATTGGCAAATGTACAAATTATGACTTGAAATATTGAATACAGTTACAAGTGTGATATTTTCAATAATTATATCAGTTGATATTGTTGTTTAAATTGGAAATATGATGTTATTTCCTGAGTTGGAATTGTTTCATTATCCTTGGATGGATGTTGAATTGAAACTGATATCTATTCTTACTTAAATACAACTTTTAAGTTGAACAATGCAATTAGTTCATACTTGGGTAAAGATGAATTTTTAATTGACATTAAAAAGGATTAAGAAGAATATGATTTCATAATCAGAGGGTATTCAGGATTAGCTTAGGAGCTAAGGAATATCAATTTAAATTTGGAGTATTCGAACTTCGTTTTCGAACTCCATCATTGATCCCGTTTGATAAAATTCAGATTAAAGGATATAGGATACATATATCCATAACTAATGATCCTTAACTATATAATGTTAAGGGGAACAAATGAATTCATTTCTCGAAGATTAGACCTCGTTTGAATGACGTCTAATAAGTTAATATTCTGAAATTAGTTGCAGTTGGAAACATCTTGGCTAAGTTTAATAGGTTAAACTTATTACGTCCGTTGGTACGGGCTGCTTAATCCAATGATTAAGAAATGAACCAAGTAAGGAAATGTAGCCCTTCGATACGAAGGAGACGATACTTGGCAAACTAATGGACAGTTTAGTCCCTCTTAGTTATATACAACTGCAACGGAAACGAGGATCAAGGGATCAGCGTGGATGCTGAAAATTGCTTAAACTATTAACTCGTGGCTAAGTCACTTGGGCAGGATGTGTATTCTCGATGGGAGGATTCTGCAGGACATTGGCATATGCCAGCTACAGCAAGGTGTCTTCATGAAGACGGGGTCTTCATGACGACACAATGTTGCAGCTGACATATAGCAATGCCCTCCCGAATTAAAACATTTAGAATACATAGGCTGAATGTGTAGATCTTAGCTGGGGTGGAGATAGGGTATGATCTGGTATACGGAGTGACTCCGGAATACTAAAGATAATCAGACACACGGAGTCGTGGGGTAACGACACCGTATGTCTGCGTATCTTTAGTTACCAGGAGTGCCTTCCTATACCCGTTCATATTACTAGCTGGAATTGAAAATTTAAAAACTGAACTTAAACGATGAGGACTGGTAGGAACCAGGAAAGACCATTCTAGATAACAGGTGAAGTGAAGTGAAGGACGTATTCCGTAGATGTGTATCACATCCAGGAATATGATCATGCAAAGCATGTGAAAATCTTTGGCCAAAGTATCGCAATTGCTGGTTGCGTTGTCCTTATCACTTAATTTAAGATGCAGGATGTCAGATGAATATCAGTAACAGATATTCAGATAGGCTTCTTAAATGGATCACTTCGATAACCGGGGAAGGTTATGAGAACAAGTATATAAAATATACTATGCATAAACAAACATGAAGGATCGGTTGTTGCCGAGTCATGTACATGAAGGATCGGTTGTTGCCGAGTCATGAAATGAAGGATCGTTGAAACTCCGAGCCATGAAAATGGAAGGATCGGCAGTTCATCGAGTCATTTACAGCAGCATATAGAATCTGTTATAAGATTGAATGGCATTGAATGTGTGTTCCATATTGTAAATATGTGAACAGGGAACATTCGTTTTTAAAAGAAATTGTATGATCCAAACTGTGTTGTTTGGGCAGAGAACAATTATTAAATCTTGAACGTGTGTTTGAATTTTATAATTCATAACAGAGAACGTTATATATAAAAAAAAATTAAAAAAAAAATTCCCTTGTTCTGGTGTTTTAAAATTAGTTACAACTAATGATGACTTTGGAATGTTTATGCAATCCCCAATAAGGTGGCAAGCTCAAGGCATGCAGGGAAATTGGGATTTTTGCATTCTACTACAATGCCTTGCACACTTGGGAGCTTGTTTTCATCTGCTTGTACATTCGGAGTTGATTTTTCCTCCTCTTCTTCTTTTGAACCTGCAGGATGTGATGGGCAAGCAAATCCTGGAAGGATAGTGCTAATGTGGACAATACATTTGGAACAAGTAGATTATTAATCATCGTCCTCTTGTTCTTTCTATGTTTCAGCTAGAAGACCATTCTGCACCACTTGCGGATGGATCTCACCATCCTCTATAGGATTAACCATCAAGGGGATTTTAGTGATCATGAACCTTATAGCCAAATTCACCAAGATTTTCATCATGTGCTCTTTGTTTGGCTCCTCTTCTTGTTTTTCTTCTTGAAAGGTTTCTTGAGTCTTTTCTTGACATGGGTTCAAGATGATGGAAAGAGTGGTGGGTGGGGTCTCCACTGATGTTTGTTTCATTAGTGGTGGAAGAGGAAGTTTATTTCTTGATCTTGGGGAGGAGATGTTCTCTTGGGAGGGAAAAGGGTAACAAAACTGAGATGAGGTGGAAGAGTAGAAGGTGGAGAAGTGGGTTTCACAATGGGAGCAACATGTGTGAAATTTAGAAACTTTGGCTTTGGTTGAAAAGACGCTGGATGGGGATTGGAGAGGGGACTACAAGATGGAAATGTAGGATTTTCCAATTGACATGAATGATTGAAATTATACTCACATGCCTCTGTGTCCTAGATCCATGCCTCGAGGTGTGGTGTCATTTCAGACATAGATCAAGTTTCTCTTGTGGGTTGTGATCACTTGGAAAAGGAGAAAACCACGGGAAAGGTATCCTGAATCCAACCTTGGATGATTTTAACTAATATGCAACCCTTAATCATCCCAATTTGGCCTCTATGTCTTGATATTTATCTTTAAAAAATTATATTTAGGCATGGGATACCTCCAACATTTGCATACTCTTGACCCTAAAAATCTGCATAGTTTGGTGAATAGCCAAACTGATCTGCTTCTTGTCCATAAGGGTATGCATATTGATCCTCATCATAGAAAGGTTAAGGAGGTGATAGATAGTAATCATGGAATACATGTTGCAAGTGTGGAGGTAGGTCTGACTGACACTACTGTTGTAAGTGTGAATTCCACTGCGGGAATAAAGCCATTACTGCACAACTTCATGAATAGAATAAAATGGAAGGTTTGAAAAGGAACATGATATGGATGGAGAAGAAATGGGAAGTATACTACTTTAGAGAATGGGTTTTGACCCAAATGGAATCGCAAATTGTGCTTGCATGTGTCTCCAAAGACAATAATCTCACCAAGTGCACAATGAACTTGATGAAATAGGATGAATATCTGAATGCACACTTTGAAAGGGCTCACAATGGCTGGGAGGTTGAACTGGATTGCTACGAATGATCTATGAAACCCCTGAAATTACATAGGATCCGAAGTCAAAAGTAAGAGAACTTCTAAAATCTCGAAACCTGCAAACCTCTGAAATTCTGAAAAACATGAAATCCTGGAATCCTAAAACCTGAGATGTTTGAAATCCTGAAATTTCAAAACCTGAAAAAGGTCTGAAATCCCAAAGCCTGAAATCTTGAAATGGAGACCTCCAAAATTCACCAACCTCCGAAACTCTAAAATCTCAAAAGTCTGAAACCCGAAATTTGGAAAAGTCTGAAATTTCAAAAGTCTTAAATCCTGAAACCTGAAATTAAAAAACTTCAAAATTTTGAAAATCAAAATTTCAAAAATTTGAAAATACCCTTTTGAAGTTCAGCCCCCGATCGATCATTTGGTTGAGTTTGAGCCCATTTTGCACATTTTAAGCCTTCCCAAATTGATTTCAGAGTTTGACCCTGTAGTTGAAACCTTTGAAATCTAAAAATTGTAACTCCCGAATTCCAAAATGCTAGGAAACCTCCAAAATTATCTCTACTTTAAACTCAAGCTTGAATGCGATCATTGATATGCAGTAGAACAACTAAAAAATATAAAACTTGACTTCTTGTTCTCCCACTGAGAATGCCAAAACTATTGAGTGTGGTCCCATGGTGGCTTAAGATTTGTTGTTTAATAATGAGACACCTCTGAAAGATGAGAAAAAACTAACTCCTGTGGTGTCTCATCGGGCGTGCCAAAACTGTTAATGCTAAATCACAAGACTCCTGATTGTTTGCAATTCGATGGATTGAAACTGTCAGTGTGATTGTATAACATGGAACTTTTCCCAAAGCATGAGACATGCGAAATGGGATAGCTCTCTAGAGAATGCCGGTTCATGCTCCTAACCTACCTGCCACTAACTACTCCAAGTGTAGGCCAAAATACTACTAAACCCTAATCTAATGTTTCCAAGGGGACAATGATAAAAGGGTGTATGAAAGAAACCTACACTAAGGTGGTGATATACCAAGAAAGGATTGCTAATCACTCTTCCCAAGCCTTGCAAAACTAAGTAAGGGTGAATTTTGGGAGGTTGGACAAGATGTAACACAAACCAAAATCACACCAATGCATTAAGGGGAGGTTGAACAGTTGCAAAAAAGACCTGAAATGTAAACAATCACCATTTCATGGTAAGCACAACCACCAAACTTGAAATAGACAAGAAATACACACAAATCCTGCAAACACAGTGAGAGGTAAGATGCAAAAAACAAAACAAAGAGGCTGGACAAGATGCAACACAAATATGTTTTATTGCTCCATAGAAGTTTACACATTACAATGCTATAACAGGAAGAGGCATGAATCCATTACAAGATTTGAGGAAGGCTTGAAGCCCCAAGAAAATATGGGGTGCATGGGAGAAAAAAGGTGATTGACCATTTATATGTGCTAACCACTTACATATTTATTGAAGAATTTTGTAAGGAGAAGAGAGAGAAATAGAACCCAAAATTTCCCAAAAACCAATAAAAAAATCCTTATTTAATCCTATAATGAGTGTTTTGAGATATCCAAAATCTCTCCTCAATTAATGTATTTTCCTTGAGCTTGAAGGAATTGACTATGATTGCACCTCCTGTCTAGTCTAGGCCCTGGAGACTCATCATGACGACTTCTACTTTTAGACCTACCTCCATTAACGACCTTCACCTGCCAGGAGATTTGTTGTTATTTTTAGAGGTTCATAAACCTCAAAATCTGAAATTGATGAAACCATGCTCTAGATCCCGAAATCACCCTTCCAATGACTGTAAAATTGTAAAAAATTGTTGAGTGCATTGGAAGATATTACATATTTTACCCTAGATGTTTGACTAGATTTTACCTATATGTATCTTTTTGGAGACTAATTTATGCCTTCATCATTGGATTTTACATTGGATTACCTTTCCATCGAGTACAATTTTATTAAAAATGGATAAAAATTGCACAAGATATGGGGTTTTGAAATTTGGTTATGATTTGGAACTTCATGAGCTCTATCGAGCTCATCCTCCCACCACCAAGCTATTTTTATTTTCCTTGTCACTAAGCTATGCATTCAACATCATCCACTCCCTTGCAAAACTCGGTGTGACTTGATCTCGAATGATCCTCACCTAACTTCCATCGCTTTCAACTCGCCACATCACCTGACCCCACCGCTTGACACGATACCCAACTCGGCTGGTATTCTATGTGTAACTTGGCGGTTTAATTTGCATGGCAGGATTTGTATATTTTTCAGAGTTTCAGACATTTTTTCTTCGGATACAGGACTAGTGTTCATCTACAATCCCTCTAAAATTCCCTGAAATCCTGAAAGCCCTATGTCTGAAATTTAGACTTCGGGCTTTGGTGTTCTCTCCGCCACCCACATTTCGGACTTCACCCTTTCAGGCTTTAAGAAGTTTTTTTCTTCGCTGTTTCAGATTCTTGTCATCGCCGAGCTCTGGAATGTCATACCTCTGAATTTTGAAAGTAATGGACTTCGAAATTTTCCCTATGCCAAAAATTTCTCGCTTTGTCCCCACTCTACACAGAGCTGACTCAATCATGACAACCGAGCTATTCCTTCTGACCTCATGTGATCTCTTTCTGGTTTTTGGCCACTACGACTCGACTCTCCATTACATCGACCTGGTTGTGCCAAAACTGTTCACTATCTACCGTGAGCTTTCTAAAACCCACAGGCTCCCTATAACTACTTCCACGTGCATTGATTCCTTGATTTACCTTTTTGGCCTTGGCCTGATACTATGGTTTGGCATTTTTCGTTTAGCTCAACGTACTAGATTTTCTCCATTTTCAAAATACCCATGAGGTTGATGGCGAGTTATGTGGGCTTAACATAGCTCTTTCAGCTACGAGATCCCATACAGTTTCTTATGCTCAGAGTCCTGATGCTGAGACGAGTTCCCCCCTTAACAAACTCGACCACCCAATTTGTAACATGTCCTGTCCATCGTGCTCGATTCACTGGCCTGCATTCTACCTCTGGTCCAGCTCATTAGGTTGAGCCATTTCGACATAGAGACTAGCTCTTGTGGCATCTTCATTTTGTATTGTTCGTATTGAGTCGCCTTTCATTTTTGGTCTCCCACCTTGCCGAATTGATCCATGCTCGATGCCGTTGTTATTTCATCTAAACATTCTTGAGCTTTATGGTTTTCCTTGAATCAGGTCAATCCCTCTTACCTCATTTCATGTCAAGTGCCACTACAACTCGACTAGCCTCCCATGGAATGCATGGTCCTTATATGCTACCATGTCTCATGCTTGGCTTGATTCAACCGAGCCATTGACTATTACCCTGGCCTATTTTCCCCATCATCGCAAGTTTGGCCTCCTTGGGCTCGACAAAGTGTTCGTATGCCATGAATGTTGGGATGTTTAACTTATTTCCCTAGACTATGAAGGACCGATCTCATCCCTCCTTAATGGCTTGTCCATGTCTCACTGTGCATTGGCTTCATCTCTGTTTGGTTGAACCCCGTGCGTTCTTACTCTGGGCTCGACCTACACTCAACGAGTTCCATGAGCTTGACTCATTATTTCCCTCATAAAATCCACAATATCGAGCTCAGTTTTTTGCGTTCAGAGTTCCCACCTCAATGCCACGCACGAGCTATCTCTATAATCTTGTGAAGCTCAGACCATCCTTCCCTTCGTTGTTCGATTTCATTAACTGATCAACATGAGCTTGCATGAGCTCCTTCAACTGATGCTTACTATGTGAGCACAAATCGAACCTTCCCGGGGGCATCATTTATCTCAACCCTATACACATTTTGCCTCATAACTCAAATGAGTTGTTCAGAGCTAGGCGACCCCCTTTGCACTTGTTTGACCTAGCTCGCCGAGTAGCTCGTCGGGCTACTCAGTGAGTTTTTCCTACATTGCACCAACAAGCTTAATGAGATTTATCTTTTATGCATGCATCACTCGAATTTAAACTTAACCTTTACCCATGTTCGGGGGTCCTTAGCTTGGCACCACCCATGATTCCTCTTCGCATAGTTAAGCTCGGGGATCTTGGCTCCAACTCGCTGACCCTTCGGGAACTCCTGCCAATGGTCAGCTCCGCAAGTTTCCTGAGTTGCTTGCTGCTTGGCAAGTTAAAATTTAGCTCGGTGCCTCTGAAGGCATGGTCCTGCAAACCTTTCATCCAGACTCCCTATTTTTAGGGATCTTCAGAAATTTTTGTGTTAGGGAACGTATGAAGACTGAGTATCATGAATTTCGGTCCCGTTTGCTGAATTGGGTCGGTTGATTAAAAGTGTGCCCGACGAGGCCAAATTTTGCTTGTAGGCCACTCTGGGTTCTTGTTGGCCAATTTCGTCTGGGGGGCAAAAATTGTCAACAGTTACTAACAAAGCATAAAAAATAAAAGGAAAAATGTCTTTTTAATTTTTCTTTTTAATTTATTATTGCAAGTAGAGGAGGTGTACAATCTCATTAATCACATGCATGTTTTAATCCATATTTTTAATAATCCCATAATTCATAATTTCAATGGATATTCCACTCCAAACTCATCATACACATATTTATTCGACATAGTTGTTCCCCAAGTTCTATGTCATAGTCATCATCATCTAAAATGTTGTTATAAGATGTTTCCTAACCCTTAGAAATGAGATCTACAACATACCAATGAATTATAAAACCATTCACATGAAATCCCCACATGCTACATCCATTGCATATAATACCTCACATTATTGAACATATTACTGCTCCGTATATAACTGCAATTTAGTGTGCTTGTATAAAAGTGAAAAAAACAAATGTGAGGTTTTATGAATATGTACCATGCTTGTGTTAATTTATTCTTGATTCCTCTTAAATGTTTTATATGTTATACTAGTTATAAGGAGTGGAAAATGAGAAGTCAATAAAGACAAACCCAACATAAAAAAGAGATATAAAATAAATTACGAAAGAGAAACTCAATGCAAGAAAACTCTAGTAAGAGTGAAGCTATGCTTCCTCATCTTCACTAAGCTATGTATAAATTTAGTGATATTATTTCCTTCTTGGGCTTACAAGGAAAAAAAATCTCAAGGTCCTCTAACACTTGCAAAGATCTTTGCAATGTTAAATGGAAGAATTTCTTCTTTAACAAGGAATCATATTAAACTCATCCATCTCAAATGTGTATTCTTCAATCTCATATTTTCTCTACCCTTGACTTCCTTCTCTAGACTTCCTAGAGTTCCCATACACTCATTACACTTCATTTTTTTTTGTCAATTGCACATATATGAAAAAATACACTTAAGTCAACTCAACACAAAGAGAAACCACTTAGACACTCAAGGAAGGAATGAATAATGAAGAATTGAGTTTTCATGAACTCCTATGGGCATATATATATGCACAAGAACATAGCCTTAAATATCAAATAAGAAGCTTAAGAGTTGGAAATTGAAGACAACCCATCTTTCTATCTATTAAACTTCATGTTCCTTTTCTATGAGTGAAACCACCACTCTCCACATTATTGATCGTTATATAATCGTGTCACAACAATTATGAGACTTCCATGGAGGTTGAAAAATTTTCTTTTAAATTTGTGAGACTAATGGGACAGCTATAACCAAAACTCTATCTTAATTAATAGTATCATAACCCTAAAAATTCATTTACCACTGAAGGCCATAAATTTTGCATACAAAATTGATATCATTTTTTGGATTTTAAAAAGTGTGTAGTTTAAAGGAGTCCAAATATGTAGTAAAATTTTCTTTTTATGTATTTCATACAATGTAGAATCCCTTGAACTAGAATCTATCTCTTCTGTAGGACTTCAACATGTCACAAGCCTTGTTAATTGTCAAATACCTTGATCAACTAAATTGGATGATCTTCATGATCCAAAATTTAAATCATCCCACAAATTATATTTTGACCATATTATACTGCAGAAAATAAGAAAATATTATAGTAACATTAAATCATAGTGCCCTACACAAATGGAGCATAAATTGGATAATTTTGATTTTATGAAAACTATACGATTTTATTGAAATATTACATATTCACACTTTCATTGAAATATTTTCTCTAAATACTACAAATTATTTTGATAATCATATCGACCATGTTTGACATTTTTGAGACTATTATATCATGGTATGTTAATGAATATTTACAATTGTGAAACAAAAAATACAACTTCTTTCCGACTAGGTAAAAATTGTATGTAATTCTTATATGTATTAAGTGGATGTAACATGGAAGAGGAGGTAGTTGAGACATGGGAGGAACCAATGGATGATGAATACTATAGAGAAGAGTAGGATCTATTCCGGAAAGAAGTAGTGTTACATATAGCTGGATCAAATTCACATGATGACATGGTCAGATGAGGTATATATCCATAACACCATATATATCAATTAACATGTTTAAATAAATATACTTTACAATCATGTAAATTGAATCTATGCATACGCAATTTATTTAAGCTCTACAAAATGTTTCAAATTTTTCAAGTGGGATATTTTAGGTTCACCATGTTAACCCATTGCACCTAATAACATAAAAAAAAACGTTATAGCTTATTATTTTGATTGAATATAAGGAATTCAATAAGGGTTATCCTACTCTTGTCTATCCTCTTTATTTCCATCCACGGTTAGGAAAAAACACAAATTTACACAAATGAAATGTTGGCGGATTGCTTTATTACACCATGCAATGACATAATCAATTATGAGGTCACTAGCATTGATTTTGAGAGGGACGTGTGAAATAGGGAAAGTCACATTAAACAAGGCCATGATATGGCAAATCCTGCCGATGCCAATGTTACTTCGTGTTTGGCCAATGTACTTGTACGGTGTTTGGGTATGTTGTTTGGGTGCGGTGAAGTAGGTAAGTTGTTCATTTGTTGTTGTGTGCAAGCGCACTTTGGTGTTTTATTTTGGTTGGTTGAGGTTAGTTGGGGCAATGGACATTGTTTTACTAAAACAAGCAGCGAAACATGTGTTGGGCGAAGATATGTAATGGCTAGAACAAATGTACTTTAGTTGGCATGGATTGAATTATGCGTGGTCATTGGTTTTGCAATGCAATGAAGCTGCATTGGGTAAAAGAAGAGGAAATTGAAGAAGGTTGATGAAACTATTGTAATCGAAGAAGAGGTATTGTATGTGCAAGTATAGCTGTAGTGCAATAGTTCATGTTCTTTTGTTCGGGATGTTGTGTTACTTATGTACGTGTTTCTGTTCTGTAGTCAATGGAAGGTGCGATCTTTAAGTCGTGTCATAATGTATTCGAGGCAATGGTCAAGTAGCATGCTTGTTGAATTATGTATTGCTTGTAGATTTAGGCTTCAACTTTGATGCAGCTGTGTAGTTGTTGAAGGCGATACATAAACCTGCTATGCAGGTGAGGAGAACTATTAACATTTAATTATGGTTATTGTGATAAGCGATTTGTTTTTTTTCAATGAAACATATTCTTAATATGCCGAGACATTTATGAAAGTTGATAAACTTTGTTTATTTAAAGTAATTTATACATGGTGTAATACAATTGCAGTTAAGTATTGCATGGCAGCCTCAAATGGTTTATGCAGTGTCAATTTTGTAGATTGACATTTGGCATGAAATGGGGTGGATTGAAAATGAATTTGTTTTGGAAGACATTGCTAGACAGAGTTCGACCAAAGTTTGATATAGGATGTGATTTCTGATTTGGTTGCTACAGGAGCTTGGAGGAGCGGTAGCCAGTAAGAGGCGAATCTGGTGTGTTTTAGTGCTTACAAGCCGTATGAAAGGCAAGGACTGATGTCATCGCTGTTTTAAGTCATTTGTTTGTTCCAAGTATTTGATGAAATTTCTGAATCTCATGTTCTTTGCTGGTCATCTTGGTTCATTACTTGCATCTTTATTGAAACTCAGGACGATGGGTTTGAGCATTATCAATTTGCAGTTCTAATTTACCTGTGCTCTTGGATTTCTTTATTTGTTGTTTGTGGATTACCTGTGTTCTGAAATTGACTCATACTGTAAGTAGGTACATTTAGCGAGTATATTTTTAACGACACCTTTTCCCTCATTAGACTCCTCTGTGCACACTCTCTGCGACACTTGGTCCTATTTCTGCCAAAATTGTTATTGCCAAATTTAAAGTTGCCTGTCAGAATTGAAGCAGATGCTTTGGGACTAAGTCATGAGGTTTCACTTTGAATTCATGTTCGATGAGGATAAAGTTTGGTTCAAGTTTATCGATTGATTAAGTCTGGGGGAAAAAACATCTTTATGTTCGAACAAAAGAATGATTTTTATCAATTAAATTTACTAAAAACTTGATGAATATGTTAGAGAAACAGAGTAGCTGCTTTCACTTGGTATATGTATTGGAACCAAAACTTCGCAGGTTGAAGTAATAGATAAAATTCGAGTAAATGTTCAACGAGGATAGAGTTCGGAAAACTTAGAACATTTTCCATAAAATTCAGTGTACCCTGTGACATTGCTTTGGGATATATGCTAGATTCCATGATATTCAATCATCCCAAGCAAATATTGGCAATTTCCCAAATCTTATGGTTCTGTCAGGACTAGCAGCACCTCACACAATTAGGTGTGTGCAGTGTCAACTGCTAGCTCTTTGAGCATACCATTGATATGATCCCGAAGTGATTACATGATTTCATCTGGCCTCAGCCAAAGTCATTTGAAGTTCAAATGTCTATATACAATCATGTCTGCTGGAATTGCATGGCCCAATTTCACGGGAGGCAGGCAACAATCGAAAGGCTGTAGTTGTTTCTTGCAACATTAAAGTTTCACATGATTACTGTTTTGAAGTGTTAAGATGAGCTGCGGTTGATGGCTTCAGGCACTAAATAGTTAGTAGCAGGTTCCTGACAAGCATAGTCAGGCCATGTAGATGGAAGGCCTAAAGATGCTCGCTTCAATCATCCAAAGGGATTCACAATAGATGACAGCAGGAATGTCTACGTTGCAGATACCATGAATATGGCTATGAGGAAGATTGGAGACGAAGATACATAATCGTCTAGGAAAATGTGAACACAGATTCAGAACTAAATATTAAAATTCGAACAAAGAGATTTTTTTAAAAGATTAAATAGGTCACTAATTTGACTGATAGACATGATTTTCATTGTTCGCTTAGGTGTGTCACTCAGTTGTTTCTGACTGTAAATGTAATCTAGGAAAGAGTCCCTAAAGAACTTGAAGCCATAATGATAAAGGCAATTTTTTTTATCATTGACTGTGCAATCTGAACCAATTTGACCGTCAAGCACTACTTTCAACTAGAAGGGTTCTCTCATAAGAAAAGAAACAAAACCAGTTTTTAAATTAAGTATGCCATCGAGCAACAGTCTGCAGATAAAAAGAAAACATTTTGACTATCTTCTGGATTCAACTGTGTAAAGGTTTTTTGTTGAGATTCTATCGCATGTATATCAATAACTTCTGAAGTTTTTCTCAGTGGCGCTGCTGGGCTAAGCACAAATCATATTCTATATTCAAGAAATTTAATTGGTCTGCTTTTTTGTATCACCATCGAGGGAGGGTAATAGTGGGTGAATATTTTAATAATGGACATATTTAGTAACTATTATAAAAGGCCATAATTATTGAGCATGCTAATAAATGTTGATTTGCACGGAACAATGAATTTCCAGAAGTAGGTGCCATGCCTAAATGCCCTACCCTCTGTGGGATCAATTCTGATTGTCAATGGAGCGCATAAACCAGAGGAGTGCGTAAATGACCTTCTATGGCTGTGGCTGTGCTTTGCTGGGTTGAACAACCTATTGATTGATCTTTTATGCACTCGATCATTAGTTTGAAGGATAATGATGGTCTGGACCACACTATTTAGAGTTTGGAATTGGTAGCATAACTCTAGTCTGGACTATGCTCCAGTTTAGCATCACAAGCATCACTCTAGTTTGGGCTGCACTCGAGTCCTATAGTTTTGCACTGATTCCTTGATCTCTCAATGGGGCGGTATTTGTGATTGGATTTATCAATCCATCGATAGAAGAAATGCCTGCACAAATGTCCAGCTGTACTGAAAAGAGTTCTCTAGTGTGGTATGATTGGACAGACTAAATTTGACTTCGTGTTTAGAGCAGAGGTGAAAGGAGAGGGGTCAACCCCACCATTATTAAGATATTATGGCTATTACTTTCTCAGTGTGGACATACATGAATTCGCACCAAGTTTCTCATTAAATTTTTCGTATTGATCTGGTTCAAGTGTCTTAATGAGAATATTTGTTTACTTCAAAGAAAGACAGTACTGCACTTCATTTCAACATCTTTGAAGTTTTTGGGAAGGTAGTGATTATTCACCGCAACATGTTTAATTTGAGATTTGCAAAACTGGATTCGTCCAGCTTTAACACTCTTGGATAATCAGAGTACGACACTACTGCTTGTGTTTGTTATACTTGAAGATCTACACACAATTTTCACAACTAAAGTGCTTTCTAAGCTGTGCTAGCAGCTTCAATAGAAGATAGAGGTACTGTTAGCTGCTTCGTACTGAACCAAGAAACTATACTTGTTCTAGGGTTTAACCTACTGTGGACTTTCTGTCATTCATGGAGCCTGCCCAATCTGTATCTGTGCATCCTGTCACCTGAAAATAACCTGCCAAAACCTAAAGATGTAGCCGACTGTAAAACTTAAAACTAGCCTAGTTGAAATAAGACTATATCATGTTGCCTTTCAAACTGTCTGTATAGTGGTCCAGTGACCTCTTGATTCTATGTTAGCCGATATTTTAAGCTTAATTTACATGGTAGCAGACGCTGGTTTGCATGTGTTCATGTGAAACATCTTTAGCAGAATTTTGGCATCAGTTTGTGAAACGTATTTAGCAAAATTTTGACATCAGTTTGTCAAAATATTACCCCTAAGCCATGATGTAAGATACTCAAAACAATCTTTTCAAAAGTGGAGTGCAAAACAGACTTTAGCTCCTGTATTATGCTGGACTGTTGGCAGGATCAAGTCATTTGCTCACACCTCTCAATTACATTGTCACCCACTGACATACATATTTATATCAGGAGCAATCTTGAATCCAGATCTTGTAAGATTTGTATTGATTTTTATGTACCAGGCCTTTGGGACCTGTTTAAGCGCCTAATGAGTATTGGCCAACCTAAAAGCTAGATGCTCTTATCGTTTAACATGAAATCCTTGCAACTGGAACAAATGCACTACTTGAAATCACCATTGAGAACTACACTCTCTAAATCCATCTTATAATTCGTTCATTGGATCACGTCACATTCATTGCATCTAGGGTCTCGTCATTATATATGTGGAGGCTTCTCTTTTATACGTTTCGCTGAAATGGAGGTTCTAAAATATAGGTTCTTGATATTGTATACTTGTTTTCCTGCTAATGAAATGTCGTTTTTTGAAACCTAGAAACTATAGAACCTGAAGATGACAAATAGGGTGACCATGCCTCACAGCAGCTGGATGAAATCAGAGACCACATTGTTTACAGGGAGATATAGGACGAAGGCATTTTTCACAGTGAGATACAGGATGAAGCTTAGATGCGCCACTAGAACTAAGAAGACTAGAAACAGCAACAACCCTTTATTCGTTGTCTCAATTGGAGGGTAAAGCTGACCCCAAATCAATCATAGCTGGCTCGGAGAGTAAATTTTTGTAATTTTTGGTATTTTACTCGATGAATCCACATACCCAGTTTGACCCCAATCGGGGATGCTGCTGGATAAGAAAGATGAGACTGGCTATTCCTGCAAATCATAGGTCCTAGAGGTAATCTAGGGTCTATCAGGTAAGTTAGCTTAGTTTAAGTCCTTCAAAAATTCAAATTGTGCTATTTCCCTCCAAAATGCAAATTTGAGTCATTGAAGGAAATTGTGGCTTGAATTGGTGTTTCGATGTACTTCTTGGAGCATTATGGCATGTGAAAGATGTTTTGAGCTGGCAACAAGTCCTATTTAGGTTAGAAGCTATGTAGAAAGATAGAAGTAGCACTAACATTAGGACTCGGAGTATGAGTCTTACTTTCTTGGGACTTATGTTTGTTGGTACTGGGTTCCCCCTATGATGCATGGATACTCGAAAACCCCTCGCGGATCCTGTCTGATACGTCTCAGATACGGATCCGCCTTGGATACGATCCGGATACGGCCCGGATCCGCGCCGGGTACTCCAGGATATGCGGCGGATACTTCTGCGTGTATCCGCCACGTATCCTGGAGTACCCGGCGCGGATTCGGGCCGTATCCGCCCTCAAAAACGTTTTTTAAAAGTTCTATTTCATTTTTTTAAAAATATTTGACTTTTCTACTCCCTAAAACCGAACCCTAAACACTAAATGAATAAAATAATACACCCTCTACCCCACAAAAAGTTATAAAAAGCACCCATCCCTCTCATTTGAAATCACACAAACAATTTCATTGTCTTTTTGCAAGTGAATGAGCAAAGAGCCAAAGAAGAGTTGTGAAGAGCTTAGTGGAGGCAAAGATTGTAAGGAGGTTTTGCAAAGAGCTTAGAGGAGGCAAAGATTTGAAGGAGGGGCAGCGATTGCTTCTATTGTTTGGAGTCCATCATTGCAAGGAGGAGAACTTTGAAGGAGAAGAAGCCATTGTTGAGACTTGAGAAGAAGAGCTTGTTTTAAAATTTTAGAGGCAACTAGGATCTACGATTCTACACTACACTCTACAGGTATAACGTATTTTAATTTTATTTTTATTTTTAATTCATCCTTTCGTTTTATTTTTTTACGGTTATTTATTTATTTATTATGTTGCATTTTTTTTAAATTTTATAATTTAAACACATCCTAAATCTGTGTATGCTCTCACCTCGCGCCTTTATGGCGATCTTGGTGATCAAAAATAGATTAGGATGGCATAGTTTAGGGGTATTTAATTTATTAATTGGTAAAAAATCATTTTTTTTATTTTAAATGCATTGTTCAATGTTAATGTATTTTTTATTTTTTATAGCTTCCTAAATCTGTGTATGCTCTCACCTCGCGCCTTTATGGCGATCTTGGTGATCAAAAACAGATTAGGATGACATAACTAATTAGTAATTTATTTATGTTAAGGCAAATTGTATTTTAATTTTTTAAACATCCTAAACCTGTGTATGCTCTAGTCACCTCGCGCCTTTATGGTGATCTTGGTGATCAAAAACAAATTAGGATGGCATCCACATAACTAATTTATTTATGTTAAGGCAAAATGTTTTTAATTTTTTAAACATCCTAACTCTGTGTATGCTCTCACCTCGCGCCGTTATGGTGATCTTGGTGATCAAAAATAGATTAGGATGGCATAACTAATTTATTTATGTTAAGGCAAAATGTTTTTAATTTTTTAAACATCCTAACTCTGTGTATGCTCTCACCTCGCGCCATTATGGTGATCTTCGTGATCAAAAACAGATTAGGATGGCATCAAGTTCTGCTTCGAGTGGAGTGCAAGGCCGAGCTGAAAACACATCAGTTCCTGTGAGACATGATCCTAATTCCCCTCTTTGGAGACATGTGACAGTGGTAGACAACATTGCTGGTGGTGGGTGTTGGGTATGGATATGTCATGGTTGTCAAACTCAGTATAGATCCTCATATAGTCGAGTGAAAATCCATTTGACTGGTGTTGGAGGTGTGGGGATAAAGAGGTGCCCAAAAATATCAAATGAAAAAATGGCAGAGTACCTAAGAGAGCAAGAGGAGGCTGATAAACAAGTTGAAAGAAATAGAACTAGAACAATTGCGACATCACTACCACCCACACCTAGACCTACTTCTCATCCTTTCATTCAAACTCAAAGTGAACCATTTGATGAAGAGAGTCTAGAGAGCTCACGAAAAAGGCCAAAAGGAGCATTGGAGAAAGCATTTAATATTGAAAAGAGGGAGGTTGCTGATGAGGTTGTTGCTCGATGCATTTATGCATGTGGGCTGCCCTTTAATGTATTGAGATCTCCATATTGGCATCAAATGGTGAAGGGTATCAATGAAGCTCCACAAGGGTACAAATCCCCAGGTTACGAAAAAGTTCAAACCACACTCTTGGGAAAGGAAGTGGAACACATTCACAAGACTTTGCAGCCAATCAGAGACTCATGGAAGGAAACAGGGGTTTCCATCATTTCAGATGGATGGAATGATGCTAAAAATAGACCCCTCATAAATGTTGTTGCAGTATGCCCTAAAGGGGCAATGTTCCTTAAAGCCATTGACTGTGAAGGGCAAGTCAAGGATGCACAATTTATTGCTAACATTTTAATAGAGGCAATTGAGTCGGTGGGCCCCCATAATGTTGTCCAAGTCATCACGGACAATGCTAAAAATTGTAAAGCAGCAGGAATGATCATAGAGGGTAGATATGAGCACATTTTTTGGACCCCTTGTGCTATCCACTCCCTTAACTTGATGCTCCAAAAGATTGGGAAAATCCCATGGATTGAGAAAATTTATTCTGAGGCAAATGACATTCAAATGTTTATCACAAACCATCATATGTCACAAGCCATGTTTAGGAAATTCTCAAGGTTAGAGTTGCTGAAGGTTGCAGAAACTAGATTTGCGTCTCACACGCTTGTTTTGAGACAGCTTGTGAAGGTGAGAGAGGCTTTAACTAGTATGGTGATCAGCAGTGTTTGGTTAGTGTGGAGGCAGTCAAATACAGAGAAAGCTACAAGGGTAAAATCATGGGTCCTTGATGAGGATTGGTGGGCCAAGGTTGAGTACTTGTTGAGTTTTACAGAACCCATTCTCTCCATGATCCGATATGTAGATACTGATGAAGCATGCTTGGGAGAGATATATGATGGCATAGATTCCATGCTTGAGCGTATCAAAGATATAATACAAAAGAAAGGTCTAGATCCAGAAGAGACCTTCTACAGTGAGGTCAAGACTGTGGTCATGAAGAGGTGGAATAAAATGACCACCCCATTACATCTCCTTGCTTATGCACTGACCCCAAAGTACTATAGCGCTGATGTACTTGGGCTACCAAACAGGCAAGCACCATTTTCTGACTCCGAAGTTGGAAATGGAACCAGGGCACCATTCAGAAGAATTTTTCCTGATCCATCTATAGCCAGTGTGGTCAGAAGTGAAATGGGCATGTTTACTGGTTCAGAAGGCGTCATGGGATTGATTGAGGCTCTTTTTGACAAGAGTAGCTTGACTCCAACCACATGGTGGCGTGTACATGGCCATGATGCCAAGTACTTACGTCCTATTGCTATAAAAGTTCTTTCACAGGTATAACATTTATAAATTTTAAAATTTAGAATCATTTCAAATATTTTAAATTTTATTAGGTTAGAACTTAGGATACTGACTTGTCTTTCAATTTTAATTTTCTTTGTTGTAATAGGTGGCTAGTAATTCTTCCGCAGAGCGGAATTGGAGTACTTATAGCTTTATTCACTCAGCTAAAAGAAACAAGTTGGCATCTAAAAAAGCTGAGGATTTGGTATATGTGCACTCCAATTTGCGCCTCTTGTCACACAAGTCTGAGGAGTATGCTAAAGGGCCTCACAAACTTTGGGATCTTATTCCAGAGACCACAGACTTGGATGCCTTCGTAGCCACGCTCGCCCAACTTTCATTATTTGATGGCGAAGATGACGCTCTAGGGAGTTCGCAAGGAGCGGAGAGTGGAGTTAATGAGAGTGGAGCTAGCGCAAGTGGCACACGTGAACTTGATTTTGAGGAAAATCTAGATGATATATTCTAGATTTGTTTGTATTCCTATATCATATGTATGGCAGCCACATGAACAATGAAATCATAAATGTAAAATCTTAAGTATATTGTTTGTTTTGAAAATTTGAACATGGATCTAGTTACTAGTATATTTTTCAAATTTCAAGTTTTGGTCGTATTCATGTTAAGTTTTAACATGATATTCGTATATCATATGTATGGCAGCCACATGATCAATAAAAATGCAAAGTCTTAAGTATATTGAATGTTTTGAACATTGATTCAAGTTTTGTATTACTATTTCAGTTTTTTATGGACTAAAAAATGAGTAGATGTACATAAATATATATATATATATATATATATATATATATATATATTTATGTACGGACGTATCCAAGACGTATCGTATCCAAGGGTTTTTTAAAATTGATGTATCCGCGTATCGTATCGTATCCAAACGGATACTCGTATCCGTATCCTGGCAACATAGGGTTCCCCTTTACGGTCATGGAGAGCTGATCTGAAAGCTTTTGGAGGACACTCAAATTGTTTGTCTGTATTGGGTTCATTTTACAGTCATGAGGTACTGATCTCAGAACTTTTGGAGGACACCCAGATGTGGGAATTTTTATTTGAATTGGGTTCCTCTTTGTAAACATAAGAGTTGATTTCAGAGTTTTTTGAAGGATACCCAAAGGTGGGGATGTCTATATTTTGTATTGGGATTCCTTTTGCTGTCATGTAGAGTTGGTTTGAGAGCCTTACACCCAACAGGAAAACAGACATGCAGAAGTCCAAGGTTGCAAAGAGCAGATCCATGTCATCAGCTCCTTCTGGACACAATCACGAGGATTGGAACTGCAACATGGTGAAGCCACTCAGAATCAACAAATGTGGGTTCAATGTGTTCTCTAAGGTGTCTTCTAAGAGGTTTATAAAAGGGATTTATCTTAATGTTTATGATCTCACACCCATGAATCGGTATGTTTATTGGGCTGGACTTGGAATCTTCCATTCAGGAGTTGAAGGTAAAAAGGCTTTCCCTTTCTTTTGTTTTTGGATCATACTGTTATCGTATTGTACTATATTCTACACTGTTTAGAGGTGTAGCTGGATCATATACTATCAACATTGTACTGTGTTCCACATGCTTAGAAGATCATATAGTTTCAGCATTGTAGCATCTTCGACATGCTTAGAGGTGCCTAACTTTGGATTTACAGATGTAGGTGATGTTTGTCGTTTTACTCTCTACAATGAGTTTGTTGGGCCATTGAATTGAGAAACCTGCTATGAAAGAGCTGTAATGCGTTCATTTCTCATTGTAGACCTTGTTTTGAGTTAGTTATAGTACTAGTAAGCTGTTGCTGTGTTGTGTTTTTTCTGTTGTAGGTCAAAGTCCTTAGATCTGCCTACATTGCACATTTGGCTTTCCATTTGGATGATGGTAGATCCATTTATGTGCAAATGATAAAAAGTTCACTTCCCCTGGTTGTATTCCTTCCATCAACCGGAAGGGAATGCAGTTGTTTCAATACTTTATGGGTGTTGTACATATTAATGTCTGATTTAAATATTGATGTTTGCAGTATTTGAACTTTTTTCTTTACACAACCTTCATGAACTGTTGCATTTCTTATTATATTCTCATTTTAGAAGTAGGCGGCCAGTTTGTATCCCCTACTAGAGAATTTCTTTACACCTAAGATTTGAACTTGGCTGTGCCTGTACTAATATGGGTCGGGTAGTAGTTGAGATCAGAGCTTCACTTGCTCAAAATCATAAAACCTTTTCTATAGTGATGCTGTCCTCTGGAAGGCCATGTTCTCTGCCTAATCTGGCATAATGTTCAAAACTAGGCAGTGCTGGAACATTTTTTATGTTACCGATCTTTTTATTTTTCAAACAATCCATGTGCAGAGTGTTTAAAGCTACGGATTGTTTTGGGCTACCTGATTGAATGGTGGATTACGGTCTGGGCAATTTGAAGGGATATTTCATCAGCAACTTTAACGTGTAGAGTATGTACAGAGACCTGTAGGGTACAGTTTTGACAAGCAAAAAGACCTAGCGTTTTGTGGACAAGAGTGGTTAAAGGAAGCTAGAGAGTGAAGAAAACTTTGTAACTCTCAAGAAAGTTGCGTGAGGTCTTATTTGAAGAACCACCTTGCTTGCAAGCTTTGGAGCCTTACCAACTAATACAAATTTGTGACAGTCCTTAGTGAAACCTGTTGATGGTGATCAGGAAGCCAAGAGCCAAACTAGGGAGTAAGAATGGAGGAGTAAACTGATGGAACAGGGTTGGAAACTTTGTAGAAATCACCCTTAGGTATTTGCATTCACATGTAAGGGGAATGAAACCAACAAAAGGACTCCAGTTATAAATCTTTATATCATTTCAGTCACAGATCTGGAAAGAGAGATTAAGACCTAGCATTTGGAGCAAATTTTGAAGAGTACAAGAAGGATACAGTTAAGATTTTAACTAATAGAAATTTGTGACAGTCCTTAGTGAAACCTGTACATGGTCATCAGGAAGCGAAGAGCTAAACTAGGGAGTAAGAATGTAGGAGTAAACTGATGGAACAGCGTTGGAAACTGTGCTGAGAATGATTGTTGTTCTGAGATCAAATCCATTGCAAGTCTCCGGTCCAGGGAAATAGAGCTATGCTCTGAACGCTTGCCTAGAGATTGGGAGCGATTCCAGGATCTTCATGCATAGCAGTATAACTATTACTTGTTTAATATTACTCGGAGGAAGCACAATAATACCTGCTGTAATAATGTATGTCACTGTTAAGCTCTCCACTTACTTCCCTGCCTCGAGCATATGGCGGCAAACACCGAAGCACTGGCAACTGTTTTCAGTTCTGCATATGAAACGAGACAAACAGTAATAGGTAAATGAACACAGAGTCTAATACTTTTTACATAGCAACAGAGAAACTTCAAAAAATGCACACTCAGCCATTTCCTGCAGAACCGATGCCAAAACAGTCTCACCTTCGTGTTCTTCACGCTGGTTCATCTTCGGGCAATCACGAAAATGCAGGGAAGAAGACAGTCGAACCATCAAATATTTCCACCCTCGAGCCCCACAAAATCAACTAACCCTTCATACAGTGAATGCATTGAATTGGTCACAGTGAATGCATTCACTCCTTGAGAGGACCTCCCCTTTTTTCCATGCAAAGCACAGACCAAATGCATTAACTGCATGAAAACAAATCATACGTAACAGGCCATTTTCTCCTCTACAGTGCAAATAAAGGCAACTGCCAATGAAAACTTTTCAAATCAAAAAATTCGAACTTGAAACTTTAGTATAGCAACATTTTACAAAAAAATGGCACATTCTTATTGGAGGCAATACAAATATGTAATTGCTAATGTCAAAGCAATATCCATGCCTTTCGGCAGGATAATAAATGAAAATAGAGGTCCTATTAGAATATGCTAGAACTCCATTATTTTAGCTAGGATCATGTAGGTAATTTTTAATATATGGTACTTTAACACTAATAGACTTGAAAGATTACTATGAATGGATCGAGAAAACTGTTCCCGTGTTTTAAGGTATAGTTAAACCAATTTATTTATGTTTTATTCAATTATAAATAAATAGGAAGTTATATATAATTACATCCATTTTATTTTGCGTACTTTTATGCTTGGTAAATGTATTACTAATCAAAAAAATTAATTGAAGTATGTTATCAAAATATGAATTGCTTCTAGAAGGAAACATGATTCAACTACATGCAAGAAAATTCTTCCATATTAAGGATTCGCTACAAGAAAATATGATAAAAATTGTGTGTTATATATATATATATAATATATATTATATATATATATATATATATTAAAACACACAATTTTTATCATATTTTCTTGTAGCGAATCCTTAATATGGAAGAATTTTCTTGCATGTAGTTGAATCATGTTTCCTTCTAGAAGCAATTCATATTTTGATAACATACTTCAATTAATTTTTTTGATGTGGTAACACGAAGGTGTTAATGGGCTTACAATTTTTCAAAAGGTATTGCAACATTAATTTCCTACAGACACATTAAATCCTATATATCAATGAAAACAATTAGAAATTTTATTGAGTGGGCATTATGATAATATGAGAAAATACAATGGTGTGTTTTTGTATAGTGAATGAATGCAAATAAAGGAAACATATTAAAAGAATGTGTCTTACAAAATTTCACATAAAACCATCTAGTTTTAATCTTGGAATAACTAGGGATAGAGTGTATCCCTTTGGTAATATCACTAAAAGATATATAGTATGATCTCTTGTTTTGGTTTATTATAATATTCCTCCACGCTTGACATTAAAAGAGCATCTTGAAATTTTTCTTATTGGTATTAGGAAGAATCAAGTGCAAAACATGGATGACTATCTTACACCACTTATAGAGGATTTGCTTGTGTAGTCACTAAATCACGCACTTACTATGTATATCTAGTCTTTAAATACTTCATTTATATGCATGATTCCTAAGCAAGAGAACAAGTTAGTAACAACCCTTTCACTTTGCTTTGACATTGATTTTATTGTTTTCATACTTATTGCTTATTTTTTTTGACTTGCAACTTGCAGTTTTACATACTAGCCGACATCCTACTCAGATTTGATTTCACTGTCTGACATTTTTTAGCATACAGTAAAAGACCTCCCATTATGGACATGATTGCCTAGGTGCTACTATCCCCTATGGGTGCTTATGTCCTCCTCTCCTTTTCAAAAATTTTGGGTGTTGCTTCTTTCTTATCTTTGTTTATTGCCCTTATTCAGCCTTGTTGTCACGTGGATCACAGAATCGTTAGATGATCCAGTACCACATGGGACACATCCCCACGGTGTGGGACCTTAGCTCCTTGGGATGAACCTCTGGAGAAGTATGAATTCCTTCTAAACCAAGTGCATATAATATAACATTAGACTGTGAATGCTACAGTGCTATAAAACTAAACTATCTGATTTTGGAGAAAAAACTAGAAGGATAACTACACATATATAAAAATAAGGTGATGCACCAATAGTTTGACAAACAAGTAGATCCGCTTCACAAGCACAAAGTATTTTTACAAAAAAACATATGTCATGCAAAAATTCTTATTCTTTTCTTCAACAAAAAACATAATGAATATAAAGCTTAAAGATAACAGAAGGGATTTTATTTACTCCACAAATGAGATAAATAAGTTCATAAATCACGAATGCAATCTAACCAAAGAAATATGTTTTAATATGGAGGTAAGATAGATCATCACATTCAAGGAAATAAGAGCATTCACGAGTATTGAATGAGTTATTACAAATACACAACACATCAAATAGTCGAAGGCAAAATATGATTCCTTTATATTACTAAGGCTAAAATATGTATATTAGAACTCCCAAAATGGTAGAGCCTCCTTCCAATAAGATCTAAAAGTCCTGAATTACATAACACATTCTTCTATTTATAGGTCAAGGGGGTTGAGAAATTATAATTACTCCCCCTAATCATTACATGTCAATAATAGAATCTAGTTATATTTGAGAAACAGTCTCCCACAAAATTAGCTAAGTGCTTATGCAGGTTTGACTGAGTCAAATTTGTAACTTGAATAGTATTGAATCTTGGAGATTGTGCAAAGATGGCATCCAAGTTCAGATAGGGTTGGTGCCACCCTTTCATTGATCTAATTCTCCTCCTTCTTCTTCACCATCTACCTTGTGTCTATAGTCCAAAAATAGTTTGATGATTTCTTGAACTTCCTTGTCATTTGGTCCACATGCATATCAATTCAGGACCTCGACCGATTCAGCTGATTTGATTAGTTTCCCAAGTAACTTCTTGGTCCAATTTATGAATTTATTGAGCTGACTCAAGAAATTTTGGTAAAATGCCAACTTGTGAATGAATTTGAGATCAAAGGACTTGGTTACCTCATTATCTTAATTTACCAGGCTCTTGAAATGGGCAACAATTTGTTTTATTGGAAGTGCATCGATACTCTCATCAAGAAACCTGCAATGGATGATACCAAATTCAATAGAGATGTCATTGAGGCCATCAACTACCTCGATCCTCTTCTCATTTAGATTAGATATCGCCTCTTGCAACATTTGGACCTGAAACTCCATGACTTTACTATTCTCAATTTTTTTTGAGGAATTATCAATGATCCCCTCTTTCAGAAGTAGACCACAATCCATGTTATGTATTTGTTTCAAGGATTCAAGTGTGAGATTCAAAGTGTTGCATTCTTCTGTGAGAATCCCATCCATTTTGGAGACGGTTTCCTTTTCAGAGTTCAACTCATTGTATAGATTGACAACATCTTTTATTCCTTGCTCTCTCTCTTGAATTAAGCTTTCAATCCATGCCTCCACTGCTTGACCTTGTAGTCTAATTTTATTGACCATGGAGAAGGAGGTGTCGTCAATGCTTGTAGGTACAACATGAGTAGTTGTATGAACATGTTGCATGATCTTATTCAGAAGGGCGATCAACTGTTCAACCTTTCCTTTGAGTTCATCCCTGGTCACCTTGTCCTTGTAAAACTTATCCAAAAGATTACTAGGAGAAACTTGGACATCTTGTTTGGCTCCTTCATGAGTATCCTTTCTAAGGGAAAACCTTGAGATATGATAATATGCTATAGTGATAGTTTATTTTATTTTTTCGAAAGATGGAGTTTCTATATCAACAAATATGTCCCTAGTCTGATCGACCGAAAGGTTAGAAAAGACCCTTAGTCTCTTTGCTTATCGCTGAGGAGTTAAATCAAGGATACTAAGGTCAACGACATCTCTAACAGGAACCTTCTTCTTCTTCTTGGGAGTGTACCTATTCAACCATGTAAGGATAGAAGAGGAAGATAACCGTTTAGTAGATGACATAGGCACATTCATCATAGTAGTAGGCTAAGTAGGTGTTACTAGGGAACTTGTTGCAAGCACCATAAATGACAATGATGTGGTGAAAAGTGAAGGTGGAATGGAGAGGATGGCCATAAACATCGATGAAATGGAAAGAGTGATGGGAGTGGAAATGAGAAGAGAAGCCTCAAGAAGAGATCCTAAAGCTAGAACATATCCAGATGAGAGATAAGGGAGAGAAGAGAAAACTTGTGCCATGGAAGGGAATGAGGTGAGGAGTGTAGGAGAAATGGGAATATAAGAAATGAAATATGTGGTCAAAGTGAGAGTGAGAGGTGGAGGGGAAGGAGGAAATGCAAATGGTGAAGTAGGAAGATGGGGGGAAAGAGGTGACTATAACACTTGAGAGGCTGTGGGAGAAATACTAAGGTCAATGATCTTCGTGGAAGGCACCTTGGAAGAGATAAATTATTTTGAGGTAACCGTGGAGGAAGAACTTGAACCTATGCAGACATCAATGATTCTACGAGGCTTTGGAGCAGGTTTGGGAGTGGATATTTTCCATTTTGAAGAGGTGGGATGGACCATTAGTGATTGTACTTGAACTACCTCAACAAAAAGCTATTATGATGCCTTTTACTTGATTCCCAATGATATTAACCATTGATAAGTCTGGTTAAGGATAGGAGTTTTTCATTCTTTCGAATTGTTACACTCTTTGAGTGACCAATAGATCCATGGAAAGGGTTGAATTTTTACATTTTTCTGATCATAGATGGGGTCCAAAACCTGTCCATCATTAGGAAGACCCTCCGGGACATCTGCAATTCTATACTAGAATCCTTCTTGAAGAGTCAACCTCTCAAAATACCTTTCTCATATTGTGACTTCATCTCTGCAATTGAACCAAATATCTTCTAATTGAGGCATGTGAGCACCAGCCGACCCATGTCCGCCGAGTTTGTCATAATAATCAAAACTCATATGTAGGTGAAAGGTATTCAGATTCATTTGCTGCATTTCCCCTTAAATGTTATTTTATTTATACGTGGAAGCAAATATATACCTTCCCAAAACTATGGGAAATTAAGCTCTTGTCTTGTATCTAGCATACTTGATGTTGTGAATGTGTAACAACTACCAAACTAACTCCATCAAGACCCATTTAACAGTAGGGAACCTTGGTAACTTGTAAGGAGTGCATGAGAATACTACCACCCTAAGATACATGAAAGTTGGGAATTACAAATAAATGCCTCCCCATTTTTTAACCACTTACTAGGTATTTTCCAAAATCCTTCGGTTGTAAAGATATTTTCAAAGAAGTACAAAATAACAACAAAGAAGGCATCATTAAATCTTTTGAAATGCTTTACCCCTTCTTTCATTGTAAGTTGAGGGTAGAATTCGTAAATTTGAGCTTAATTCCTTGACTCTATAGGTGACAAACCTGGGTAATTTCTCATTTCCATAGTCGTGTATATAAGATAGGAGGTCATGAAGAAATTTCCAGAAGTTTGAAAATCTGATAGTTGGAAATCAATGGCACAATTGATATGTTCTACCCATCAGATAAGATCACCATTCTTTTGGATAATGACAATTTATAAATACATCCACTCTTGGAAATCATTAGAAGAAGGGAGCCCCGTAACTCTTCTTAGCAAGGTGATGAGGTCATTTAATTCCTGAATAAAATCCGATTGTGGGATAGTCTTAGGGACCCTTTTAAATGAAGGCTTAGATTTTATCAAGTAACTTTTGTTAAGGATGCTAGTATAGGTATCAGTATTTGATTCCCAATGTTTAAGAGTGGATTCTAGGGAGGTTTTGACATATTCCTTGACATCAGGAAGCTTCAACAAGTCTTCAAAATAGTCACTATCTAATTTGATCACGATTGTCCTGTAATCATTGCTCACTGTTCGAGATTATTTATCATAGTGTGTGGTAACAATGAGTATGAAATCTTGGCATTGCATCAACAGAGGAAAATTAACAGCCAAGGCAAGTCCACTGTTAAAAATGCCTTACGTCCATGCCTTTTTGTTTGGAGCTCTAACCCTCCCAAAATTCATGCAAGTCAATTTATGCCTAGGGTTTCTGTCTCCAATATTTTTGACATCTGATTTGATGCTTAAAGGAGGAGCTACCCCTTAAAACATGTATTTCATCTTCTCCTTTCCTTTTGAAGATGATCCAGACACTGGCCATTGGATAAAACCCTTGAAAATTCTCCTATGAAATGACAAACAAAAGTTGAGAGCGGAAGTCCACCCCTATAATATGGCCCCGCACTTCCATCATGTAGTTCCACCTTGAAGTTCCGATGGTGGAGGTTGGATTCTATGATGTAGTCATGTGGTTCCGGATTGCACTTTCGCTTTGCAGTTCCTCCATGAACCTTTGATTGTGTTGTAGCATTGCACTTCCGACGGGGAGTTCTGTCACTAACTTTTGCTAGTTTACTTCCGCCATGGGAGTTGGAGTTTGATTTACAATTGGGCTGGAAGGAGTGTAAGACCAAAAAAGGAGATAAAGGGCAAGAAAATGTGGCTAAAAAAATGATCAATTAGTGATTTTCTCGCTTAGGAATCATGTGAATAGTATCATGTGATTAGGACTAGATACATACCCAAACTGCGTGATTTAGTGTCTACACTTCCCATTCACCTTGATTAGGGGATGAATAGACATCCAGCCAAGGGTTTCCCTTGTGATACTTGGAGGAAGAGGGAGCCGAGAGGAGGGGGTGGGAACCAGAGCAGTGGAGGTGGGGGATAACAAAAGGGTTGGGAGTGGGGGCTTAGGGATGGGCCGAGGTTGTAGAATAGTATGGTCAAAGTACTTGAATAACATTGCAATGACATCATGATGTAGAGGGTGAACCCTTTTACCCCATTTGAATAGGTTAACAAAGTGTTCCAAAGATTGGAGGATTAAAAAAGGAAGATAACATGATCATTCCTGTGGAAATGATTTGGAAAGACTAAATTAAAACAATTCATTACCTTGAACCTGCCGTTAAGAGTAATACATTTCATCACCAGAAGGCCCACTTAGTTATAAGGCTGCGACAGAGAATCTCTAAGGAATCCACCTTTGGTGTGGAAAAGTGCTTCGCCATTGTCAAGAAAATTATTTTCCTTTTCCGCTCTATCAAAATTATTCTTGTAGAATTTCACTCCTTTCATATGGAGATCGGTAATAATTGCAATGACGTCCTCTATGATTTGAAATTATCTTTCCTTGTATGAAACCTTCCAGTCCTTCCAGCTCTTGGAAAATACCTGCAAAAGGTGGGAGTCATGACCATGAAGTCTATCGATGAAGATGCTAAAACCACCATGACTTAGGATCACCCAAAGCTTCTGATCCTGCTTCCATTCTTCATTATAGACTGGTTCCATTTTGCACAACTCACCTTCCATTTTGAAATTGGATCCTAAAGAAAATAGATGACTCTTAGACCATATAATACAACACATGGAATAAGGGAGAGGAGCCAATAGTGGAGCATGGACCAATAATGGTGAGGGTATTTTCGAAGTGAGTGACTAGTACATGTACATTTGTCATTCAACATTTAAAAAAAAAAGTAGCTAATAAAATGTGTCACATCAAATCACATCAAAGAATCACCCAATCACATGATGCCACATAAGTGGAAAAAAATGCATGACATAATGCCCTACTAATGGTCCACCCTTTTTTCCTTTGTATGGAAAACTACTTGATTTAAATCCATTTAAAAACCACTTTCCATAAAATAAAAATGTTCGAAAAAAAAATATTTAGATTAAGAAAAAAATTCTATTAAAGGGTATTTTTTTTTTTAAAAGAGATGTATTTATATGTGTGTTGTACACCCCTCAACTTGGGTGCACAACAACTGACTCCTCTCCCTTAATTAGCAGGTAACAAATTTAATTTTTCTTCAATTTTAAAACAAAAATGAAATCAATGTGTATGTCAAGTGTGATATTTTAGTGGATTCGCAAAAGTTGTTTGATGATTTGACATAAAGAAAAGGCTTCTTTATTACGTTTAAATCAATCAATGACGACCTTGATGAATATTGATTACATTAAAGTGAATACTAATCGAATGTGCTAAAAGGCATAAATCTAATAATAATACTTGTAGAATCCTTAAAATGACTATTATTTTAAAATTTAATATTTGGAGTGTCCCGCTTACTTGTAATGAAATTAAAATCATTATAGTTTAATTATATCCAATAAATGTATGCAATATGCGTATTCATTTTTTATGTGCTTTAAAGGCGTTTATAACACCATATGAAAGCTTGTGGAATTATTTGATTAATGATTTTCATGTTAAAAAAATGCCATGAAAATGAGGCATTAAATTTTTATTAGTATGTGCAATTGGAATTGCAAAACCAAAATCACATATTACCACTGGAATCATCCAACCATGTACAAAACGAGAATTTTGAAATAGGGAAATAAAACAAATGGGATGATAATTAAGTAGAGAATTTGCTATTTTATTTACGGATTTTTAAAAAAATAAAAATACAACATACATGTCAATTGCAACAATTTGGTGGATGTTCATAAGGTGTTTGATGGCTTAAAAGAGATTTACATATTCTCATCATCATATATCATGAATATGACATTATTATATACACAATACATCATTTTAAATTAAAATATTTTTCCAAATGCTATGAATATGTGTCTAGCCTGATTGGTTTATATTATCTAGCATATACCAGAATCATATGTTGAAATGGGAATTTTGGATTTTTTTTAGTTACAAGTTCTTATATAGATAACATGTACGTAAAATGTGAAAGCATAAACATCGTACATGAATTTTTGAAAAAAATTCTCAAAGAAATCTAGTCTTATTGTAATGCCCCGTTGGGCATCGACTTCCGTTTCTGCCACCTTGCCCCCATTGCTTTTCGTTGAACATTTATTTGAGCTCCCTTTTTATCGTCGGGTGACTTTGACCTTATCGTGGAGTTATCTTGGTATAGTTTCTTCCCTTCTTTCGCTTTGTCTCACCATCTCGTTCTGTCGTAAGTGCACTTTTGTTTCCGGGGGTCATTTCTAACTTTTGTCTAGTGAGCTTATCATGCTTTTGATCGGTGTAATGCGTAATGACTTTTGTTGTTAAAAGTTCTAATAGTTATTAAAACCTTTTCAAGGCATTCGGGCACGTTTGTTGTCTTTTCCAGCCTTAGTTCGTGGAAGGGGAGAGAGGTTGGGTGGTGGCGCCTTTGAAGGTGAGGATTGCGCAGTTTTATATCTATTAATTTGCTTACACCTACCCTCCACTGCCACCTTGGCCGACCAGGTCCTTTGTAGGTCTTGTTTGCACGTGGATGACATTGGTCTCCTCCCAACCACCTAACCTGCAGACTGTAATGACCATCACATGTTTTCTACCTTGCGTGAGAGAGATGGAGTCGGTGGAGGCCTATTTTTCTTCACCTGGATCTCTTTTTGATCCTTTCATTCAATGCGTATGGGCGCAGTTTGGTTTGATGTGATAGCTAGTGATGTAGGCGTGTGAGGGGCATTTTTCTTCCTAGTTGCGTAGGCAGAGAGGCCAGCAAATCCTTCTGTCATGGCGTTTTTCTTCCTGGCCCCTCCCTGCGCGCGTGATTTTAGTTGGAGCTTCAAGCTAGTGAAGCAGGCGTGCTGCCTCCACTTTCATTGAGTGCTGCGCGGTGTTTTCTTGTCAGGGATCCGCAGCAGCGACCCGCAACAGCGTTTAGCCAGGTAGCAGGATAGATAGCAGTCTGTTCTGTTCTGCTTACAGTATGTTCTTTTCTGCGAGGGTCAGGTCGTGTAGGGAAGAAATGTGGTGGCAGATAGGTTGCAGAATAGTAGAGGCCTTTTTGGAGCGCTTCCAATAGGAAGGTTGTCCAACTATGTTGTTTTCTGTTCTGTATCAGATGCATCCTCAGATTCGAGATTCTCCTTCAAGATATTTCCATCAAAATCGACTATGTGACAGTGGAGTGTTACCAGGAGACCTGATGAAAATTATTGCAAAGATTCTCTATTGAGACCTTACTTGTTTTACGATGTAACTCATGGAAGAGAATCTCATAGAGGCGGATCTATTTCATATTAGAATATTCATGAAGCACAATTTGCTTATTAAACGTATGCCCTGGTTTTTTTCTTTTGGTGACCTGCTTACGCCAATTATTGGCTGGCTGTGTGAGGATTTGGTGGAGAATATAGTTGGGTTTGTGGGCAAAAGGAAAAGGGGGTCTATAGCTATAGGAGCAGGTACAAATCATCTTCGCATGTGGCAGTGGTGAAGTTGGTGCCATTAAATTAATAAACCCTTGCAGAAATACAACTTTCTAACATACCCAACTGAAGCTGAGATTGGAAAAGTGGGTTTATAGATATAGAAACAGGTACAGATCTTCTTTGGATATGGTAGTCATGACGATGGTTGTGTGGGTTTCTATGGTGGTTGTGATGCTCTTCAGAGTAGAGTGCTTCTATCTTCCCGGAGTTGCTCCCGAGGATTTCAAGAAGGCATGTTTCAATCACCCCTTTCCTATGCCAAGCATGGCCGTTAACAGGGTATGGACCTTCAGCAAGCTGAGGAAGAGAAGTTGCGTAGGTTGTGTTGCTGTTGCTCGAGCCCTGGTCGATGTGGTTGTTGGTTGGAAGAATTCTAATCAGGCATGTTAACTATACTCCTTGTAATAGTTTTCTACCTTCTTTCAGTATCTTGAAATGAATATTCTTTCCCCTTGAATGACGCCTAGACAAAATGTTTTCATGGTTGTTTAAATCGCTGCCTGAATGTGTTGGCTGTTCCTTTAAATCTCATTCCAATTTCGTTGGTTTTGCTTGGAATGTTCTCTTCCTCTCTTATAGCTTACTCTATTTATATTTGTCTAAATGGGCTACTACAATTTTGAGTGATGCAATCTAGTTCGTAGGGAAGGAAACATTTTAGAGTTTCGTTTGCTTATATGACTCTCTTTTAAAAGAATTTTGTGATGGTATTTATAATTGAAGGCTTACTATATGGAAGGTTAAGCCTTCATATCTCTTTTTGGTTGAATAAATACGTATTTCCTGTTTAGGGCTCTCCTGTTTTGCTAAAAGGTACATTAATAGTGACGTTGTGTTCTAAAACTTATTTAAGCCTGTGGGAATTCCTTACTTTTTGTTTAATTAGAAAATGGCATTAGGGTTTTGTTTTAGAACTGTACATGGTTGACTGTTGTACCCAGTTCTAGAGGAGGAATAACCTGACATCTATTTTGGCCTCTACGTGTTGAGAGAATTACTTTACCTACTTCCTGGTTCAAACTCTTGTTTGATTAAAGTAAGGGGGAAACATTGTAAGTTTTATTGAATGAAATCTCTACAATTTTTATTAAGGGTCGCAAACAAGCTATTAATAGCTGGACTAAAACAAAAGTTGTAGGTGAATCCATGGTTTTGGACTCGTGAACTCGTTTGCTGTTAGATGACAGCTGATTTCAGTGATAATAAAATAGGTGGCTGTTATATTCATCTGTTTGATATTTGCTAGAATTTTCCTTGATAAGCCCACATGGATCGGGTAAAATTTCCATCTTCTATACCATTGGCAAGGAGCTCATAGAACTTCTAGGCCTGGCTGCACTGCGTAACCTTCCTGATGGATATGTGCGTTGGTTCTTATTTTGTGCTTGTACTCATGGTAAGGTCTTTTGAGTCTGGGGCATCGCTGGTGTATTACCCACCGTGTATCGAATCCCTTTGTTTTCGAACTCAAATATCTTATACTTCAAACTTGGTTACTAAAAGTCCCATTTTGTGGCTTTGTTAAGGAAATCAATTTTTATTTTTTTTATTTTCATTGTCGGAAATATATAAAAATTATTAACGACTTTTGGGTTTATCCTTCCCTTATATTATGTTGAGAAGTTGAGGATTAGGATAAGGTTTGTTGGTAGAATAATGGCCCTTTTTGTGTCTCTTTTGTATGCTTTTGGAAGAGTGGATTTGTTTTGTTAACTAGTACTACGTTTAAGAAATCCTATAAGGAAGTAGTGGTAAACTCCTTGGTTAAAACTGAAACTATAGTTGTTTTCTTTTAAGGGCGTCGAACCCATATTTCTATGAAGCCTTCCCCTGGGAGAATTGGATAACGTTGTTTTGTTTCGCGCCTACAATCATAATTAGTATGTTTTGTCTTCTCTTGGACCTCTTTAGATGGATGGATTGAGTATTGGATTCCAATCACGTAATCCATAGGATTACATGAAGGACATATCAACACTCTTGACCTTCTTGTTCCTAACCCATAAGGTCTTGCCTTGGTTTATGTGATTTTGTTCTTACTGGTATTTTGACTTTCTCCTTGTTGGATGGTAGATCTCTTTCTCATGCGAATAATTTTTAGAGTTGTGGGTTGTGCTTTAATCCTTTTTTTTTGAATTAGAAGATTCCTTTATCGATATTGTTAGATGTTAGCTTACTGTTGCAATGTGTAGCCTTAACATGCTCAGTTCTTGCAAACTGATTTTAGCTAGTATTTGTGCAGATGGATTATGCGAGTAGATTAAAGGAAAGTGTTGTAAAGGTTTCATCAGTGCAATTTATGAAGTTCCTTGTAAAAATGTCCAATGTGAGGTAAATTTTGTAATAGTGCTTGCAAAGGAGTTTATAAGACCTCTTGCCTTGGGTTGTTCAGAAATTGCGTGATGATGTTGTTTTGTCCTTCTGTAGGTAAACTGGTAAGTTATCTTGGTGAGAAATGGTATTAAATCTTTACATTGATATGAGTATTGTAAAAGTTTGATCTTGAGAATAAATTGTTAAGTTAAATCTTTCTAAGACTTAGTGACAATATTTTATAAGTAAAGTAAAATGGGTCGGTTAACCCTTAAAGAAGCTAAACAAAAATAATAATTTTATATTCAACAAATAAATGTAGAGGTGATCTACTTGAAATCAAATAATTCCATGAGTGATCAAAATGAAACCATCCTTATGAAGTTATTTTTTTTTTATAACTTGATATCCCTAGCTACACTAGAGAACATTATCCTTTTTATGGCGAATTCTTAGAATGATCCTAAGGTGAAACAAATTGTTAGTTGATATAAGATAATAAGATTTAATAAGTAGGAGGAATCAGTTTCGAAACCATGCAATCTTTCTCTCAACCATTTGAAAGGTAAATTGTTTTCTTTTGTAAAAATCATCTAGTAAAGCCTAAGTAAAATATTTAATAATTTTTGATAAATCCTCAAGCTTCAATAAAAATCCGGTTAATAACTAATGAGGTCATAAAGATGGATTCAACTCGACCTTCTTCCTCTAGCCTATTTTTTTTTTTAAGGTGCTTGGTAATCTTTCTCTTGAGTATGTTGAAAGCGAATCCATATTGTAATAAGGTTATGAGCGAGTTTTAGTAGCCTAAGTGAGGATAGATGGCCTTGTGGAATTAAATTACCTCCTTTATTGAATAATTGAATTAAACAAATAAATATCAAAATAGAGAAGATTTAAAGTTAATTACTCAGTGAAAAAGGAATAAACTTAGCTTGGTAAGATGAATTGTATGAATCGTATCCTGAGTCTCCTTGAAAACGTAAGCTAAGAATTGCAAGATGTCTTATTAAAATAAATAACCCTCAAGAATATCTCATTGTGGTTGGCCCTAACTGTAAGTGTGTTTTGTGGTTGGACTTCTATGTTGTCATGTCTAAAAGAAAAGTAAATTGTCCTTGATAGGTGTGAATGTTTCCGTGCTGCCTTTATGGTCATCCCCGTAACAAGTGGTTCCCAGAGTTGGTTGTAACTTTGTGACGACGTATTGTGTCGTGTTATGTGTCAAAGCAAGTAAAAAAAAATATCCTGTCTTTTATTGTGTTGTTCGTGTGTGGGAGATTTTTGGGTAGTTACACATGGTATCAGAGCATAGGTTCATGCTCTCGAACCTATGGGCCGGATTGGTGTTGTATGGTGATGTTACATGATGGTGATGGTGTTACATGATATTATTTCATGAAGATGATGGTATTGCATGATGATGATTTATATTGGAAGAGTAATGTGGTATAAGCATGATGTGATTATTGTCGTAATTGTGATATTGTGAACGCACGTGATGTGTATGTCACTCAGTGCGTATTTTTTATCATATTGATGTGCTGGGGATGGGAGTATTCTCTCTCCTTCTTATGGATTCTATGAAGAGTTCACGTGTGAATTACTGTTTGTGGTAGGTGAAAAGAATTCTAATGTGGATGACGTAGTGTTGGAACATTGTGACATATTGTGATATGTACGTGTATCAATGTGTTGTATGACTAGATTGATTTAAAAAGAAATGAGTTGTATCATGATGTTTTTACCATGTTTTGAAGAAATATGTGTACCACCTTGTTATGTAGCAATGGATGTTATGTTGTGATGTACTATGTTCATCGTATGTATGATTTGTGGAAATATGTAATGCTTCATGTTGTGATTTGGGGTCATACGGTGAGTGTATGAACCCTATCGTATGGTGATTGCACTTTGGGTGCAGAATGTGGTAAAGTGATGTGTTACACTCAGTGAATGTAAGATTGTGATCTACCCTGTATATGTACCATATGTAAGACGTTATGGTAGTTATGTGTGTGCCACCATTATGTTAGTGATGTTGTTACATGTTATGTTGTGAACCTTACGCTAACCGACCCTGAGGGAAATTGGTAGAAGTGTATGTTGAGAGTGAGGAATGGTGTACCATGGGTCAATAACTCGAGCCAAAATTCAGTTTAGTAGATAACATGTGATTCTTTCCTCTCTCCCTATGTGGTTGTATGTATGCAACCTAAGTGCAACTATGACTATGTTTAGCCTTGTCGAAGTGGTGGCAGGATGATTCAGATAGAGGTGATGACAGTTGTAGTATTGATATGTATTTTGCAAGCTGAGGCTCGATGTTCCGAGTGCTAGCAACTCGTTGAGTACCCCTTTGGTGGCTAGATAAGGCCACACAGTTATCGTAATGTGACATTATTATAAGTTGATTTTATGTAAATTGAGCTTTTTACTTTATTTTGTAAGGACCAACAACTTTTCTTGATTGCCATGCTTTACAATTTTGGGCATTTCCTTGGTTTGTGGCACTAACATGTGGATTTTGACACTAACTATGGCGATTTGGCCATTTATTTTGCTTGGTTTTGGATCTTCTTTTAAAATTTTAAGATTTTACCACCTTGCCCAAGGCTTGTACTTTGCCACTTGGCACTTAGATTGGATTGTTGTGCTGGTTCTATTGTCGTGATGTGTGGAATAGGGTCATGGGATGCACCATGGAATGGTTGGACCTATGGACCCGCTTCGTTGTATAGGGGTACACCCCAAGGAGTTACATATAACTAGCGGGTTATTGAACCACGTGTTATTATGTCACTTGGGTTAGGAGTGTTCGAACTCTATGTGTCTTAGGCCATAGGGTCAACCGGCCTCCTTGAGGGAGGCATAAGAGACTTGAGGGAGGCATAAGAGTTTGAGGGAGGCATATGAGTTTGAGGGAGGCTTATGATATTTGTTTGTATGGTTGATGTTTCAGGATATATGTTGAGTTATTGTGATGTTTTGGTAGTGGTATTTTGATGTGTGTGTTACTCATGTCAGATGGATATGTGTTGTGATGTTGTGGTTATGTCATTGATGCCCTTGTGGACCCTATGTATCTGTAGCATTTGTTTGCTGTTATGTGAATTTTTCATCGATGCAAATTGAGGAAATGTCTGGTGGATTGTAGTACTCTTTTGTTCAAGTATTTAATATGTCAGTCATAGATGTGTGACGAGTACTATGTTATGTGGACTGTGCCTATTCCATTCCGTATTTGAGTAACCTTTTGTGGTGTAATACAATCATGAAGTATATACTTGTGTGCTTGTGAATTTGTAGTGTCTTGTGAACTTGATAAGGTGTTGTGTTAGTAGTTCATGTTGGGCACCCACAATAAGAAATAGACCAAAACTCTTCAATGATGAAATTTTATAAGAGATTAAACTAAGAATAATGCTAATGGAAATGAACTAATGAAATAATAAATAAGAGGGAACTGCCAATCTTCACAGAACATTGAAAGTTAAAATTTCTACCAAATGTTCCTAAGGCTACCTTGTGGCCGTGCTTTAATCAACTAAAATTTTAAACCATAGGGTGTACTTTCTCCTTTATCTGTTCTTGGTTGCGAACCATTCCTTATTTCCTTTCCTCTATATAATGTCGCATCGAGGACGATGCTTTCTTAAGGGGAGGAGAATGTAATGCCCCGTTGGGCATCGACTTCCGTTTCTGCCACCTTGCCCCCATTGCTTTTTGTTGAACGTTTATTTGAGCTCCCTTTTTATCGTCGGGTGACTTTGACCTTATCGCGGAGTTATCTTGGTATAGTTTCTTCCCTTCTTTAGCTTTGTCTTGCCATCTCGTTCTGTTGTAAGTGCGCTTTTGTTTCCGGGGGTCATTTCTAACTTTCGTCTAGTGAGCTTATCATGCTTTTGATCGGTGTAATGCATAATGAATTTTGTTGTTAAAAGTTCTAATAGTTATTAAAACCTTTTCAAGGCATTCGGGCACGTTTGTTGTCTTTTCTAGCCTTGGTTCCTAGAAGGGGAGAGAGGTTGGGTGGTGGCGCCTTTGAAGGTGAGGACTGCGCAGTTTTATATCTATTAATTTGCTTACACCTACCCTCCACTATCACCTTGGCCGACTAGGTCCTTCGCAGGTCTTGTTTGCACGTGGATGACATTGGTCTCCTCCCAACCACCTAACCTGCAGACTGTAATGACCATCACGTTTTTTCTACCTTGCGTGAGAGAGATGGAGTCGGTGGAGGCCTATTTTTCTTCACCTGGATCTCTTTTTGATCCTTTCATTCAATGCGTATGGGCGCAGTCTGGTTTGACGTGATAGCTAGTGATGTAGGCGTGTGAGGGGCATTTTTCTTCATGGTTGCGTGGGCAGAGAGGCCAGCAAATCCTTCTATCATGGTGTTTTTCTTCCTGGCCCCTCCCTGCGCGCATGGTTTTAGTTGGAGCTTCAAGCTAGTGAAGCAGGCGTGCAGCCTCCACTTTCATTGAGTGCTGCGTGGTGTTTTCTTGTCAGGGATCTACAGCAGTGACCCGCAACAGTGTTTAGCCAGGCAGCAGGATAGATAGCAGTCTGTTCTATTCTGCTTACAGTCTGTTCTTTTCTGCGAGGGTCAGGTTGTGTAGGGAAGAAATGCGGCGGAAGACAGGTTGCAGAATAGTAGAGGCCTTTTTTGAGTGCTTCCAATAGGTAGGTTGTCCAACTATGTTATTTTCTGTTCTGTATCAGATGCATCCTCAGATTCGAGATTCTCCTTCAAGATATTTCTATCAAAATTGACTATGTGACAGTGAGAGTGTTACCAGGAGACTTGATGAAAATTATTGCAAAGATTCTCTATTGAGACCTTACTTGTTTTACGATGTAACTCATGGAAGAGAATCTCATAGAGGCGGATCTGTTTCATATTAGAATATTCATGAAGCACAATTTGCTTATTAAACGTATGCCCTGGTTTTTTTCTTTTGGTGACCTGCTTACGCCAATTATTGGCTGGCTGCGTGAGGATTCGGTAGAGAATATAGTTGGGTTTGTGGGCAAAAGGAAAAGGGGGTCTATAGCTATAGGAGCAGGTACAGATCATCTTCGCATGTGGCAGTGGTGAAGTTGGTGCCATTAAATTAATAAACCCTTGCAGAAATCCAACTTTCTAACATACCCAACTGAAGCTGAGATTGGAAAAGTGGGTTTATAGATATAGAAACAGGTACAGATCTTCTTTGGATATGGTAGTCATGACGATGGTTGTGTGGGTTTCTATGGTGGTTGTGATGCTCTTCAGAGTAGAGTGCTTCTATCTTCCCGGAGTTGCTCCTGAGGATTTCAAGAAGGCATGTTTCAATCACCCCTTTCCTATGCCAAGCATGGCCGTTAACAGGGTATGGACCTTCAGCAGGCTGAGGAAAAGAAGTTGCGTAGGTTGTGTTGCTGTTGCCCGAGCCTTGGTCGACGTGGTTGTTGGTTGGAAGAATTCTAATCAGGCATGTTAACTATACTCCTTGTAATAGTTTTCTACCTTCTTTCAGTATCTTGAAATGAATATTCTTTCCCCTTGAATGGCGCCTAGACAAAATGTTTTCGTGGTTGTTTAAATCACTGCCTGAATGTGTTGGCTGTTCCTTTAAATCTCGTTCCAATTTCGCTGGTTTTGCTTGGAATGTTCTCTTCCTCTCTTATAGCTTACTCTATTTATATTTGTCTAAATGGGCTACTACAAATTTTGAGTGATGCAATCTAGTTCGTAGGGAAGGAAACATTTTAGAGTTTCGTTTGCTTATATGACTCTCTTTTAAAAGAATTTTGTGATGGTATTTATAATTGAAGGCTTACTATATGGAAGGTTAAGCCTTCATATCTCTTTTTGGTTGAATAAATACGTATTTCCTATTTAGGGCTCTCCTATTTTGCTAAAAGGTACATTAATAGTGACGTTGTGTTCTAAAACTTGTTTAAGCCTGTGGGCATTCCTTACTTTTTGTTTAATTAGAAAATGGCATTAGGGTTTTGTTTTAGAACTGTACATGGTTGACTGTTGTACCCAGTTCTAGAGGACGAATAACCTGACATGTATTTTGGCCTCTACGTGTTGAGAGAATTACTTTACCTACTTCCTGGTTCAAACTCTTGTTTGATTAAAGTAAGGGGGAAACATTGTAAGTTTTATTGAATGAAATCTCTACAATTTTTATTAAGGGTCGCAAGCAAGCTATTAATAGCTGGACTGAAACAAAAGTTGTAGGCGAATCCATGGTTTTGGACTCGTGAACTTGTTTGCTGTTAGATGACAACTGATTTCAGTGATAATACAATAGGTGGATGTTATATTCATCTGTTTGATATTTGCTAGAATTTTCCTTGATAAGCCCACATGGATCGGGTAAAATTTCCATCTTCTATACCATTGGCAAGGAGCTCATAGAACATCTAGGCCTGGCTGCACTGCGTAACCTTCCTGATGGATATGTGCGTTGGTTCTTATTTTGTGCTTGTACTCGTGGTAAGGTCTTTTGAGTCTGGGGCATCGCTGGTGTATTACCCACCGTGTATCGAATCCCTTTGTTTTCGAACTCGAATATCTTATACTTCAAACTTGGTTACTAAAAGTCCCATTTTGTGGCTTTGTTAAGGAAATCAATTTTTATTTTTTTTATTTTCATTGTCGGAAATATATAAAAATTATTAACGACTTTTGGGTTTAGCCTTCCCTTATATTATGTTGAGAAGTTGAGGATTAGGATAAGGTTTGTTGGTAGAATAATGGCCCTTTTTGTGTCTCTTTTGTATGCTTTTGGAAGAGTGGATTTGTTTTGTTAACTAGTACTACGTTTAAGAAATCCTATAAGGAAGTAGTGGTAAACTCCTAGGTTAAAACTGAAACTATAGTTGTTTTCTTTTAAGGGCGTCGAATCCATATTACTATGAAGCCTTCCCCTGGGAGAATTTGATAACGTCATTTTGTTTCACGCCTACAATCATAATTAGTATGTTTTGTCTTCTCTTGGACCTCTTTAGATGGATGGATTGAGTATTGGATTCCAATCACGTAATCCATAGGATTACATGAAGGAAATATCAACACTCTTGACCTTCTTGTTCCTAACCCATAAGGTCTTGCCTTGGTTTATGTGATTTTGTTCTTACTGGTATTTTGACTTTCTTCTTGTTGGATGGTAAATCTCTTTCTCATGTGAATAATTTTTAGAGTTGTGGGTTGTGCTTTAATTCTTTTTTTTTGAATTAGAAGATTCCTTTATTGATATTGTTAGATGTTAGCTTACTGTTGCAATGTGTAGCCTTAACATGCTCAGTTCTTGCAAACTGATTCTAGCTAGTATTTTTGCAGATGGATTATGCGAGTAGATTAAAGGAAAGAGTTGTAAAGGTTTCATTAGTGCAATTTATGAATTTCGTTGTAAAAATGTCCAATGTGAGGTAAATTTTGTAATAGTGCTTGCAAAGGAGTTTAGAAGACCTCTTGCCTTGGGTTGTTCAGAAATTGCGTGATGATGTTGTTTTGTCCTTCTGTAGGTAAACTGGTAACTTATCTTGGTGAGAAATGGTATTAAATCTTTACATTGATATGAGTATTGTAAAAGTTTGATCTTGAGAATAAATTGTTAAGTTAAATCTTTCTAAGACTTAGTGACAATATTTTATAAGTAAAGTAAAATGGGTCGGTTAACCCTTAAAGAAGCTAAACAAAAATAATAATTTTATATTCAACAAATAAATGTAGAGGTGATCTACTTGAAATCAAATAATTCCATGAGTGATCAAAATGAAACCATCCTTGTGAAGTAAATTTTTTTTTATAACTTGATATCCCTAGCTACACTAGCGAACATTATCCTTTTTATGGCGAATTCTTAGAATGATCCTAAGGTGAAACAAATTGTTAGTTGATATAAGATAATAAGATTTAATAAGTAGGAGGAATCAGTTTCGAAACCATGCAATCTTTCTCTCAACCATTTGAAAGGTAAATTGTTTTCTTTTGTAAAAATCATCTAGTAAAGCCTAAGTAAAATATTTAATAATTTTCGATAAATCCTCAAGCTTCAATAAAAACCAGGTTAATAACTAATGAGGTCATAAAGATGAATTCAACTCAACCTTCTTCCTCTAGCCTGTTTTTTTTAAGGTGCTTGGTAATCTTTCTCTTGAGTATGTTGAAAGTGAATCCATATTGTAATAAGGTTATGAGTGAGTTTTAGTAGCCTAAGTGAGGATATATGGCCTTGTGGAATTAAATTACCTCCTTTATTGAATAATTGAATTAAACAAATAAATATCAAAATAGAGAAGATTTAAAGTTAATTACTCAGTGAAAAAGGAATAAACTTAGCTTGGTAAGATGAATTGTATGAATCGTATCCTGAGTCTCCTTGAAAATGTAAGCTAAGAATTGCAAGATGTCTTATTAAAATAAATAACCCTCAAGAATATCTCATTGTGGTTGGCCCTAACTGTAAGTGTGTTTTGTGGTTGGACTTCTATGTTGTCATGTCTAAAAGAAAAGTAAATTGTCCTTGATAGGTGTGAACGTTTCCGTGCTACCTTTATGGTCATCCCCGTAACAAGTGGTTCCCAGAGTTGGTTGTAACTTTGTGATGACGTGTTGTGTCATGTTATGTGTCAAAGCAAGTCAAAAAAAAATATCCTGTCTTTTACTGTGTTGTTCATGTGTGGGAGATTTTTGGGTAGTTACACTTATGGAATGTTTTCATTACAAAATATCGGAAAAATCATTTTCTTGAGTAGGATTTAAATTTTAAAAAATAAATTTCTCAAAGAAATGCGACCTCCACGATTTTGATGGTTGCATGGTAATTAGAAAATGATTTTCAATAATATTGAAGAAACTTTTAACCAAATGTAGATGCTAAGTGTAAGGCCAAATTATACAATCTTTTCCAACATCCTTTCATCTTGTGCTAAAATGGAAGATTTACAAAATAATATACTATCAAAACATAATTGATATTCAATTTTTGACAAATATGGAAGCATATGTGCACTGCATGTGTACTCTTTACTAAAACTCTTTAAAGAGATGTTGGCTTCTAGACTATTATGATTGCATCATATGCAAAAATGGTGTTATCAAATAGGTTTTAAATATTTGAAAATAAATCTGGTCTCATTGATTATAATGATTGCAAAATACGCAAAAAGATGGGGTTATTGGAAAGGCCTTCAAAACTTTTAAGAATTTTCTAGTGACATGTGTAAAGTTAGTATTTCTAATTTTTCTGTCATTCTACCTATATATGTTATATTTGGAGCACTACAATTGGTTATGGTCTTCCATGCAAGCATAGTTGAAAGAATTTTTTGTTAGATTTTTTTTTTTCAATTCCCTTGTAAGTGTGTGTGTAAAATGTGAAAGAACATAGATGGAACATAACATTTTAACAAAATTCCATAAGATCCTAAGAAATTAAAAGCTATATTTGATTTTTATATTAAATACTTTCTAAATAATTTTAATAAGAAAAAAAATTATTTGTTTATTATTATCTTCCATTAAATGTAATTTTGTGATATAATTTCACTTTGCGGAATATAGACCATATATAACAAGGCCATGATATGGATAATACTGCCAAAGAAGGTGTATTGCGGGGTATAAAGAAGAAAATTGTATGTAGAAATGTTGGGTTGAAATGTAAATGCAAATGGTATCGTAAGACTTTTGGTCTTGTAGCTCACTCCATAGAATGGTTATATTCATGGGCATGTTAATATGCTTTTTTATTTTTAACCATAAAGTAATCGCAAATATTTGAAAAAACCATCACTTTTGGCTTGCATGTTTAAAATGGAAATGTTATTTTATATGTTGTGTATTGGAAGAGGGAAAGGAGGAGACACAGTGAATAAATTTATGTCAAAGTTTTTTTTGACATGAATCCAATTAAAAATTGCAACATTAACTAATTTTCCTGAAATTGAATAAATGATTTAGTATGAGAGAATGAGATCTGTAGTGTTAAGTGTTCTTATTTGCCAAACTTTCCATCTTGAAAATTCTTCCATGTAATTTTAAACACTGCAAAGTATACAAAAAATGTACACAACATAAATGACACATGAGAGAAAAATAAAACTGTAATAATCGAACTCTAAAGCTTAATTAATTAAGAAATAACTAAATATACATGATAGAAAGAAAGAAAGAAATAGTTTGGATGAGGAATTGTCATATACTAAGTTTATTAGAGCCAAATGAAAGCCTCTACTTGTTTTGGGCCTGGTGAATGTATTGTGTCGTATGATGATGACATTGCTCGCACTTGCCTTCCTGAATGTTGGGTAGATGTTTTCTTTGTGGTGATGAAGTATTTAACCTTGAAGGGAAAATTCAGGAAGATATTCTCTTATCACATCTCTATCTTGAATTATCTTCGAAGGGATCAAAAAATGAATTTGACTTTCTTCCTTTTTAGATCTCTAACTGCCTCCATAAATGAATTTAAGAACAAGAAAATTGACATTTCCCTTCATCAGGGTCTGCTTCTTTTACTTATTCAAAATGGTAAAAATGTTATTCCTGCCCAACCAGAGGATACTGAATCGGATAATGAAACTCTGGCATCTGCCATGAAACGAATTAAGAAATAGAGTGGGAAAGACAATTCGGAAGGGATTTATGATGTCCTTTATAACTTGAAAAGAGGGACCCAGGAAAGGGGTGAAGGTTTTGGTAGCAATAAGAGAGAGGGATTTGACAGACTGGGAAGCAAGGTTAGTGCATGCTGAGTCGATTGTCGACACTATCCTCATTGTTAACAAGAATTTGGTTCAAGAGGTTAGAGATTGTCATCATAAATTTGAGGTCTAAAGTAAGAGGATAGGGGGTATGCATGTTGAGTTTTTTATGCAAGAGTAAACAATATCTATCCTATAGGATCAAGTGGCCAAGATGGAGGGTAGTAAGCAGAAGATGAAGCTCATTCTTAGCATCTTCGATAGTGAAGATTCCATAGAAACTGAGATCGAGGATAGAGCTAAAAAAGGCCTAAGAGGGTTATCATAAAGGTTGTGGGGTCGAAGGATAGCAAACCAAGTACCATAACTCGTAACAAGGATAATGTGAATTAATGGCGGACCTTTGGTTGACCTTTCAGTCTCTTTTTGTGATGTTGTAGTTTTTCTTCGTCCTTTGTTTCAGCTCTATTGTATCTCTATTTTTTTACAATAGTGTAATATTACAGACTGTTGGTAGCCTGGCTCTACTGGGGGGCGGCCCTTCTGTCAATATTTTTTTATTTTCTTTATTAGGATCCCTTGTTTCTTTTTTGGTTGTTTCAGATGACCTAACTTCCTTTTTTATAAAGGGTTTTTTGGTCCCTTCAAAACCAATTTTTTTTACCTTATCTAGAAAACGAAAGCCTCTACCCACGTATAAAAAAAACCCATTGTACTCCACACACCGTATAATACAAAAGTTTCAACTCTAAATACAGTACTGCTACAAGCTTTGGGAAGAAACATATTCATCCGCACCGAGGCATGCATGTACCCTACCACACAATATAAATTTTAGACGTATAGTGGAAAGGATATTATGAAAAAAGGTCTTTAAGCTCAGAGTGATATGCTACCAAACATTCTTATCTGGGATGAGGTAAAACTTATTTTTACACATGCACACTTTTCAAAAGAAATCAAATGCGAAGGAGTCCTTTCAAAATCCATAGATTTTTTACTGCAAAATCATGTCAAAATCCATGGTGGCAGTGGCCGTTGGAACACAAAATAGTCTACTGATCTTGCGTACCATCTAGCTAACACTAGAAATAGATGTTCTTATCATTTTACTTAGTATTCATGTAAATATTTTAAAAGTTAAAATAGTCATGGACATAATGATTCCAAAACGAAAAAAATGAAATTCTAAAATCTCGGGGAAAATAAAGAATTTGTTTTGTTGTAGAAGATAGCAGAGATCGTGCCCTTGTCATGCGACTCAAGGAATCTCCACTCTTAATCAACGAGGCTCATCTAAAACACGTTACAATCAACACTGGAAATGGCGGCAGTTACAGTGGCACCTGTACCATCTTTTCCAGTAGCACCTGTACCATCTTTTCCAGTAGCAATTTCTTTGTATGTCGGTGACCTTGATATAGACGTAACAGAAAATGAACTCGCTCAATGATTTTGGAGTACTATAAGCCATCTGACCTCCATTCGATTCTGCCAGGAAAACATTACACAACGGTCTCTGGGGTATAGTTATGTCAATTCCGTCGAACCTGTTGATGGTAGACCGCATTTTAGCTTTTGTTCTCTTTCTTTCCATATTTTGTTTCTTAATAGCATTGGGTGTGCATCCAATTTGCGCCTTGCAATAATAACTTGTGTTTCATACTAGTTTTTTTGTGGTTCTTTGATTCTTCTCATTAATGGGTGGGTTCATAACTACCATATCCTATGTTTTGGGGATTGATAGCCTAAAATCTGAACCTTCACTCTTTATTTCAATATGTTTTACACCAAGAAACTTTGTTTTTTTTTTTTTTTTAAATCAAAATTATAGTCTCAAGAAAAAGTAATGGAATATTCTTGAATAAAGGCTGGAAAAATATTCTCAGAAAAATTACATATAAGACTTTACAAAATATAACAAACATTACAAGTGGCATATTATTATTGGTTAGTGGAAAAAAATTAATACTTTTGGTGGATAAAATATAATTGCCTTCGGCAACATTTTCATGAAAGATTATATAAATTCATTCACAATCTATATCAATAAGTGTGTGGATTTTTTTTTTTTTGTATTTTAATCATTATGCTGAAAGCGTTCCCCCTATAGGAAAGGGCTTTGCAAACACTCACAGGATTATGTCAAATTCGACGACCTAAATGACGGTTTAGCCTTTAAAGGAAACATTAGTGATTTCATCCTGAATCGCTTTGTTCACAACGACAGTTACATGCTATATTTGTGATTGGTTCAGGGTTTTCAAAATCTCTATATTTCTGAATTGTAGAGGCGCCACCAAAAGGGGGGATTGCAGTATATAATATTCTATCTCAGAGCTGATTTGTTTCGTTAAATAGAGATCCACCTTCTACCGTGCGTAGTTGTAGGGGCAATTGTTGGATCAATAATTTGCGTTGTAATTACCACCAGGACATGGCAAGAGCTTTAAACTTATTTTACAGATTCTGTGCCAACCTTGTAGTTATTTGATCAATTGGGTGGCATATTTAATGTTGTTTGTAGGTTGCTGACACAAGGAGCACTCCATGAAATAAGACTATTACAGAAGATGCTTAGGTCTTTAACGAGGAACTTTACTTTTCAAGAAGCTTATGATCAGATATTTTGGGCATTTCAGTTTGCTCACCCAGAAGGCACGAGCCTCCGAGATGCCTTAATTATCTAACTTCTCCCTATGTGGTGATTTGGAGTGCAGTTACTGCTTCATGTGCTTTCCTTGGATTATTTTAGGCCCATGAATTGATGGCCAAGGCCTAGTTCCTTATCACACTCCATTTCAGGTAATCCTGAAGATTCGAGCGTTGTTGGGACTAGGCAGTGGATTGATGGTCGCTTGGAAAGTGATTTTCCAATGATGTAGCTTAAGGAATTATTCAAAGTGAATCACTTCATTGTAAGTCAGGCTACAACTACCTTTCTATTTTTTCCCTTAATATTTTGGTACAGCTATAGGGCATTGATGAGGTTGAGGGAATAAAGTGGCTTGGAACCAAGCGAGGATTGATGAACTTTTACATAATCCTAATGATCTAGAGAGATTGTATTCTGAAGTGCATATGTTGAAGATCGTAAAACATAAGAATATTATCAAGTTCTACAATTCATGGATAGATAATAAAAACAAGATTGTGAATATCATAACAGAGATTTTCTCATCTAGCACTTTGAGGCAATTAGTTTTTCATAATTCCCTGAACCCTAAATACTTATAGAGTTGCATTATATTTAGATTTCAGTTGCATTATATTTAGATTTCACTAAAATTAGCGAGAAGCATTGATATTGTAATTACGCTTATTTTAGCTATTATGGACATCGTTGTGGAGATAAAAATGTTGACCTAAAATTTTGTACAAATATTGGAAGAAACATAAACATGTTGACATGAAGATTGTCAAGGGTTGGGAAAGGAAAATTCTACAGGGTTTAGTTTATCTCGATAGTCATAATCCTCCAATTATTCACAAAGACTTAGAATGTGACAACATCTTTGTTAACGGTAACCATGGCGAGGTTAAAATTGGGGATCTTGGTTTGACCACTTTATTGCGGCAGGCACATGCTCATAGTGTTATTGGTAAGTTTTATTTATATGTTTTTCCTTTCATTTAGTTGATGTGTGCACTCTCTAAGGGTGGTAATCATTGGGTCTAATTAAGTTTAGCATCTACTATCTTTAGGAACTCCTGAATTTATGGCTCCAGAAATTTATGAAGAAGATTATAATGAACTAGTTGACATCTATTCATTTGGTATGTGCCTATTGGAGATGGTGAATTTTGAGTATCCATATAGTGAATGTAAAAATATAGCTCAAGTTTATAAGAAAGTGACATCTGTAAGTTATTCTCTTCTCTTGCGATTAATTTGTTGTCAATAAAAATATGTGATTAATGTGTACTTAATGAAGTCTGACCATTACATCCAAGAATAAATTTGTTTATTTGGATGCTTTCCTCAGGGTATAAAGCCTACTGCCTTGAATATGCACAATTAAATTTATTCATTGAAAAATGTCTTATAGCAGCACCCTATAGGTCACCTACAAGGGAGCTTTTGATTGATCCTTTTCTCCAATGTGATGGCAACAAAGATTCTACAGATTATATGCAGGTTGAAGCTTCCATTATGCCTCCAGCAAAATATTTTAAAGATCCATCCACCATTCGAGGATCAGGGTCTCCCTCTGTGCATCTTGATGGATCATTAGTTTCTTATGACACGCCTGTTGTTTCTAATTCCATATCTGGATATATTTCTCGTGTTCTTCGCGTTATCCATCAAATTTTCCAAATTTGTTTGTTTTTTTAAAGTTGTTCATGTTCTTTTATTTGAATCCTTGGAGAATCCTCCTATTTAAAGCTATGTTGTAGGAAACCCCCACTGCACATGTAGTTTCCTGCTAGAAATGTTGCCTGATGCAAAATGCAAGGCAAAACCATCTTGAACCTCTAATGTATTTGGTATTCTTTGAGTTATCCATCAAAAATTTCCAAATCCTTTTCATTTTTTAGAGTTGTTTATGTTCATATTTTTGAATCCTTGAGACTCCACTTTAAAGCTAAGTTGTAGGAAATGACCCTTGCACATGGCAACATTTCCTACTTGAAATGTTGCCGAGGTGAAATATGGGGCAAAAACCATCTTGAACCTTTACTGTATTTAGTGTTCTTGGACTTATCTACAAGGTAAATTAAATCATTATTAATGGTTCTTTTTAAATGCTATGGTTTGTAGAGAGTTCTAATTATTTGATATTCTAGTTTTTTATTTGTAGAAACCTAGGTCCCAAAGAATGTTGATTTACAACCATTTGAAGAAATACCTTTATTCAAGAGACCTTCAATTGAGGGTATATTAAAATGGCTTTGACGATCATATCTATTTGTTTTTAATCAATAATAGACTCTCTAACATCATATATTTGAGGTGTTATGTTTGTATTCTTGGATTTAGGTATAAAGAAAGTCAATAATTATCCTCCTCCACAATTTTTCAACAATATTTTTGTGGTTATATAGTATTCCAAAAATTAAAATTGTGGCATTGGAAATGTAGTTGATCCACACTTTAGATATATTACTGTATTTTTTCCACAACTCATTATATCGTGGATGCTCCACAGTTCAAAAAATTAATAGCTATCCTCTATTTTTAAAATTGTTCATTGTCTAGATTTCTTATTGTAACATTTCTACAATTGTTTTTTTGTCAGTATTTGACAATTTTAACCAAAATTTAGTTTTCCTCTAGATTCAATCTTTGTCGAAATTCCACAATTTATAATTATGTATCTTTCTACAATGTTATATTTGTGGAAATTTCAACAATTTGTTTCTACAATTATCCTTACCAAATAAAACTTGTAGGGGGAAGCTATAATTTGATTGCCACAGTAAATAATTGTTAAATTATCTATTAAAAAATTGTAGAAAAGCTACTATTAACAAAATTTATAAAATAATAAATTCGATTGGTAGTTAATAATAACTTTTCTAATTTTAAATTATTACATAATACATTGTATATAATGACCAATTAATAAAATATATATAATGAACAATAAAAGGACAATTTTAGATTATAATTATAATTTTCTAATTTTAAATTATTATATAATAAATTGTATATAATGGCCCATTAATAAAAAATATATAATGAACAATAGGAATAAAATGTTTAATTACAATACTAATTTTATAATTTTAAATTAATAAATAATAAACTGTACATAATGACCAATTAATAAAATATATATAATGGACAATAGAAAGAAAATTTTATATTACAAAGGAACTTTAAATTTATGCTACAAAATTGGAATAAACACCGATCCTATGCCCACATTTCCGTAAGTGCCATGTGATATATTTAAATGCATTGATCTCCATTGCTCTATGGCACAAAAACGATATAAGAGAGACACCTCAAAAAACTGAAAAGTACATGTAGATTTCACTACCACACGGATTTTACTACAACATGCATGGACTGGTATTTGACCTCTTCTCAATAACATCTATGTTAATCTAGGCCACTCATGCTTTGAATATAAAGGAAATAAGTCAAACCTAAGATTCCTCTAAATTAAAGGAACAAGTGGCTATGCTAACAATTGCACTTAGGAATCACATCATTAGTGGCATGTTAATTGGTGGGACATGTATTGGGGCTGAATAGTCATCCATTTATAACCTCAGAAATGCTTCGCCAACCTGCCAATTGGAAGGGCGTACCTTCCAATTGGTAACAACAAAATCATCAGATAAATATCAATAAGAACACCTACCCATTATTATCAATAAATATGTCAAATTACCAATTTATAGATTTCAATCATTAAAATTTTATACAAACTTTGACATTGTAGCACAATTGCAGAATCATCAGAGAAATATCAAGAGAGAACATTGGATTGGTAGACACAGAATTTTATTTTACACATTATCCTGAGATATCAATAAATCACTAGGATAGATCATTGGAAAGAAACAAGGAACAAAATATCTTTCTGTTTGTTTGTAATTTGTAATGATTATGCTCCAAATGTTGCGCTCATAAAGAATATGTTTAACTACTTTTACATAAATGAAATGAGCTTCAAACTTTATCTCATAGATTAAATAAAAGTGGAAACAACATATATACTAAGAAACCATAGATGCTGGATCTGGTGAAGAGATTTAGGAACTTGGGTTGATCCACAAAGGGCACTTCAAACTCTAGGTGAGCAGATAAAAAGTGCGTATCATCAAATATTATAAAGTCATAATTATTTAACATGCGAGAGGCCGGGCTTAGATAGCGTTCACACTCCTATCCAGGATTTCTTCTCAAATTCAATAGGCCTCTCAGTAAATTCATCAACGTCCTCCTGTAATATGGAATCCCATGTAGATTAGAATTCCGGTGATCTGCAATGAAAGGAGTCATGCATCATCTCGAAAATTTGTTTGATTGGGAAATGCCTGAAATTTTTTTAGGCCCTATGTTTCCTTGCCTAGACAGAGACACTGAACTCATGGTGTTTTTTTAGGTAACATTATAGGACTTGGACATCCTCATCAAGAAGGCCTCATCGCTTTACAGGAAAAGGTGAATGTTTCCATGGTTATTTTGGTTTTAATTTACTTTTCTACAAAACCCCCAATGGTAGTCCTGAGCTACTGAGGGCGAGCTAATACAACTATAATGAGGGCTCTTGCTTTGAATGGACCTATCGTATCTCCAAGAATCCGAAGTACTCAACGTCACTCACACGCACAATGACACTGAACATGAAGCCACGAAATTGTTAGAAAACCCAAGAACACAGATTGAAATGGAAAAGTATGAGTTTGATTTGTCTATTAATAACAAAAACAAGCATTACATATGGTTGATTTAATCAGTAGTTCAATTGCCAAGTGAAAACACATGCTAATTTTGAAATGTGGCAACAAGATATATTAATTAATAACCCTTCCATTCACATTGACCATTTGATAGAACCTTTCAAATTATGCTCTAAATGTTGTGCTCACCTAGAATATGTTTAAGGGCTGAGCCTATCTCTCACGCACATTTGCAGAGAGATGGGCGGGTTCGAACTTGAAATATGCAAAATACAAGGCAAGAGGCCCACCACTCTGCCAAAGCATTGGTCACTCCAAATTTTGAGCCTTTTTAATTAAATATTTCCCCCGCGTGAGGGATAGGTAGATCCGTCTCAAGATCACTACAAACACTTATACATCCGAACATGAAGCCACAAAATTCCGTGACCAAGTGATACGAAATGAAAAAGTATTGAGTTTGATTTGTCCACAAGTAACCAAAAAAAAGATTATACGATTGATATCAAATAATTCACTTGCCAAGTGTCTCACATGATAAGTTTTAATCTGATGTGGAAAAATTATATTAGTTAATAACGTGCACATTAACCGTTGACCAACTTCATGGGTGGTGAAATTAAATTATGAATGTAAAAGAAATAATAGTTGGCAATAAAATTAAAATATCTTTAATTAATTCTTAATATAATTAATATTTTCTTAGGAAATTATTATAAATAATAGGTATAACAAAAAACAACAATATATATGCTGGGTTTTTTAATTATATACTTATTATTCAAAAAAAATTTATTTGTGTTAGAATATTATGTAAAACTTTAAATATAAATAAAGAGAAATATGTTATAAATATTAAAGAGTAATTTAATTTTCTCAATCCATGTAAAAGTGAATATATTTATTCTATAATTAGATTTCTATAATATATTGAATTTAATTTTGATTTTTAAATAATTTGAAAAATGATATATGGTTTATAAAGAGTATTTGATTTCAAAAATGATATATAAATTTTAGTTTTATTTTTTAATAATTGTGGAATTTTTATGAGGAAGGATTAGATATTTGATTTATCTACATATTATTATTAGTATATGTCGATTGTATGAATATCTACAAAATATAAAAATGAATAAGGAAAACTATCATAGAGAAGCCACAATTATTACAATCCTCCCAAATTGTTAAATTTTTGTTGAGTAATTCTGGTAAAAAATGTTATTTACTCCTCCCTTACAATACCTACACCTTTAATTCATTATCTTAAACTTAATCTTATCTATCACTAAGTCTAGCATTTGCATGTAATTTGTAAAAGTTTGAATTTACTTTGAGTAAATATAATTGTCTACAAACTTTTATAAATTACATGAAAATGTTAGACTTAGTGGTAGATAATATTGTGTTTAAGATAATGAATTGAAGATTTAGGTAGTGGAAGGGAGGTGTATATAATTTTTTTTACTATAGTAAAAATCTTGTAAAAATTTAAATTTTGATGTGTTATATTTCAAATATTTTTTGAGAGCAAATATCATCCATCTTTTAATTTATTTTTTTAAAATCAGATAAAATTCTGAATTTTCCCTATGAAAGTGTTGTAGATGTGAATTAACTACAAATTATTAACACTTAAATAAAATTGTGGAACATCCACAATATTTAAAAATGGAAAAATTGAATAAGATTGTGGATTTTCAATGGGAAAATGTTGTATATGTGAATTGGCTACAAATTAGTAGCACTTACATAAAATTGTGGAACATCCACAATATTTACATAATGAAACAGTTGAACTATCATAGAAGTGCCACATATAGTTCTACATTTATTATTTATAAATCAATTAATAATTCTACTTAATAAAGTTATTTATATTAATAAGAACGATAAAAAAACAAGATTTTTAATTTCACATTTATTATTTATAAAAAAATGGGTTATATTTAAAAATTTATTTATAATTACAAAATAAATAAAACAATATTATAAAAATAAAAAGATATTGTTTTTCTTAACATACAGTAGAATAAACATATATTAATATAGTTACATTTTCATAATATTTTAATTTTAAGTTTCTATAAATTTTTGTAATATATTTAGGATGGTATTTTAAAAATTATTTATTATAGAAGTTTACTATTAACATAATTTTATGATCAATTTTAGTCCTGTTTTCAAAAATTGTGGAATTTCTATGAAGAATGGTTAGATATGTGACTTTTTTACGAATTATTATCACTATATTTTAATTTTAGTATATCCACAATACTTAGAAATGACCAAACAAAATTTTCATAGAGATGCTACAAGTATTCTACAATTCTTCTAAATTGTGGCAATATTGTGGAATAATTGTGGTAAAAAAGGCTTGTTTGTTGTAGTGTGCATGTATTATATTGTCAACTAAAAATTTGTGTACTCCACTCTGTGCTGTAAAAAATATTTCTATATGCAACTTATCGCCCCCTATAAATTTATATCGTCTTCAGATTTAGGTTTTTCTGAGATTTATCTGTGTTTAACAAGATGGAAAATTTTGTGAAGCTGGAGAATGCTCTCAAGAGGGCCAAAGGTTAGTGTTGGTGATTATCTTTTCCTTTCTATTTTGATGTTAAATTTATTTGCATAGTTTGGTTTAGATCGGGTTGATGAAAGGGTTCTATTGCATTGGAAAATTATTAACCACATCATTTTAGAATTAAAAGAAGTAGTGAAAATGGTGTAGCAGGAGCGAAAATGGTGTGGCAGGAGTGATAATTGTGTCTTTACAAAAGCTTGGGTCCTTCGTCTTGTATGAAATTTGAATAGTTTTCTTTGTCTGAATGGAACAGTAACAAGAACATGTCACCACCTGCAACTTGTGGTCAACAAGGTAAATGGTGCTTTTTGAATGCTATGGTTTGTAGAGAGTTCTAAACATTTGATATTTTGGTTTTTTATTTGTAGAAAGCCGGGTCCCAAAGATTGTTGATTTACAACCATTTGCAGAAAAACCTTTAATCAAGAGACCTTTAATTGAGGGTATATTAAACTGGCCTTCATGATCTTTTATATTTATTTTTAATCAATAATAGACTCTCTAACATCATATAATTGAGGTGTTATGTTTGTATTCTTGGGTTTAGGTATATATAAATTCAATAATTAGCCTCCTCCAGCTCCCAAGGAGAAGGCGAAGGAGATTTTATCTGGATTTGAGTGCTCCTATAGACATGCTCTCCAAAGATAAAGGAGTTAATTTTGGACGAAATGAAGGTAACCTAGGTTGGTAGGGATATCAAATCTCAATATGTTAGAATAGAGAAACATCATTGAGTTTTAATTCATTCAAATTAAAACACTAATGTATAATGGCAATTTCACAATGAAGGTATGCAAATTTTATGCTTGTGTATGTAGTTGTTAAGATTTTGGATTTTTCTGTTGTGATCTTTTCTTTTTAACTTCAACTGAAAATTTGAATAAGTTCCGTTTCAAAACTTTGTAGTGGAGATTCATGACTTTTGAAAACCATCCCGAACCTCTATTGGTACTTACTGTATTTGGTGTTTTTCGAGTTATCCATTGAATTGTCCAAATCTTTTTATTTTTTGAAATTTGTTCTTGTTCATTTATCTGAATCCTTGGAGAATCCTCCTATTTAAAGCTATGTTGTAGGAAACCCCCATTGCACATTTTGTTTCCAGCTAGAAATGTTTCCTGATGCAAAATGCAAGGCAAAACCATCTTGAACCTCTACTATATTTGGTGCTCTTTGAGTTATCCATCAAAATTTTCCAAATCCTTCTAATTTTTTAGAGTTTTTCATGTTCATCTTTTTGAATCCTTGTGACTCCACTTTAAATCTAAGTTTTCGGAAATGCTCCTTGCACATGACAACATTTACTCCTCCAGCTCCCAAGGAGAAGGCCAAGTTAGCTACCCCTGTATTGTCCTATCCATTTGTTGTGCTAAAACCCAGTGGGGTTGAAGGAGATGTAACCTTGAATGATATAAACAAAAGAATTATGATGCCTCCCAAAAGACCCATCCAACACCCTGTTGGGGATTATGCCAGACGTCCATTTACTGCTTCAACTGGCTTTGGGCTCTCAGGAAAGGCAGCAGTTGCTCTCACCAAAATACACACAAAGGGAAAAGGAGTAATTACAATTATGATGACAAAAGGTTGAGTTGTATATTACATGCATCCATGTATTATTTTGTCAACTGCAAACGTATGTGATATTTAGGAACAATATGTATTGTAAGACCTTGTTTTTTCCAAAGGTACACTTTCCTAAGTTTAGACAATCAAAGTTTTTTGAAAACCTGTTAGATATGTTGTAGATGTTTTTCCAAAGTCTTGTAATGGATGATGTAAAATCACTAAATAAAAACACCAAAGGTAGACCTAAGAGGTCAAAGGAGGAGTACAACCAAAGTAGAAGTTAAAGGCTTCACAAAGGAGTAGTGAAGTCTAAGGGCATGATAACTTTATCATCAAGAAGGTAAATTAGTAGAATGTTTCTTCTTATAATTAGTCTGTATTATATATATGTATACTAATTGGATTCGAGGCCTAGGGTATACGATCCACATTTGGAACACCTGGATCAGGGGACTAATATAATTAATTTAAGGAAAAACACTCTCTAGTGCAATAAATATAGGAATCCCAATGGTCAAAATAAAAAAACTTATAATGTTCGATGTTCACATTGCATTGTACACATGTGATTGCTAGTTTTAAACCAATTAACTTGTGCCTATATTAGAACCTTCCACAAACACCTATAAATGATATTGCTAGTATTATTTTTATTTTTTACTAAATTTTTTAAAAAGAAGAATGAAAACAAAACCTTACTCTCAACTAATTTTTTTTTTTTAATAACTTTTGTCAAAAAGAGTGAAAACAAACCATAACTCCCAACTAATAATGAGATCTATTGTCAATTTTTGGAAAATCTTATAGTTATAGTACTAGAGTAGGTATATAACTCACTAGAGTGTCACTAAATGTTGAATCTGGCCTCCACGCTTACAATCCTCAAGAACATATTATTTGCATTAAAATAAATTTATATGCAATCCCTTCTCAATTTACAAGAACATTTTTTTGGACTTTTAAAAATGGCGGCGGTAAGCATAGTTTTGGATGTAGAAATTTTCTCGGCCAATTGAGCACCCTGCAAATATAGTAAGCAAAATTTTTGGATGGAAAGATATAATTAGCGTACAGGAAATTCTTGAATATTGTATTATTATTGAACTACAGAAATCCCTTTTAGTCACAAAACTATTTTTAAAATAATAATATATTATATTTTTAACTGCAAAAATCCTGGTCACCCGCCATCATGCCATGCATTTCAAGAAAACAAGCTATTGTTCAGAAGAGCATAATCCAGAAATATTAGGGTTTTGCATAAGGGAGGGTGAAGGCCGACATGCAACGGATATATATAGTTTTAATCTTTATCTGAGCAATGATGCGAGGAATGGAATGTTTATACAGTGATCATGGCCGCAATTACTCCAAGACCAGGAAAGAGGATCAGGGTTTTTTCGTCTCCTTCTACACCTACTACACCTGACCCTCTTTCTTCTTCTCAGGAAACCATAGATGCTTCTTTACTTCAAGATGCCGATTTATTAGAGGAAATCTCCTCTGCTGGTCTGCAACATAATTTTCCTGCTCCTGCACACGCTGCATCAGATGACAGCCTTTGGGATGGTCTTGATCGTTGGCTTACCAATTATGACAGGTCATGCAGGCGTCCTCCTTCTCCAGTTCGTTTCGTTTCATATCAACAGGCCACTGGATCGACAAAGCTTCCTAAGCCCACTACTGTTCTAAGAGCCGATCTTCCTCCTACCACTACAACCAGCCAAGAAAAACCTGCTACTTTCAGCGCAGACCCTCAAATTTCTTCATCATGGGTTTACTTAAAGATTATCGAGCATGATACCAATCAAATCTTCTATGCTTTCAATGTGCATACCACCAAGTCCTGGCGTTTCCCTCCTCTTCCAGAAGGCCTTTTGAATTCTGCCACTGTGGTCTTTCACAGGAAACTTTATGTGATTGGCGGGAGTGGGGGTGATGGAAACCCTAGCAGGAAGGTGTACATGTGTGATCCATTCACATCGTGTTTTACATGGCTTGAGCTGCCTGATATGCACACAGCCAGGCAAAATGCAGTGGCGGCTGCAACAAACGGAAGGATCTTTGTGTTTGGAGGACGCCAATATCCTCACCGGAAAGATGATTTCTTCGCTTGGGCAGAAGAATTCGACTTTTCTTCATTTCAATGGACTGCAATTGAAATCCCGCCGCCAGAATTTTCTTTCAGTCTTTCCGGGTTGCACCCATTACACTGCGCCGTTGTATTCAGAGACCAAATTTTCATAAGAAATGATTGCGGCGGAATTGCATATAATGCGATATCTTCCACCTGGGAAAAAATACCAGAAGATATATCCAGTAAGTGGATCAAGTGGGCTTCAGGGGTTGAGATGTCAGGAATGTTGGTCACATATTACAAAGGGGAAAATGGAGAAACAAGACTGGGGGCGTATGATAAAAAAAGTGGAACATGGCATCCATTACCGAATCTTCTCTCTGTATATCACAAACCAGAAATGAAGTTTCAATTTCTGTGCGTCAATGAAAAGCTGGTGGTATATCACATGGGGGAGAGGCCTCAACCTTTAACATTCGCAGTTATGAAGGTGTCCAAGTGTCGTAATCCCCTGTTGCGGATCGAGATACGTAAGACATTGCATTATCCTCGCCCTTCCGAAGATTCAGATTTAGCAGGGTCAGTATTCTCAGATTTGTTTCTTTCAGTTTTTCAAGATTTTTTTTCGTAGATTACAAATCACTGACATGACGAATTTCTGATTTGTTCGTCCAGGTCTGGTCATTGCGTGGATGCAACAGAACAAGGAAGTGCAAATTCTCACCTTAAAAGATATGTTCTCTGGGGATGAATTTTTTTAGATCATGTTCTATATACAGCGTTGTCTTTTTTTACTGGAATTCGAAATTCCAGAGATTAGTTGCACTTAACTGATAAGGATTGAGGGGTTTCAATTTTAACAGATGAATGGCAATGCAACTGTTTTAGGATATATATTTTTAAATTTATTAAAAGTTCTAATCACAGTTACTCAACTCTAAAATATTAAAATGCAGTGTTATTTAGTATTATTTTATACCATAAATATTACAATTATGAATACCTTTATGATGATTTTATAGTCCGTAGTTTGAACGATTTTTATTTGTCAGTATTGCTTATTGTTTATAAGCTTTTCCGCCGTCTTTTTTTCTATTTTCATTTATCAGTATTGTTTTGAAGGTTTTCGACAGTCTTTTTCGTCTTTTTTGATCGACTGATTGTTTTCCATTTTTAATCGGCCATCTTTTTTAATTTTCATTTATCAGTATTTTTTTTATCGACCATCTTTTTTCATCGACCGGTGTTTTTGATGGATCGCTACCGAGATTCTGATATATAAGTAAACATGCATCATCTTTATTTAATTGTGAAAAAACAGATTTTGAAATAATATGTTAGCCGCTAACACATAAACTGGAGTGATATTTTATTTAGATGGGTGAACATGCAAGAATTTTGCTGTTAAATCATAATATATTATCATTAAATTTTATTAAAAAATGTTATTCTTGAAAGGGCTTTTTGTAGTTACATAATAGTATATTACTCGAATATTTCCATACGCTAATAATATCCACTCCACGTAACTAACATGCAGAAACCTGGTAGGGCCCATGCTCTGGGCCAATCGCAAATTCAAAATAAATTTATGTTGTTTTTTATTAATTTTGTGATTGGCTCAGAGCGTGGGCCCTACCAGGGTTCTGCGTGCTTACGTGGGGTTCAATTGAGTAAGAAATCTTTCAAGTCAAGATTGTGTTCATTGTTTCAGCGTAGGCTTGCCTTAAATTTTTTATGGTTTTTTCTTTTTTGATTGAAAAACACAGTTTTATATTAATAAACAAAGACATACAACACTAATCATACAAAAAATCAGGTGGAAAGAGTCACACCCCAGAATATGAGATAAGCAATCGAATCGAGCCTAAAAGGCCTTGAGAGAGGCCAAGTCACCTCAAAGTTCCAGTAATAATAAACCGCATAGTGCGAACTTTAATAAAAAAAGTAAACACAAACATCAAGTAGTAGTAGCAAACATGGCGGCAAGAGGTAGAGGAGGGGGCATGGGGCGGAGGATGAGGTGGACTATACGCACCAGAGGGGCGAGTCTTGTCAGAGATAGAATCCCACCCATCCCAACCAGAATCTTTCTTTTGCTCATCATCAGTACCATTATCATATCTGTGGGGAGAAATGGCTAAATCTAGCCGAGGGAATTTCCCTTGAGAAACACCAAGCCAACCAAAATCACCAAGCGAAGCAGAGGCAAGTGAAGGCAACCTTGACTGAGGGGATCTCTGTTGAGGTGGAGGTGGAGGACTTCGTGGCTAACGATGAGGACCTCACCAACCATGGCGAATGGTGGTACTGAGGTGGCGAGCGATGACGCAGAGACGCATCCAGGGGCACCCTACTGACGATATATGGCGTCAAACCCAAATGGTCAAGGAGGTGATGGAGATGCTCCACCTCCAAGTGCACTTTTTCAGCTTAGTTTTGAATCTAAAGCATAGGAGTAGAAATCACAACCACCTTAGTAGTAATAGAAAAATCATAATCCAGTAGAACATTATTAAAAATAACATTATTTATCTCTTTCCATAAATAGAACAAAATTTTAGTTTTGAAGATGTGCCAAATTTTGTTGTAAATTGCAGGTAGCAAGGATGAATCCCCCAAAAGAACACTTTCCAGGTGAAGAACTTAGGAGAAAAGGGTTGGAAAACGGTGTGAATCCATCGCCAAGCTATCTGAGCAAGAGATAAAACCAAAAAATGTGCTTCATAGACTTCTGCTTGATGCAACACAGACAAATGGGGTTTACCAAAAATGTTTGAGACATGAAGTATTGGGGAGACCTTGGTGAAAGATACACCAAAGGAAATGAGTTTTTATAGGCTCAACAATGGCCATCAAAGACCCTCTGAAACCGAGGATAGCAAACCAAAGTCAATGAGAAGAGAGACCAACACCTGTTACACATATTGTTGTCAACATAACAAGGAGCTAGAAGAGAATACCCAAGGGAGGGTTTGTATGTGCAAAAAGGAGTAGTAGTAGACCAATTCTAGTCATGCCACTAAGGAACTCCAGAGGTAAGCCCTATCTTGTGTAAATATTCGTCATGAATACATGTAATTAATTGTTCAATAGGAGCAACATTTGTAGAAAGAATGTGGAATTTTAAAGCCATAGTCTCCCAAGAAATCCGGGACCAAGAGTTCTTGCAAAAAAATCCCCAAAAAATTTAATCCTCTTTTTAAAAAATCAGATAGGTTTAGCTCAAGGATACAAAGCCAAAGGCGAATCATGAAATGAAAAGAGAGAGGACCACTAGAGAGAGAATGAATCGAAGGAAATTCTAGATCTGAAACCATTGCCAATAGAAAGAAGGTGTGGTCTGATAGATTCCCATGCCTTCCAAATACTTTGCAAAATGAAAGTGCTATTGATCTTAAGTGAAACAGGGCAGAGAAGGAGGGATTTGAATTTGGGACCCTTCTAAGCTTGTCTTCCCATAGGAACACCCTAACATATACCATGTTGGAGGAGAATTTTCTGATCTTCATTCCCTTCTATACTACGCAAGATCCATTTAGCACAAAGAGCCCACCCCTGGTGTTTGACATCAATTAGGCCTAGACCACCTACTTCCTTCGGCATACAACAAACTTCCTAAGAAACCCCAAGGAACCCCCTGTGCCCTTTAGTGTTAGCTAAGAGGAAATCATGAAGAAGCTTCTCAATTTTTTCTTAAGCCGTATTAAAGGGAGCACAACATGAGGAATAATACAAGTGTGGCCGCCAAAACCTTAGAAAATATATGAAATTTCCCTGCTAAAGACAGAGGTTTAGTGATCTAAAAAGATATTTTGTGTTCAACCTGTTGGACCAAATAAGACCAGAGCTGCACTGAAGTAGCCTATAGAGCGAAAGGGATCTGAAGAAATTTGAGTTGTACCTCAGATTAGATCCATCTTCATTTGATATCAGCCAACCAAGTAAGAATTGGAGTCTGGGATTGCCAATAACATTGAGTTTTCTCCCATTGAATAACAGAGCCAAAAGCAAGATAAAAAATATCAAGACAATCTAGAGCATTATGAACAGATTGTTCTTCCTCCAAGAGAGTGATGAAAGAATCATTAGTAAAATGACCATTATTAATGTGTTGAGTAGTAGAAGGAAAATCGATACCTTTAACTAGTCCTTGAGAAGCACTTTGAGCAAACAAATAGCTAAATCCTTCAGTAACCAACACAAAAAGGGAAACAACTAGGGGCAACCTTGTCTAATAGATATAAACAAACTAAATCTCGATGATTGGGCACCATTAATATTAATACAGCCTCCAACATTTTAAAAGAGCATTTTCATAGACCACATGAAGCAAGGACCAAACCCTAAGGCTTGGAGCATAGCTAGGATGAAATACCATTAAATTATATCATAAGCTTTAGGAAAATCAATCTGGATGAATAGATCTTGTTGAGAGGAAAGTCGAGTCCATTCCATACCTTCCCCGATAGCTATAATATTATAAAAAATATACATGTACTTAATAAAGCTAGTTTGCTCACTTCTAATAATCAAGGGAAGAAGATTAGAGATCATGTTAGACAAAGCCTTAACAATAATCTTGTAAAACATGTTAAGAAAAGTAATGGGATGCCAATTGGATTTTTTTTCAGGATCACCTACTTTGGGAATGAATTTGATAATGCTTTGATTGATCATATCATCTAGAGAATTATTTTTGAAGGATTCCAAATAGACATTGTGGATATTTAACACCAATAGTGTCCCACAGGGCTTGATAGAATTATGCAGGGAATCCATCAACCCCGTGAGCATTTTCTGAAACCATTTGAAATGTAACCTATTTAAGATCAGAAAGAGATGAGGGCCTATCACATGCCACCCTTTGGGTTAGAGAAACTTTGCAAGGTACCACTTAGAGACATTTTAAAAGGGATTCTTCCCAAGCTAGAGTGGCAGGTTGAGCAATAAAACCTCCATGATAATGATGCAAAAATGCTTGAAAAATCTTAGGTAAAGTTGTAAGCTTAACATTGCCTTGAGAGATTTCCTTGATCTTTTCAGAAGAGTGTTTTGAGCGCAACATGAAAAAGAACTCCTTGGAAGCTTAGTCCCCAATTTTAAGCCAATGCATGCGAGATTGAAGCTGAGCTCCTCGGGCTTGGTATGATTCGTGAACTTTAATAACATACCTCTAATAAGTAGTTTAGGTTTGCAAAACATGATTTAAATACGAGGCATTTAACTCTTGTGAGATTCTGGAGAACTCATGATATGAGGCCTCACGTGCATTCTCCCTGAAAATGGAATCCTGCTTTCCATTTATGCGGAGGAAGGTGGTGGTGCATTTGATGAAAAAATTCCACCAAGTCATCTATCCAAACCCATTAGAAGGCCGATCAACCAGATTCCATACTCGTTATATGTGTGATATAGTCTGAGCATGTTTAATGTGAATTGTGTTAAGTTAAATTGTGAAGTAAATTGATGCTTTTTTGTAGGTACAAACCATGTAATGTTAAGAAATGGGAGAATGGTCCGAAAATAAGGTGATGTTAGTGACAACAACAGAGTGACCTAGAAATGGGGAAGATAGAAAAAATTATGATCGGTTATGAGGGAATTATCCAACTGTTGAACAAATCAATCTTTCTGTTCTCTAATATTAGACAAAGTATACTATGAAGAAGGGGATTTAAGACAAAAGGGAAGATTAGGATAAAAAATTCTGAGCTTGTTCTTGAAATAAAACCAAGCCTCCCGATCGCCTGCACACTGTCGCATATGAAGACACCCCTTTTTATCTTCAAGGCTTTCCACCATGTTAAAGTCAACAAAAATGACCCAGAGAGCCTCCGACGAGGAATAAACAAGCCAACACCAACAAGATCTTGCTTGCTCACATCATTAAAGGTGTAGATATTGGCTAACCCAAAAATATGCCTGTAAAAATTGAAAAGGGACCACACGAATCGATGTGTGGGGTATGAGCGCCAGAAAATCACATGTTGGGATATGTCAGGAGAAAACAAGTTCGTGACTCCACCATCACCAGGATCATGATTAGAGGAATGAAAAATGGCATGGACCCAAATAATACGAGATGTAGAGTGCAAAATCCATCCAACTCCACTTCTTGCAAACAAAAAACTTTCATGTGAGAAAAATGAAGACAACTGTTCCTGACCAGACATTTCCAGGTTGATTCAGTAAGCCCATGTATATTCCAATAGTAAAAAATCATTGAGAAGGGTTTAAGTACATGTTCCCTTCATTGTCCATATCAAAAAGGGTGGAAAAATGGTTATGAGAAGAATAAACCTGGGTAAGAACCAAAGCTATATCTCTTAAATTCCAAGGGCAACATTTATCTTGCACATACTTAATATCCTCTAGTGGGGAAGGGCTACAAGAGTGAGCTAGCCAAGTCTGGTGTGATTGAGACAAGTCGACCATAAAAGGGGACTCAGGTAAGGCTAGAGGAGTCATGGAAGGATGTCAGGGAAGATAAAAAGGGGAAACAACCGAAGTAGCTCAACTTGTTTGACATGAGGCATGTATGTAGTAACACCATTGTTAGTAAGTAGGTGATAAGTGGAGGTCGAGGGTTTTTAAAAACCATCGACACATACTTTTTGCTAGTGACAATGGTCTAGCCATCAGAAGTGGGAGTGGCCTTAGGGTTTATTGGGGGATTATCATTGAGAGCTGGAGGATAGTCGGACATAAGAGGACATTCAAATATCATGTGTTCAAACTATTGAAAATGGAAGCAAGTATTTGGTAAGTTGATATAAAACACCCTTTGATAGAAATGAGTGTCCCCAATATGAATATTGATGGTTTCTTTTGAGTATTTTGATAAATCAACTTCAAAACAAACATGGTGTTAAGGACATGTAGATTGAGAAACAGGGGTGGAAGCCTCATTAGTTTTATTAATCTCAATCTACCAAACTTATAGAGAATGGGCTGCAATATTTATATATATTGCATAGCCAAATACACATAGGAGATTAAGTTGCACAGGTGCAACCAAATTCCAAAATACACAAGCTTCCAATATCATCCGGGAAGCACAAATGAATAAATACAAATATACTGTTAAAACTATAACAACATCCGTGAGAAACAAATATGGTTTAGAAACCATATAAAAATACATAACAAATATAAAATTAATTAAATAATTATAATATGCATAATTAATATTAGGATAATAATATTTTATCCTAACATTCCCCCCCTTAATTGTGCATTGTCTGAAGAGATGAGGAGAGAAACTCTTTGAACAACTCAAACTTGTCATGTGCAAGTGACTTTGTGAAAATATCTGCTCGTTCTTCAGCAGTTGGACAAAATTAAAGCTGAATGTTGTGCTTCAACACATGTTTGCGTATGAAATGAACTTGAACCTCAATGTGCTTTGTTCTCTCATGAAAAACTGGATTGCGAACAAGTTTGAGTAAACCTTCATTGTCAACATACATGGTGGTCGGTTTGTCCTGAGGTATTCCAAGTCCTTTCAATATGCGACGTAGCCAAATCACTTCACAGACAACTTCTCTTGCAGAACGATACTCGGCTTCTATGGAAGAGCGAGAAACAAAGTGTTGTTTCTTACTTCCCCATGATATTGGTCCAGATCCCATAAAGAATACAAATCTAGAAGTGGATTTTCTATCATCAATGTTACCTGCATGATCTGAATCTGAATATCCAGTTAAGAAGAAGTTTTCGTTCTTCTTGTATTCTAGACCAAGATCCTCTGATCCTTTGAGATATCTCAAAATTCACTTTGCTACTTTCCAATGACAAACTTTGGGTTCTTGCATGAACCTGGATAGATAGCTCACTGCAAAGCTGATATCTGGTCTAGTGTAGGTCAGGTAAATGAGACTCCCAATCAGCTTCCGATAGAGAGTGGCACTTACCTCAAGAGATGGATCTGAACGAGATAACTGTAATTTGTTCTCCATGGGTGTAGCAATTGGTGTGCAATCCATCATCCTAAACTTCTCGAGCGTAGTCTTGGTATATTTCATCTGAGAAACAAAAATATGATTCTCTTTCTGCCACACTTCTAATCCAATACAATAGTGCATCAGCCTGAGATTGGTCATGTCGAATGATCAATTAAGATCTTTCTTCGTTGCATCAATCATCCTCGCTGAACTACCAGTGATGACTAGATCATTGACATAGACAACAACAATCACCATCTCCCCCCTTGCTTTTTGAGGTAGAGATTGGGATCGTATGGATTTCTAACAAATCCATGTTGTACGAGATGCTCATCAATCTTGATGTACCATGCCCGGGGTGCCTGTTTGAGGCCATACAAAGATTTCTTGAGTTTGCATACCTTTGTTTCTTGACCAGGTACAACATATCCCTCAGGTTGAGTCATGTAGGCTTCTTCTTGTAAATCTCCATTTAGGAAGGCACTTTTTATGTCCATTTGGTGAACTTTCCATCCAAACTGAGCAGCTAGAGCAAAGATCATCCTGATCGTTTTGATCTTAGTTGTGGGAGCAAATGTCTCATCATAGTCAATGCCTTATTTTTGTGCGTACCCCTTTGCTACCAGTCTTGCTTTGTACTTGTCCACTGTCTAATCTGCTTTGTACTTAGTTTTGAATATCCATCTGCATCCAATGGGTTTCTTCCCTGGTGGAAGATCGACAAGCTGGCAAGTGTTATTCTTCATCACTAATTGATATTTAGAATCCATGGCATCTTTCCAAGATTTTGACTGTAGGGCTTCCTGGACTGTAGAGGGCTCATCTGATTCAATAACTCTACTCATCAAAGCAAAGTTAACTTCTTCTCTTACTTTACTGCGAGTCCATGGTCTAGGGGTGGATGTATCCGGTGGAGCATCCAATCTTGCATCTCGTAATGTACTTGTACACCATTTAGGCATACGTTGAACTGTTCCCATGGGTTATGGTTCTATTTGATCAACACCATCATCCCCATCATCACTTTCATCTTAGCTCTTAAGAAAGTGAAAATTCAAAATTTTGAGTTTAAGTGTCTTCTCTGTTGTACTGAAAATGTTAAAGGTCGAGAAATTGAGAAAATATGTGTTTTTGGGTCATTTTGTGTGTTTTTTCGGGCCTGTCGGACATTTTTGTCCCGCGCGTCCCAAGTTCAAAAGTGCGCTCTGTTCCCCGATCGGCCGGTTTCCCCGAAGTCTGTCTTTTTTGGGCCCGTCGGAACTTCTTGTCCCAAATGTCCCAAGTTCAATCGGGAAAGTTGTTCCACTTTCTTTTCGGCAAGTTGAAACACCCGAACCGCGTACTTCGCACTTTCTTGTCCCAAATGTCCCAAGTTCAATCGGGCAAGTTGTTCCATTTTCGGCCGATTCACCCGAACCGTGTACTTCGCGCTTTCGTGTCCCAAATGTCCCAAACTCTTCCGGACCCATTGTCACCTTTTCGCCCAAACCGGCCGAGCCACGTGTTTCACGCGTCTACGTCCCACATGTCCCAAAAGGCATTTGTGCGTCTTTTCCCCGCTTCGCCCGAATCGGCCGAGCCGCGTGTTTCGCGCATTCGCGTCTCACATGTCCCAAATGAACCAAGTGCCATTCGTGCTTATTTTTCCCACTCTACCCGAATATCATGCTTATTCAAATTGGTAGGTATGTATTAAATGCGCATTCATTGTCTTTCTCTCTCCTAATCGGCTATATAACGAGCATACCCCCTTTGCATTTTTCACACTGCTTCCATGTTATCCTTAGCTCGAACCCTTGCAATCAAAAAACCTACGCATGTATCCCCTCCCTCTGTAATTCCTTCCCGAGTCTAGTTTGCGGCTCTGTCCTCCGAGTTACTATCAATATGAAGATCAAGTTTCAGGGACAGGAACAAATCTCGCCACTAGAGTCTACCGTTCACAATATTGGGGACAGTGAAGCTCGTCATCTTGATTTCAGTGATTTTTGGGCAAGGATGGCAGATGCAAACCCTACACCAATGGCGCAGATGATTCACGATAGCGGTTTGGCTTTTGTTGGAGGTTTCCCAATCTCGGTGCAATGTGCTGATACAGTGCTTTCATGCGGAGCTCACTTCGACCCTGATTCGAGTGAATTAACCAATGTACACGGGGAACTCATCGCCAAACTGGATGCTGCCGCCGTTAGCACTGCTTTGAGGATCCCAGAAATGGATAATGCCATAGTTGTTTCCCAGGATCAAGCACAGGCCCTGTTTAATCAAGACAGCGACAAATACAAGGCGCGGGTGGTGAAGTCATGGCTTAAAAACCCTAAGAAGGGAGCGTCTCGTCTATCCAAGACTCTCTTCCGAGTAGATTTCAATGAAGAGTTGTCAGATTTCATAATCCTACTGGCTCAGGTTATGGGCTTACCTTCTACTAACGAATTCCATTTCTGGATGTGCCCGCTCATCAGCATGGTGTGCGAGGGAACTCAAAATATCAACTGGGTGGAAATCATCAGCATGAATTTGGCGGATTAGCTCTCCAATGTACAGCAAACAAAGAAGTTCTACATGACTTCGTACCTGATGTATACTCTGGCGGCATCAAGGCAATGGTTTGGTTTTTCTTACATTGATGCCCACAAGGATGATCCTGTATATGCCTACTGCCCGCAGTTCACCCTAGAGACCAGCAATCACAATTTCAGAAGGGTAAATGATGCTTTCACCATGTACGTGGTCAGGCTTCTTGAAGGTGATACTGCTAGAAGGTTTTCTGATGAAGCCATGAATCTGATATCGCACTACGGTGCTTATTTTATCCAATTCAGAAAATTCTCTTATATCAGGCTTGCTGGCTATGAGAGCACCCCTTTGAGGCTTCCCATGTTCTGCAGTGATAAGATGGCCTTGATAGAAGTATGCAGGTAGTTAGATAAATTGCACAGAACCTGCAGAGACAAGAAGATTTCTGGTTTGCACTTTCCCATCTCTTTGGGAAATTACACTTGTAAAACAGCCCTGGATGCACAGAACATAGAAAGAGCCCTGGTTCCTATCACTGTTCATTTCTTCAAGCCAAGAACTTGCTTCGACTTGAAGAAGTTCATTGAACAGAACATCAAGATAATCTATCATCATAGGGCAGATACAGAAGACTACTGGGCTGACTGTGCAGATGATTTTGAGGCTAGAAGGAGGCACTATGGCAGGTTCTCTCTGCAATTGATTCAAGAACTCGGCTTGTACCAAGTTCCTGAAGGACTCCAGGATGACAATTCTGATCTATACTCATATGAGTATGACAATGTGGTTAAGCACACTCCCTTGGAGGACTTGGATTGGAACAGGAAAGAGAAAGATGATCTGGCTGAGATCCTTGCTCCAGTCTTAGTCAGGACTAAGGTCTGGTTTGACAGGAAAGTTCGAGAGCTCAGAAGGCACTCAGGAGAATCCTCTTCTAAGGATGTTTCAACACCAAGGAGGGAAGCATCGACCCCCATATCAGACACACCTGTGCAAACCCCTCCTGCCTCATCAACGCAAGGACCTGCAGCTTCCACCCCTTCTTCATCCACTCAAGTGTACCAGAAGAAATTCAAAGAGGTTAAGAAGGAGCCTGTTGAAAAAGATCTTCAAAGAAAGTAGGTAGAAGTGCCTTTGGGACCAGAGAACATCATTGTTCTCAGTGAAAGTGAAGAGAGTGAAATGCCAACCCCTGCAAATGCTCCTGAAGATCCAACGGATAAAGATAAGGAAGTCCAGAGCACTGAACTTCCAAGTGCTATTGATTCTTCTGCCGCAATTGTCTCAAGCGCCCCACTCACATCTCAAATTGAATCAACAGCTATGCAAACCTTGAGTGTCATGAGCTCTCTGTCTCTTGGTCCTCTTGCCCCTCCTGCTGATTCCTCTTCCTCTTTTGCGTGGGTGCAACCTTTTGTTGACAGTAGGAAGAGGAAATCTTCCTCTCGGAGCTCAGGGTCAAATTTTGATGCTGTCGCAGCCTTGTTGGGCACTACTCCTTCTCGTGCCAAGAAAGCCAAAATCACCTCCAGAATAGTGTCTGATGCTCAAGGTCAGCAATTCCTAGAGATTGCTAAGCCTACAGTAGACAAATCAGAGCAGGACTTGCAGGCATCTGACTTAGAACTCTCAAGAATTCCAATGGGAGAGTCTACTCCTGAAGGTGAGATCCACAACCTCCAGGAAACGGTCACAAGAGTCATTGGGAGGGTAGAGAAAGGGCAGCAAACTATTGAACAGTTGGAGGAACAGGCCCAGATTCTCACAGGTTTCATCAAATCTCTTTTGTCTAAGGACAAAGTTTTGGACCCTACCCCATTGACTACTCTTCCACCACCTGTAATTTTGAGCCAAGATGAAGTACAGAGTATCAAAGACATGCACAAGTATTCTGTCTATGGCAGAGCTATGGAGGCCATGGTGGAAGATATGCTTGTTGCAGGATTGAACTTCATCGATGAAGCTTTCAAACTCCACGGAAAGGTGAACAATTTGCAACAGAAGTTCTCCTCCACTATCGGGGTCATAGATAAAGAGCTCAAACTCTGGAGCAGTTGCATAGTAGACCTCCGTCTCATGGGACAGACAGATGAGAACATTTTATTGGCAAATAAGGTTTTTGATGATGCAAAGGATAATCTGTCAAAGTCCTGGGTTTACAGCGTGGAGTGGAAGATCAAAGTCTTGGAGGAGGCTTTGGGAGAACTGAAGAATAGCTGGCAGAAGGGTGAAGCTTTCAAGACACTGGTTGTATCTGCTTTCAAAGATATACATTGTCATCTTCAGGATGAAACTTCTGGTGTGCCCCTTTCCTTGCAAGAAATCAAAGCTCAATTCAGAGCTTTTGTCAAAGATAATCTATTCAAGGAAAGCTCCATCTCCAAAGAGAAAATGAAGGAGATCTGCTCTCTTCAATCTGCCATTGAAGAAGCAAATAAAGATTATCATACTCATGTCGAGTTTGATAAAGAAATGGAGAAGTGTCTCGGATTTTGGGGTCAGTCTACAGCCAACACGTCAGTCCCTCGTGGCAGAGACATAGCCGAGGCATTGAAGAGATTCAGGCAGCGAATTTTGAAGTCAGTGGGTCCCTCCCAGTCATAACCACCTGTCTTCTTCTCCGTTTTCTTCTCTTCTTTTCTAATTCTTTTTCTCGAATTCATTGTAATTAGTTGAGGTATTGCGATTGGCAATCCTTAACTAATCTTTAGTTAAAAGAAGTAGTTACAAAGAGTAACTGATTTGTAAGCTATATAATGGCCTCTCCACGCCATTTTGAAGGAGGAAGAACTTGGCTTATTTTCTGAAAGTGTAAATAGATCATAAAGAAATCAATACAGAAGGGCTTTCCATTCTTTGTCTATCTGATCTCTGTTATCCCCAAGCTTTCATTTAATTTTTGTGAAGATCATTTGTCTGTGTTATGTTAAGAAACTTTGTGTTCTGGCAGATGTTATTTACAGAACTTTGTGTCTCTGAATTCCATCTTATTTATATGATACAAATGATCTTGTTTCAATTCACTATAACTTCGCATACATAAAGAATTACTCTGTTATCTATAATTCTGCATGTTTCCTTTCTGCTCATTCTCGTACTCTCATTCCTCAGTCCTTTTGTAATTGATGATCTTTATAGAAAACACTTTCGTAATATCCAAGTTCAACCAGAAAATCATGTTTTGTATATTTGTAAATAGGTTCGTTTCTGAATAAGGGAACCTCTCCCATTAAAGAGGAGGGACTTCTTGTCCCCTGACTGTTGCTCTTCGTAAAGTCCTATTTGACGACCAACAGTTTTTGGTGACTCCGCTGGGGAAAATCATATTCCAGTTCTGTAATTTTTGATCATCCTTTGATCTGGCGACTCCGCATTTTACTCGAGGGAGAAGGGCCCTTGGTATTGAAGATTCTCAGTTTCAGCTTTTGGAGCAGCAGGGTTTTCCTTTCCTTGGTCAACAAGAAATAGAAGGACTCGTTCGACAAGCACTCCACCTGTTCAAGATAGAATTCCTACGGGTGGTATTCCTTCAGAGCCAGCTAGTCCTAATCTTCGAGCTTTGATTCTTGCTGGTGTTGCAGTTCCTCTCCAAGCCGTTTTTCCAAGAATGGCGGTACCATTGCCCTGGGGTCATCGTGTCGGGCCCCTTGCTCTTCCTCAGCCTTTGCATGAGTTACCCAGAGGTAACCGGAAGAACTTCCCTAAATTCAAAGGTGATGGTAAAGTGCATCCTGATGAACACATCGCAGCCTTCATAGTTGCATGTGGAGTTCTGGGAGTTGAACACGAAGACGTCTCCGTGAGACTGTTCGTTGAGACTTTACAAGATAATGCTGCTGATTGGTTCTATCACCTTCCGGCTGGTACTATCACTAGCTGGGACACCATGAGAACTAGGTTTGAAAACCGTTTCAAACCAGCAGAAGATGTGCATGCCTTGCTAGCCCAAATCTCTCAGATAAAGAAAGATTCACCAGAGCCCATGAGAGAATTTGTGGCCCGATTTAACAGGTTAATTAATAAAATTCTGGTAAATACTCGACCTGTTGATCAAATCCAAAAATGTTTCTTCCTAAATGCCCAATCGCCTGAAGTTAGTTATGCGCTGAGAAGGGCTAATCTCGCAACATTGGTTGAGGATCAAACTCTTGTTGTTAGTGTCGAGGATGATTTGATCATGTCAGGGAAGTTGAGGAGAGACCCTTCCAAATCTAAGTCTGCTGCTTCCTCCTCTTCCACCCCTGGACCTAATACTGATCCATTAGTTCAAAAACTTGCGAATGATCTCATTGCTATAAAGAAACAATTGGCTCAGCATGCTCCCTATGCAGACGTTCCAAGGAGGAATTTTCAGCCCAGAAATCGTTTTCCTGCTTCTCAAACAAGATTAGCACTTGAAGGACCTCCTGTTAAAGTTCCTGTCAATGCAACCTGTGAAGTTGAAGAGCCAGATGATGATGAGGATAATGAAGCTTGCGAGGAGTTTGTGGAAGAAGTTGATGATGAAGCAGATGAACTTAAGGGATCTCGAGTTAATTTCTTCACCACTGAGGGCATTGATGATGGAGATGATTATGATGAAGTAGTAGCAGACATGAATAGTGAATCATTCGCTGTCATGACTCGAGAGCAGACAAATCAGAGGGAGAAAGTGACGCAGCCCCCCAAGAAATCTAAGGAGCAGCCGACAACTATCCCCGTAATTGCAAAAAGAGGATCTCCTATCCCCACTTCATCTACACCAAAGGTGAGTCCTGTCAATCCTGCTATTAAAGTTACTTCTTTTTCCCCTAAAGTTGATAAACCTAGGATCTCAAATGATGATGGCCCGTCCACTTCTGGGTCTTTTGATATTATTGATCACCTGAAAAAGACTAAGGTTCAAATCTCAGAGGCTGAGTATTATCAAACCCATCCCAAAGCTTTTGCTAAAATGATTCACTTTGTCAATTCCCATTCTAAAACCACCTCTAAAGGCCTTTTACCCACTCCTTCTTCTGCACTACAGCCTAGTCTGGTAGCCGCTGTCACCTCACCCAATGACAAAATTAAACCATTTTATGTAACACTTCTTATAGCTGGCCATAGGCTCAGTAATTGTGTCATAGACTCAGGAGCCTCAGACAATGTGATGCCTGCTAAAGTAGCTCATGCCTTAGGCTTGACCCTCACACGCACTTATGGATCTTGTTACTCTATGGAGAGTAAGGAAGTGCCCCTGGTCGGAAGAATTAAAGATGCACAAGTGGCTTTTGCTGCTTTGCCTGAGAAGAGAGTTTTGGCTACCATCTTAGTAGCAGATATTCCTCCTTCATACGGAATGTTGCTAAGTAGGAACTTCTGTAAAGATGTGGGTGGAGAAATTCAAATGGATTGGTCACATGCACTCGTACCTGTTAATGGACAAATGAAGAAGTTGCTGCCTGAGAAGCAATCTGAGTATATTGTACAAAAAACGGATGATCCTAAAGCACAAATACTCTATGAGGATATGGGTCATGGTAACTATATGATTATGTCCCCTGATGAAATTCAACTCCCCAAAGTGTCACCTAAAGATCCTAATGGTGTTTGGATTTTAGAGTTTGATGGAAGTTGTTCCTCAGCCGGTTCTGGAGCTGGTGTCCTACTGGTGTCCCCTGAAGGAAGCCTACATCCTTTTTCATTCAAGTTGCAGTTTGAAAATACTAATAATACAGCAGAGTATGAGGCTCTCATTCTTGGACTGCAAGTGGCCAAAGAACAAGGTGTAAAGAATCTTCTGGCTCGTGGTGATGCAGAATTGATTGTAAAGCAAGTGAGAAGCCTTTTCCAGGTAAAAAATGGAAGGTTGAAACATTACCGGAATCAGGTTTGGGATTCCATTGAATTTCTTGATGCTTTCTCCATCGAAGCAATACCTAGGGAGAAGAACAGCAGGGCTGATTCACTAGCAGTCTCAGGGTCACTACTGATTCCTCATCCTGACTTCTCTCAGGATAAGTTCACCATTGAGATGGTCCATCGGCCTAGTGTACCTGATAATACCAATAACTGGCAAGTTTTCAATGATGATCAACACTTGCTTTCTTTCCTTGAACTCAAGGGTAATTTCGAACAGCTGTATTTTGAAGGAAGTGACAACCTGCCTCGTGAAAGTGTGCCCTTTGACAAAGCAGTCACCCAAGGAGAAGAAACGGATCAGGATGGATGCATCAATCTCAAAGGAAACAAGATTCCTAAAGGATTGGTGAGTTTGGAGGAACTATTTGATAAACATGACAGGTATGTGAAGTCTAGAGCTTCCACTGGACCTCAACAATCAGCTGAGTATGACAAGATTGATATTGGGAATTCTACTGATCCTAAGCTCGTGAACATTGGAAAATGTTGCACAGCAGATGAAAGGAAGAAAGCAATTGATCTTTTAAAGAGGTATAAGGATGTTCTTGCTTACTCTTATGAAGATTTGAAAGCTTTCAAACCAAAAGATATGCAGCATTTTATTCCACTCAAGCCTGGAATCAAGCCTTTTAAGCAGAAACAGAGGCAATACAACCCCAAAATAGCTGACACCATCTTTCAGGAAATTCAGAAGTTGTTGAAGGCCAAAATCATTTTTCCCATTCACCATTCAACATGGATTGCAAATATTGTGCCTGTTAGGAAGAAAAATGGTGAGATCCGCATCTGTGTTGATTTCAGGAACCTAAATCAGGCTTCCTTGAAAGATAATTATCCTTTGCCCATGATGGATCAGGTCTTGCAAGCAGTAACAAGATCTGAAATGTTATCTATGCTTGATGGATTCTCGGGATATAATCAGGTAGAGGTTGATACTGCAGATCAACACAAAACAACTTTCACTACTCCTTGGGGTACCTTTGCTTACAAGAGAATGCCTTTTGGGCTCATTAATGCTGGTGCCACTTTTCAGAGAGCTATGGATCTGGCTTTTGGAAGTTTGAAAGGGAAGTGTATTGTCATATACCTTGACGACTTGACAGTGTTTTCTAAAACAAGGGCGGATCATTTTGACCACCTGGAGACAGTTCTGCTAAGATGCAGAGAACATGGGATTTCTTTGAATCCTAAAAAATCTGTCTTTTGTGTCACCGAGGGGAAATTATTAGGGCACATCGTTTCCAAAGATGGTATTAAGATTGATCCTGAACGAGTACAAGCTATCCAGCAAATTCCTCTCCCAACCAGTAAAAAGGGCGTGCACTCTTTCTTTGGTAAGATCAATTTTTTAAGAAGGTTCATCCCTGATTTTGCAGAGTTAACTTTGAATATTTCTCAGATGATGAAAGGGAAACAAACGTTTGGTTGGTCTTCTGAAGGAAAGGAATCCTTTGAAGGTATCAAGAGAGCTATCGCTAAAACTCCTGTTTTAGCCTGTCCTGATTTCAGCAAAGATTTTATTATCTATTGCTATGCCACAGATAATACCTTAGCTGCTGTTTTGACTCAAGAAGACTCTAATGAGCATGAACTCCCAATTGCGTTCATGAGCTATATTCTGAAAGATCATGAGTTAAAATACACCATGATGGAAAAACATGCTTTTGCAGTGGTCAAAGCTGTTAAGCAGTTTCATTTTTACATCCTCAATTCTCATTCCATGGTGTTGGTTCCAGATACAACTGTTAAGTCAATTCTCACACAACAAGAATTTGGATCCAAGAGAGGGAACTGGGTTGCTAAGGTCCAAGAATATGACATTGACATCAAACCGACCAAGCTGGTTCGTGGAAAAGGTCTTTGTGAGCTCATTGCTGAAGGAGCTAAGCATGAATTACTGGAGAACAAAGTTGGCCTTCCTACCGTTCAGTTTCTTAGCTCAGTTGATGAATGGTATGCTGACATCACCCATTTTCTCACCTATGGGGAATGCCCCTCTCATTTAACTGCCAAAGAAAAGAGGACTGTTAAATTGAGGTCAGTGCAATATGTGTTGTGGGAAAACGCCTTGTTCAAACGTGGGTTAGATGGGAGATTTTTGAAATGTGTGGACAAGGAACAGCAGAGAAAGTTGCTCTCAGCTTTTCATGATCAGGCATGTGGAGGGCACTATTCATCAACGGTCACTGCTCATAAGATACTTCGTGGAGGATATTACTGGCCTTCCTTGTTCAGGGATGCATCCAAGTGGGTTGATAAATGTGAGGCTTGTCAGACCTTCGTGGGAAGACCTAAATTGGCCTCTTTGCCTCTTAAGCCAGTTGTAATTGAAGAACCTTTTCAACAGTGGGGTTTGGACTTCATTGGAACACTTAATCCTGCTTCTAGTGCTGGTCATACTCATGTGTTAACTGCCACGGACTATTTCACCAAATGGGTAGAAGCTATTCCAGTAAAGAGTACTACTTCTGAAGTGGTGTGCAGCTTCATCAAAGAGAACATCTTAGTAAGGTATGGTGTACCTAACAAGATTGTAACAGATAATGCTTCGAATTTCTCTTCAACTGAGATAATGGATTTTTGCTATGGGTATGGCATTTCTTTGGCTCACTCCTCAGATTACTATCCTCAGGGAAATGGGCAAGCAGAATCCACTAATAAAAATTTGGTGACTATTATAAGGAAATTAGTCAATGAGTCTCAACGAAACTGGCACAAGAAGCTCTATGATGCTCTTTGGGCAGACAGGATTACACCAAAGAGAGCTATTGGAATGTCTCCTTTTCAAGTGGTATATGGAGTAGAAGCTCAATTGCCAGTAACAGTGGAGCTGCCAGCCTTGCACCTAATGAAGGCTATTGAAGATACTAGTTTCAGTGATGCTTTGGATAAGAGAATTATGTACCTTCACAAACTGAATGAGGACAGATTGGAGGTTGCTGATAGGATATCTGTTCACCAGCAGAAGGTAAAGGTCCTGTTTGACAAGAAAGCCAGGTTTAGAGATTTCCAAGTTGGAGACACTGTGTTGTTATGGGATAAAAGGCATGAACCTCGTGGCAGCCATGGCAAGTTCGATTCCCTTTGGCTCGGACCTTTCAAGATCAGACACTTTGCTGGTAAGAATTCCTTTTATCTTGATTACATGGATGGTTCTCCTCTCCCACTTCCTTATAGTGGGCAGTACCTTAAGTTGTTCAAGTCTTAGGTGATTAGGGAGTCCTTTGTATATTCTGTACAGCGTTTTTGTTTTTTCTTTCCTTTTTGTTTTGGTGTGTTGTCCTCTGTATTGGTTTGCTTTTTGACTCCGTGGCCCAATGGATAAGGTACTGGTCTGCTTCCCCGAGTTTGTCTAAGTTCTTACCTTGTCTCATTCCTTGAATTTATGCCAAGTCATCCCCAGAAGGAGCCAGCTGTTGTCCACTCAAAATTCCCAGCTCTTAAGAAAGTGAAAATTCAAAATTTTGAGTTTAAGTGTCTTCTCTGTTGTACTGAAAATGTTAAAGGTCGAGAAATTGAGAAAATCTATGTTTTTGGGTCATTTTGTGTGTTTTTCGGGCCTGTCAGACATTTTTGTCCCGCGCGTCCCAAGTTCAAAAGTGCGCTCTGTTCCCCGATCGGCCGGTTTCCCCGAAGTCTGTCTTTTTCGGGCCCGTCGGAACTTCTTGTCCCAAATGTCCCAAGTTCAATCGGGCAAGTTGTTCCATTTTCGGCCAAAACACCCGAACCGCGTACTTCACACTTTCTTGTCCCAAGTGTCCCAGGTTCAATCGGGCAAGTTGTTCCATTTTCGGCCGATTCGCCCGAACCGCGTACTTCACGTTTTTGCGTCCCAAATGTCCCAAACTCTTCCGGACCCATTGTCACCTTTTCGTCCGATCCGGCTGAGTCGCGTGTTTCGCGCATTCGCGTCCCGCATGTCCCAAAAGGCATTTGTGCGTCTTTTCCCCGCTTCGCCTGAATCGGCCGAGCCGCGTGTTTCGCGCATTCGCGTCTCACATGTCCCAAATGAACCAAGTGCCATTCGTGCTTATTTTTCCCGCTCTACCCGAATATCATGCTTATTCAAATTGGTAGGTATGTATTAAATGCGCATTCATTGTCTTTCTCTCTCCTAATCGGCTATATAACGAGCATACCCCCTTTGCATTTTTCACACTGCTTCCATGCTATCCTTTGCTCGAACCCTTGCAATCAGAAAACCTGCGCGTGTATCCCCTCCCTCTGTAATTCCTTCCCGAGTCTAGTTTGCGGCTCTGTCCTCCGAGTTACTATCAATATGAAGATCAAATTTCAGGGACAGGAACAAATCTCGCCACTAGAGTCTGCCATTCACAATATTGGGGACAGTGAAGCTCGTCATCTTGATTTCAGTGATTTTTGGGCAAGGATGGCAGATGCAAACCCTACACCAATGGTGCAGATGATTCACGATAGCGGTTTGGCTTTTGCTGGAGGTTTCCCAATCTCGGTGCAATGTGCTGATACAGTGCTTTCATGCGGAGCTCACTTCGACCCTGATTCGAGTGAATTAACCAATGTACATGGGGAACTCATCGCCAAGCTGGATGCTGCCGCCATTAGCACTGCTTTGAGGATCCCAGAAATGGATAATGCCATAGTTGTTTCCCAGGATCAAGCACAGGCCCTGTTTAATCAAGACAACGACAAATACAAGGCGCGGGTGGCGAAGTCATGGCTTAAAAACCCTAAGAAGGGAGCGTCTCGTCTATCCAAGACTCTCTTCCGAGTAGATTTCAATGAAGAGTTGTCAGATTTCATAATCCTACTGGCTCGGGTTATGGGCTTACCTTCTACTAACGAATTCCATTTCTGGATGTGCCCGCTCATCAGCATGGTGTGCGAGGGAACTCAAAATATCAACTGGGTGGAAATCATCAGCATGAATTTGGCGGAGCAGCTGTCCAATGTACAGCAAACGAAGAAGTTCTACATGACTTCGTACCTGATGTATACTCTGGCGGCATCAAGGCAATGGTTTGGTTTTTCTTACATTGATGCCCACAAGGATGATCCTGTATATGCCTACTGCCCGCAGTTCACCCTAGAGACCAACAATCACAATTTCAGAAGGGTAAATGATGCTTTCACCATGTACGTGGTCAGGCTAGTTGAGGGTGACACTGCTAGAAGGTTTTCTGATGAAGACATGAATTTGATATCGCACTACGGTGCTTATTTTATCCAATTCAAAAAATTCTCTTATATCAGGCTTGCTGGCTATGAGAGCACCCCTTTGAGGCTTCCCATGTTCTGCAGTGATAAGATGGCCTTGATAGAAGTATGCAGGCAGTTAGACAAATTGCACAGAACCTGCAGAGACAAGAAGATTTCTGGTTTGCACTTTCCCATCTCTTTGGGAAATTACACTTGTAAAACAGCCCTGGACGCACAGAACATAGAAAGAGCCCTGGTTCCTATCACTGTTCATTTCTTCAAGCCAAGAACTTGCTTCGACTTGAAGAAGTTCATTGAACAGAACATCAAGATAATCTATCATCATAGGGCAGATACAGAAGACTATTGGGCTGACTGTGCAGATGATTTTGAGGCTAGAAGGAGGCACTATGGCAGGTTCTCTCTGCAATTGATTCAAGAACTCGGCTTGTACCAAGTTCCTGAAGGACTCCAGGATGACAATTCTGATCTATACTCATATGAGTATGACAATGTGGTTAAGCACACTCCCTTGGAGGACTTGGATTGGAACAGGAAAGAGAAAGATGATCTGGCCGAGATCCTTGCTCCAGTCTTAGTCAGGACTAAGGTCTGGTTTGACAGGAAAGTTCGAGAGCTCAGAAGGCACTCAGGAGAATCCTCTTCTAAGGATGTTTCAACACCAAGGAGGGAAGCATCGACCCCCATATCAGACACACCTGTGCAAACCCCTCCTGCCTCATCAACGCAAGGACCTGCAGCTTCCACTCCTTCTTCATCCACTCAAGTGTACCAGAAGAAATTCAAAGAGGTTAAGAAGGAGCCTGTTGAAAAAGATCCTCAAAGAAAGCAGGTAGAAGTGCCTTTGGGACCAGAGAACATCATTGTTCTCAGTGAAAGTGAAGAGAGTGAAATGCCAGCCCCTGCAAATGCTCCTGAAGATCCAACGGATAAAGATAAGGAAGTCCAGAGCACTGAACTTCCAAGTGCTATTGATTCTTCTGCCGCAATTGTCTCAAGCGCCCCACTCACATCTCAACTTGAATCAACAGCTGTGCAAACCTTGAGCGTCATGAGCTCTCTGTCTCTTGGTCCTCTTGCCCCTCCTGCTGATTCCTCTTCCTCTTTTGCATGGGTGCAACCTTTTGTTGACAGTAGGAAGAGGAAATCTTCCTCTCGGAGCTCAGGGTCAAATTTTGATGCTGTCGCAGCCTTGTTGGGCACTACTCCTTCTCGTGCCAAGAAAGCCAAAATCACCTCCAGAATAGTGTCTGATGCTCAAGGTCAGCAATTCCTGGAGATTGCTAAGCCTACAGTAGACAAATCAGAGCAGGACTTGCAGGCATCTGACTTAGAACTCTCAAGAATTCCAATGGGAGAGTCTACTCCTGAAGGTGAGATCCACAACCTCCAGGAAACGGTCACAAGAGTCATTGGGAGGGTAGAGAAAGGGCAGCAAACTATTGAACAGTTGGAGGAACAGGCCCAGATTCTCACAGGTTTCATCAAATCTCTTTTGTCTAAGGACAAAGTTTTGGACCCTACCCCATTGACTACTCTTCCACCACCTGTAATTTTGAGCCAAGATGAAGTACAGAGTATCAAAGACATGCACAAGTATTCTGTCTATGGCAGAGCTATGGAGGCCATGGTGGAAGATATGCTTGTTGCAGGATTGAACTTCATCGATGAAGCTTTCAAACTCCACGGAAAGGTGAACAATTTGCAACAGAAGTTCTCCTCCACTATCGGGGTCATAGATAAAGAGCTCAAACTCTGGAGCAGTTGCATAGTAGACCTCCGTCTCATGGGACAGACAGATGAGAACATTTTATTGGCAAATAAGGTTTTTGATGATGCAAAGGATAATCTGTCAAAGTCCTGGGTTTACAGCGTGGAGTGGAAGATCAAAGTCTTGGAGGAGGCTTTGGGAGAGCTAAAGAATAGCTGGCAGAAGGGTGAAGCTTTCAAGACACTGGTTGTATCTGCTTTCAAAGATATACATTTTCATCTTCAGGATGAAACTTCTGGTGTGCCCCTTTCCTTGAAAGAAATCAAAGCTCAATTCAGAGCTTTTGTCAAAGATAATCTATTCAAGGAAAGCTCCATCTCCAAAGAGAAAATTAAGGAGATCTGCTCTCTTCAATCTGCCATTGAAGAAGCAAATAAAGATTATCATACTCATGTCGAGTTTGATAAAGAAATGGAGAAGTGTCTCAGATTTTGGGGTCAGTCTACAGCCAACACGTCAGTCCCTCGTGGCAGAGACATAGCCGAGGCATTGAAGAGATTTAGGCAGCGAATTTTGAAGTCAGTGGGTCCCTCCCAGTCGTAACCACCTGTCTTCTTCTCCATTTTCTTCTCTTCTTTTCTAATTCTTTTTCTCGAATTCATTGTAATTAGTTGAGGTATTGCGATTGGCAATCCTTAACTAATCTTTAGTTAAAAGAAGTAGTTACAAAGAGTAACTTATTTGTAAGCTATATAATGGCCTCTCCACGCCATTTTGAAGGGAGGAAGAACTTGGCTTATTTTCTGAAAGTGTAAATAGATCACAAAGAAATCAATACAGAAGGACTTTCCATTCTTTGTCTATCTGATCTCTGTTATCCCCAAGCTTTCATTTAATTTTTGTGAAGATCATTTGTCTGTGTTATGTTAAGAAACTTTGTGTTCTGGCAGATGTTATTTACAGAACTTTGTGTCTCTGAATTCCATCTTATTTATATGATACAAATGATCTTGTTTCAATTCACTATAACTTCGCATACATAAAGAATTACTCTGTTATCTATAATTCTGCATGTTGCCTTTCTGCTCATTCTCATACTCTCATTCCTCAGTCCTTTTGTAATTGATGATCTTTATAGAAAACACTTTCGTAATATCCAAGTTCAACCAGAAAATCATGTTTTGTATATTTGTAAATAGGTTCGTTTCTGAATAAGGGAACCTCTCCCATTAAAGAGGAGGGACTTCTTGTCCCCTGACTGTTGCTCTTCGTAAAGTCCTATATTGTCTTTACTTCTTCTACCTAGAAAGTCTTTGCATCGATCATGCATCGCACCATTTCCATGATAGTACGATTTCTTCTCTCAACAACACCATTCTGCTGTGGTGTGTGTGGAGGAGGAATTTGTCGACGAATCCCATGAGTTTGTAGGTAGTATTTGAACTCATTACTGGTGAATTCCCCCCCCCCCTTGATCTGAGTGGAGAGTTTCTGATGTGATGACTAGTTTCTATTCTCAACTACTACTTTGAACTTCTTGAAGGTTTCAAAAGCTTCACTTTTCTTGCGAAGAAAAAAAATCCACATTTTCCTTGAATAGTCGTCAACACATAAGCATGAAGTACTGAAAATCAATAATGACTCAGTTGCATCGAACCACAAAGATCGGTATGAACCAGATCAAGCTTACCATGAGATCGGATATGTACTCTTCTGGAATGAAACTTTATGTTGTTTGCCTGCTAAGCAGTGAGGACACTTGTCTGTATCCTTCTGAAGAGATGGTATCCCATGTAGCATATTACACCAGAGTAATGTCTCGAGATACTTGAAACTAACATGACCAAGTCTCTGATGACACAACTGAGATGAGGTACAGTTATTAGCCACAAGTTCTTGATCGTCTCTGTGAACAAAATCAAGCTTGGAACATGCGTCCCACATTGGAGGATTTTATAACTATTTCAAGCCTCTATGATTTATCTCGAATCAAACACGTTTTCTTGCTGGAATGACTATCAAATTCAATTTTTAGGTTGTGATCTAGGAGTTGACTAACTGAAAGTCAGATTCTTTGTCAACCCAGGGACATATAAGACATCTGATAGTCTACAATTGCATGAACCAAGGGGTAGAGAAATGTTCCCAATCCCCTGAACTGTATATGAAGAATCATCTCCCAACGAAACATGATTTTTCGATGGCGTGTCCCTCATTGAAGTAAACCAATCTCTGTGGCTGGTCATGTGTTGAGTGGCTCCCGAATCAACATACCATACATCACTAGATGATGTGGATGGTTCACTTGATCGAGCAGTGTACAAGAAGTCTTCATTATCTGAATGTTCTTCTTGCTCAGCAATATTTCCTTATTGATGGGGTCTTCTTTTCTAGTTCCCCTTTTTCTGCCCTTGATTGTGGTTAGAATGTCCCTTGTAAGATTGTTGTTGTTAAGGTCCAGAGTTTCTTGATAAACCTTTCTTGTAAGTATTATACCAACAATATTTTAAGTCATGTCCTCTTTTACAAATTGGACATTGCTTCTTCTGTTGTTTGTCCCCGTGATACTGATTCTGATGTTGGGACTTTTGATAGGAGTTAGGTTTTCCTTTACCTTTTCCTTTCCATTTTTGATGTGAAGAAAGTGCATGCTCCTCTTCATCATCCTTATTTTGCATTTCTTCTTCTTGTTGCAGTAGGTTTACCATCTTGTCAAAACTAATTGTCATATCTAACAAGTTTAGTGTTGTGACAAAAATGTGGCAAGAAGAAGGGAGTGCTCTCAGAACAAATGGGAACGAGAGAATCATCTTTGACCACTTCTCCTAGGGCTAGAAGTGAAGCCCTCAACTCTGCAACTCTTCTTAAGAAAGCTTCAATTTTCTCATTATACTTGAACTTCATTGTGTGTAACTAACTCTGCAAATTTAGTATGACATTCTTACTTTTGGATTCATTACTGTGTGTAATTTATCCCACGCTTCTTTAGCTATTTTGGCATCTTGAATGAGGGGTTACACATCGTCAGAAACTCCAAATAAGATGATGAGTTTAGCCTTCTGATCTACTTTATCAAACTTCCATTGTTGTGTTGTATCAGTAGTTGATCTGGTCAGAGTTCTAGTCACAACAGGCCAGATTTATTCAAACTCAAGTTGTGTCTTTATTTTTATCTTCCATGCAGCATAGTTGTTTCCTCTGAGCAACTTGTGAATCCGGAAGAAAAAATTTGGGGGCATTGGTGCCCATTTTGTATAAATCACTAACAGGGTTTGGCTCTTATCACTCTAGGTATTAGGTCTCCCAATCTATATACGGTCAGTCTGATATACCAAACCTTTCTATATACGCGCCCTTTCGATATACCCGATGGTACGTGGAAGAAGCTTGCCCTTTATATATACCTGGCAAAGGTACATGAAAGAGGTGTTAACTTAGGTGAAATAATTCAATACGTGGTACCAAGACAGTACTGAAAGGGGTCTGTGCGATTATTGACGCTGGCTCAAAGAAACATCCTCATACACATGCACGTAAATTTGTTATATACTCAGATAATTTATCAGTCTGAGTTAATTTATGTCATGCAATCATTCATAGATGGAATGGGATGGGCTCATAGTGTGTTCAATATGATCTTATTACTCCCTGTCAATTTAAAGGGTTGATTCCCAAATGACATTGTTGCAGCTACAGTAGGTGTTAAGTGTAGTATTAGTCATGATGGCTTTATCTGTCAGCACTTCCTAAAAGCACTGTATATACTGAATGTTGTGAATGAGATCTAGGATCTCGTGACTGTTTTTCAGAACCAATTTTTAAATATTTTTTAGTATAACACTTTACTAATTTCTAAGTAGTTACAATATTTGTTTTGTTGACTATGGCAACCTACAAATTAGTGCAATATAATGAAGCATGCAAATTACATTCAAAAAATTAGAAAAAAATGAATGGTAGGTACAAAAAAATTTTTTTGTGAGCCTTGATGGCCTCCAAAGCCTAAAACAACCCACTACATCAAAAAAGTACCATTAATATAGGTGGCCCAAAATTACATTTTCTGGATAGGTCTTCCTTTTACAAAATGCCTGCCCAAAATTTTAAAAAATAGGCTTAGTAGGAAAAAAAACCAAATTTTACCCTAAATTAGGGTTTTTCTCACTAAAATATTTAGTGAGGTTGTTTATTTATGACTAAACTAGGTTTAGTCAAGGTTTTTCCCACTAAGATCCTGCCTCCAAGTTTGACTGGTTTCCTTGTAAATTTTCCTCTAAATGTCAAAATTCAAAAAATTTTATGTTAGTAGCGTGTGATTCAAACCTATGCACCTCCACACACCCAAGTCTTTTCCACTATCCACCTTAGGCTCTACTGAGTGCTTGGGTGATATGAAATGAAGCAAACCTATATACAAATTGAAATGAAAGTCTAACTTACCTTTTGTAAAGGAAAATGTGACCCAGCTGAAGTGGAGCTCCACGATGGTTTACATGCATGGAGGAGTGGTTGCGTAGAAGGAGAGCTTTCATGTGGTCTTAGGGTTGCTTAGAAACCGGATCTGAAAAATAGGATCTAACTCCTTTGCATTATGTTTTTCACCAATATGCCTTATTTTATTCACTATTGTGTATTAATCTTCCACCATGTCTTTTTAACTTTCTTTGATGCCTTGGCTTTTCCTTTCCAGCCAAGGTCGTTGTGTCATGCTTGCAGGTTAGATGTTGGAGCTTCACAATGTGTTTTTATTTGATATACTCATTGCAAGTTTATTGTGTAAAGATGGCTTGTTGGGGTCAAGGAGACGAAGGTCAAAGTTGAGTGAGTTTGTGGTTGATCTCCTTTCTTCATTGAAGACTTTTATTAATCTCACCGCAAGTCATATTTTACAGTCACCGTTGTGTCATTTTGTATGATTTCAGGAGGGCTGACTTTTGTGCAGGCGATCTCACTTATGGAGGGTTTTTGAAATTATTTCATGTGCCATTTGCGTACATGTTTGATGGAGTCTACAAACTTGAATGTGGAGATATGACTTAGCCAGAGGTCTGCTAGGATTAGACCTCTGGAGTATTTTGCAGGGTCCTTTGATAGACTGGATCACGTCAACTATTTGAATCTCAAGACCATCAATCGTTGTGATATTTAGAATATGCAACGATTGTATTTGCTTATGCTCACATTGAGAGGCTTATTGATTAATATAAAACAAGGCAAACTCTTGCCAATGTTTTTGCAACACCTCGATTCAGATGAAACTCACCTCACAAGTTGTGTAGAAGGTGCACTCGATCTAATGCAAGAAAACTTTGAGGGCTACCAATACACATAGAAGAAAACATCCGGCTTGGTGCAATACACAGGACCACCGAATGCAGAGCTCTTATGGAGAGCCCGGTTTCCTTCTATGCAAGCAATGTGTGACCATTGCTCAACCTACAAATACTAGAAAATATATCCTCCAATTATAATAGCTATGATAAAAAGATATTAGTTGAAGCTAATACTGCTACACTTCTAAATTTTAGAGGAAAAAACCCCTTGTTGGGGAAATATATATATATTTAAATTTTTAAACTGATTTCTATAAGCCAAAAAAATGCTCCAGAAGTAAATTTTTGCTGGTGTAGGGAGACACTAAGGCAAAAAACAATTTGCTCCTTACATTTACCTGGAGAATGGCATAGGAGGTTGTGGAGTTTGTAGAACGTTCTTGAAAGTTACAAGAGTTAACACTAGCTCTCCGTAGATGCACAGAATATCTTCTCCACAAACTATATCTTTCCTCTCTGTAGCATTCTCCAGCCTTGCACAGGTCTAGATTCAATTTTCTATAGTAACAAATGTAGATTAAGAAACAGGGACAGAAGCATGCAAATTATATTAATCTAAATCAACCAAGTACAATAGCACAAGCTACAATATTTATACATATTGGATAGCTGAGATACAAACAAATGAGAAGTCACAACAATGCAACAAAAATACAATAGCTTCCAATATTACATCTGGGAAGCATATAATTGTTATAACAATAATAATTATTATATTCATGAAGAAATAAAAAAAATGGTTAATAATAAATAATAAATTATATAATGCATAATTAATTAACCTAACAGCCTCGCACTCTGGAATTTTCTATAGTTCTATAGAGTTCTCCTTCCCTTTCCCATGCATATCACCCTTAACCATTATAGATGAACCTGCCCAAGGGTTTGGCTAAGTCCCCAATAAAACCACAAATGGGTAAAGGCAATCCTAGAAATTCAATCAAAACAAGGACTTTAATCTTGACTTGCTTATAAATCTAAAATTCATGGGTCTAGTGTGAAAACACAACCAAGGAGTTGCGGATGAACCAAATACCATGATTATAAATGGCCTTACAGTGGTCCAGGTTGGTGAAACAAAACAAAAAAATCCTTTTGTGAGGTTTTAAACTCCATCGAGTTTATCCCCATGACTCTGCCAGTGGGTGTGAACCCATTATTTCAAAATGCTTTCAGTGGAACTCAACTAACAAAATACCAAACTAGGGTATATTTTAAAAACAATTACATGTATTATCAAAATCTGGGAAAAACCTCCATCTACCATTACACTTCAACATCTAATCCATCTAACACTCTATTATCCAAACTAGGTTAAAACCCTCATTTCCCTCCATCCTCCATAACATCCACTCCTAATTTCTAACCAATCATCCATCCTTTATACCCTCAACCTCCCATCGAACCTCCATCCACCCCTAATCTCAAACCAATCATCCATCCTTTATACCCATGACACCTCCCATCTAACCTTGAAACCTCTTGTATACCCCTCACACCTCCTTTTGAAATCTCTTCCATTTGAGCCCTCCAACCATAAAACCTATTTCATACCCCTCCACAACATCCCTTCGAACCTCCATCTACCGATAATCTCTAACTAATCATCCATCCTTAATACCCCTCACACCCATCAAACCTCCATCCACACTTAAACTCTAATACCTCATCCATCCAACACTCTAGTATCAAAATTCCCTCAAAACTCGTCATATCCCTCAATATTTCAAACATCTCCATAACCTCCCTTCGAACCTCCATCCAACCCTAATCTACAACCACTCCTCCATGATTTATACCCCTCACACCTCCAATCCAACCTACATCCATCCTTTATATGCATCAACCTCCTTAAAGACCTAATCTTAAACCAATCATCCATTGTTTATACCCCTCACACCTCTAATCAAACCTCAAAATCTCTTTCATACCATATTGAAACCTCTTTTATCAAAACCTTGAACCCTAAAACCTATTTCATACCATCCTACATCCTCCTTTGGAACATCTATCCACCTCTAATCTCTAACCAATCATCCATCCTTTATACCCCTAACACCTCCCATCCATCCTCCATACACCCTTAAACTCCAACACCACATCCTTCCAACACTCTAGTATTTAAACCCCCTCATAACCTGTTGTATCGCTTTATATTTCAAACCCCTCGACAAACTCCCTTCAAACCTCCATCCACACCTATTCTCCAACGAATCATCCATCATTTATACTCCTCACACCTCCCATCTAACCTCCATCCACCCTTAAAATCAAACATCGCATCCATCCAACACTCTAGTATCTAAAATCCCTCAAAATATGTCATAGCGCTCCATATTTCATACCCCTCCACAACCCACCTTTGAACTTACATCCATCCCTAATCTCTAACTAATCATCCATCCTTTATACCCCTCAACCTCCCTTCGGACCTCCATCTACTCCTAATCTCCAACAAATAATCCATCCTGTATACCCCTAACCCTCAACCTGTAACCACTCTAAATATCCAACAAATCATCCATTATTTACATCCCTCATACCTCCCATGTAACCTCCAGACACCCTTAAACTCCAACACCATATCCATACAACACTCTAGTATCTAAAATCCCTAAAAAGCCATTATACTATTCCATATTTCATAACCCTCCACAACCTCCCTTCAAACCTACATCCACCCCTAATCTCCAACCCATCATCCATCCTTTATAATGCTTAACCTCCATTTTAAGCCCCATTCACCCTTAATCTCTAACCAATCATCCATCCTTTATATCAATAAATCTCCATTCAAACCTCCATCCATCCCTAATATCCAACCAATTACCCATTCAACCTCCATGAACCTTTAAACTCCAACACCGAATCCATATAACAATCTAGTATCTAAAAACCCATCATATTTCTTCATAATTCATACCCATCCACAACCTCCCTTCAAACCTCCATGCCCCCTAATCTCCAACCAATCATCCATCCTTTATACCCCTCAACCTCCCTTTGAACCTTCATCAATGCCTAATCTCTAACCATTCATCCATCATTTATACCCCTAAAATCCATTTGAAACTCAATCCACTCCTAATCTCCAACCAATCATCTATCCTTTATACCCCTAAAACCTCCCATTCAACTTCCATTCACTGTTAATATCCAACTAGTCATCCTTTATTGATACCCCTCACACCATAATTAATATTGCTCCATAATTCATACCTCTCCACAACCTCCATTTGAAACTTCATCCACCCCTAATCTCTAATAAATCATCCAAAATTTATACCCCTAAACCTCCCTTAGAACCTCCATCCACCCCTAATCTCTAACCAATCATCCATCCTTTAGACCCCTCAACTTCCCTTGGAACCTCCATCTACCCATAATATCCAACCAATCATCCATCCTTTATACCCCTCACACCTCCCATCGAACCTCTATTCACCACTAATCTCCAACCAATCATCCATTAATTATACCCCTCACACCTCCCATCTATCGTCTATCCACCCTTAAAATCCAATACCTCATCCATTTAACAATCATCTCTATCTGGTCATTTTTATTTACTTTCTGTTGTAATTCCTGACCTACACCACACATATGCTAGTCTTATTTCAAAGTTCAGCCTGGAAGGTGAAAATACTGAACTGTAAAACCTGCAATTTTTTAAGTCTGAATTTCTTGAAAGCTCCTTCAAATATGTGGAATGACCTCTTGGTCCCACCAGGTGTGCCAAAACTGTTGATGTTGAATTGCAGCACCCATGAATGTCTGCAACACGATGGGTTGAGACTCTCAGTGCGATTGCATAACATGGAGCTTTTCCCAAGTGTGGGACCTTGCAAAATCAGAAAATCTCTCCGGATGAAGGCTGGTTCTTATTCCTCTGTTCAGATACACACGTAGAAAATGTAGAGGGTTTACTAAAAACCTAATCTAACTTGCCAAGGGGACAGGGTAAGAAAATGCATGAAATAAAAACCTAAACTACAAAGGTGATGCACCGAGGAATGAAGAACACTTGTCTTGCCAAATAAACACAGACCATTAAAATGTAATGCAAGATCATACATAGATAGCCAGATTAACAGTGAAAGATCAAGGGGATGCAAATGAATACAGAGAGGGTTGAGAATCATCCACAGACATGTATTAATTTACTCCAAGGATTGATACAACACACTGCAAAATGCCAAGAGGCAAAGTTACATTACAGTTCAAATGGGAGGTTTGAACTCCACAAGTTCACTTTCCAAAGAGAAGAAGGGAGGGGCAAAACAGAAATGTCAAACCTTTAGAAAGAAGCCCCTCCTTATAATTTATAGGAAGAATGAGAGAGAAAAGAGAGAGGAATTCGAAATCTGCCCCAACCACCTCCAGAATGCACTTAACTATCTCATTATGGTGGTAGGTGAGAACCCCAATGAACCCAAAAGTGGTGAACTGTATTTTTGCATTTTAAAGAAAATTTTCTCACCCAATTAAATATATCTAGTCGTAGTTGGACATAGGACCTCGTAAGCTTTCCGAAAAGTCCAACCTTGCATGAATCCGAGCTCCCAGTCAAAAGTTATGGCCATCTGAATATCTGCGCCAGGGTCTGCTTCCTGCCAGCACTCAAAATGTTGTGCCTCCTGAAGGTGCGCCATAGGCACATCCGTGTGTGTGTCGACATCTTCTTCCGTGTGCCAAGGGTGCAACTTTTGTCCTGTTGACACTCTGTGTCATGCGCCTCTTCTGTGCGCCAAGGGCGCATACATTTCCCTGTCGACACTCATTGTCGTGCGCCACTTTCCTGCGCCTTGGGCGCACCGTTTGCCCTGTCGACATCCATTGTCGTGTGCCACTTCTGTGCACCTTGGGTGCACCATTTTATCTGTCGACACTCCGTGTCGTGTGCCACTTCTGTGCGCCTTGGGAATGTCAGGGATTTGAGCTTCTTTGATTTCTCCATTCTCCTGCTTGTCTATATCTACCTGGGGGAAAGATATAGACAACAATTTGGTGACTCAATGGGATCACCTGCCTACTAGGTAGAATATCAGTGGCCTTTTAGCAATCCATTGGGCATGGAGTCATAAACCATAACCTGAAACCAAGTTGATAACTGATCCTGATCCTGATATCGCAACCCCTTCTTCGAGAGCATGCTGAACTGTAGAAATTCAACCTGAGAGCAACAAAACCTGTGCCAGAGCACTTAGGGAAACATAAACCTAACTACCACAAGACAATGTGCATACGCACTTAAAGGAATTGTAATCTAGGCTAATATTTATAAGGGTAAACCTTTTCCTTTTAGTAGCAATGTTTAAGATGGATTCCGTTAACCGGAATCGGGAATTCTTCTCCATCCAATGTAGACAATTGAAAGGCATTACTACTTTTACATCCCGTGACCATATAGGGGCCACTCCAAATGGCATCAAACTTGGAATGCCTTCTTGGTTTTGCCCGATCTGCATCCCACTTCAGAACTAAGTCCCCTTCCTTGAAGGTCCTTGCTCTTGCTTTCTTATCAAACCATCTTTTTACTAAGGACTGATCTTTCTCAATTGTTTGAACTGCATGTTCTCTAATTTCTTCCAATTCCATCAACTCTGCATACCTAGCCTCCATTGGTTCGAACTTAGCCAACTCCAACTGCTTCATGAACTCCAATGTACGCAGTTCTAATGATATAGGCAATACTGCCTCTTTTCCATAGACCAACTTGTAAGGGGAATTACCTGTAGACCTTTTTGGCGTTATTCTGTCAGCCCATAATGCTGATTTTAGCTTGGTATGCCATGTTCTTTGATTTTCGTCCAGAGTCTTCCTGATGATTCTTAGCAAATTTTTGTTCGTGGAATCTGCCTGTCTATTACCCTGTGGGTAATAATTTGAAGAGGTGCTCAAATAGATTCCATTCTTGACAGCCCATTCTGTAATCTTGGAACCTATAAATGCTAATGCATTGTCTGATATGATAGTGGCCGGCACACCAAACCTGGTCACTATTCCTTCATAAAAGTCTAGTATGTTAGACTCATTTGCTTCTTTGAGCGCTACTGCTTCGGTCCACTTGGTGAAATAGTCCGTTGCCGTGAGAATCCACTTGTGGCCTTGGCTTGAGGTTGGATTGATGACCCTGACGAAGTCCAATCCCCATTGCATAAATGGTTGGTCAACCAGAATTGGGTGCAATGGAAGTGCTGCTAGTCTTTCTTTGCCTATGAAGAGTGCACATTTCCTACACTTTCTTATCCATGTATAGCAGTCACTGAAGACTATCAGCCAATAATACCCTGCCTTCATTATCTTGAGAGCTGTTACTCGTGGGGCAAAATGTCCTCCAGAATCTCCATCGTGAAAATCTCGTAACACCCTCTCAATTTGGCCTGTCCCAATGCACCTCAATAGAACTCCATTGATGTCTTTCTTAAACAAAACACCACCAACAAGCACATATGGAATGGCTTGTAATCTGAAGTATCTCCTCTTTGCTTTTCTCATTTCTGGAGGGCATAGGCCTGTCTGTAGGAAGTGTATCACATTCTGAGTCCAACAGGGAGTGGGCACATCATCATTTTCTTGTTCTTGGTTATCCTGTAGTACCAAGATAGCCTCTTTTTCATCACCTGCTTCAACTTGTTGACTCAAGGCTAGCTGCTCACATAGTCCCTTCCCACGTACTAGTTTGGTGACCTTGATCTCAATGTCATATTCCATGACATGAGTTGTCCATCCTGCACGTTTCTCATTTAGATCCTTGTTTAGAAGGAAGTCCCTGACTCCCGCATGAGAGACCAATAATTGGATCTTGTTGTTTGAGACTAGGTGCTTGAATTTCTTTAAGCTCCTGATTACTGCAAGGACATGCTTTTCAATGAAAGAGTACCTAGTTTCGTATTCCTCCAAGCCTTAACTGAAGAAAGCAACTGGTTGTTCTAATCCTCCTTTGTTTTGTTGTACCAGGATTGTAGAAATCGTGTCCCCACCACCAAAGGCATATAGCACGAAGTCCTTGGAGAAGTCTGGATTGACGAGAGTCAGAGCTTGAGATATAGCCTCTTTTATTGCCTCAAAACTTTCCTTGCCTTCAGATGTCCACTTAAATGCCATACTCTTCTTTAACACCAGCGTTATTTGCTTCACAAGAGCAGCAAAATTTGGAACAAATATGCGGACAAAATTGATCCTTCCCAAGAAGCTTTGAAGAGCCTTCTTGTGACTTGGCAATGGCAATGCTCGAATTGCTTCAACTCTTTCTGGGTCAATCATCAATCCCTCCTTTGAAACAATATGGCCTAGAAGTTTTCCCTTGTGAGCCAAGAATATGCATTTTTTGGGATTTAATGATACCCTAAATCTTCTACACCTCTGAAATACTTGCCTCAAATGACAGAGGTGATTCGCTGCATTTTTTGAGAAAACAGTGATGTCGTCAAGATATATCAAAACTATTTTATTGATCAACCCCTTAAATGCCATATCCATTGCCCTTTGGAAAGTGGCCCCAACATTTGATAGCCCAAATGGCATCTTCTTGTAGGCATAAGTCCCCCATTTGGTGGTGAAAGCCGTCTTGAATTGGTCATCTTCTTTCACTATTACCTGATTGTACCCTGAGTAGCCATCCAGGAGAGAGAATCTCTCTGAACCGGATACTACTTGCAATATTTGTTCCATTGAAGGAAGTGGGTAATGATCTTTGAGAGATGCTCTGTTTAGGCCTTGGAAATCCACGTACAACCTGATTTCTCCACTCTTCTTCCTGACCAGAACCAAGTTTGCAACCCAGCTTGAGTGCTTGATCGGGAATATAATGCTTGCCTCTATTAGCTTATTTAGTTCTTTCTTCATTAGAGGCTCAATGTGAGGGTTGACCGGTCTCTGTTTCTGTCTGACGGGCTTAGCATCTGGATCCAATTCGATGGTATGTTGTGCCAAATTTGGATCGAATCCTCTTAAGTCTTCATAGCTCCAAGCGAAGACATCTGGAAATTCTTGGCAAAGTTTTATGAAATCTGATTTCTCCTGTTCAGTGGCCACTTTGCCAATTTGAAGTGTTTTGCCTTCCCCAACCGGAATTGGCTCTGAATCTTCTCTCTTGACCTGTATGTTTGTCTTTTCCTTACGAAACTGGTCGTTAGGGTTGAAGATAGACTCCAATGTTACCAAACCCTTAGGAAGCTTGTTTATCCGCAGCTGTACTACTTGATCCCCATACTGCTGCTCTAATCTGTCCTGATTCCTAGCTGAAAATTCAGACTCTTCTTGTAAGAAATTGACGATATGTTGATCGTTCTCAAACACCTGCCAGCTTGTGTTATTATTTGGAACTGCTAGCCTCACAATCACATGGATATGTGGCTATGTTTTTCCCCTTCTGATGTTGTCAACCACATCAAACGTTGCTCCAACTGCTGCGAGCCTATTTGCGACTTCATTTTTCTTCCTGGGTATGGACACAATGTTGAAAGCTTTGAAATCCTCAATGAGGTCCCATACCCTATTCTTGTAGCTCCTCAGCAATTCGTTCTTTGTAGCATGTTGTCCCCTAACTTGGTTGACAATCAACTCACTATCTCCAAACACCTGCAAGTTCTTTATGCCCCTTTTCCTGGCCCAATGAATTCCATGAATCAATGCTTCGTATTCAGCTGTGTTGTTCGAACAGGAAAACTGGAAATGAAAAGCTGAAAAATATTTGATGTCTTGTGGTGAAATCAACATTGCACCACCTCCAGCACCTTGTCTGCTTCTCTAACCATCGAAAAATAATTTCCAAACTTTGTTTTCATCCTTTTGTTCAAGCTGAATGATGTTAGGAATGGGTGAATTATCTTCATGTATACAATACACGCCCAATTCAGATTCTTCAATTTCCTTGTATGGGTCAAATTCATGAATCTTGTTTTCCCATTCTTTAAATCAGGAATTCCCTTGACCTTAGTACCTATTTCTAGATCACTTAAACACTCCTCCTGATCAAAAGCCAAGCAATTTGCATTGATAGGATTTGGTACATGAGGCTCAATATGGAAATTGGCAATTGGTTCTGACCTGATTGTTGCTTTGGCTCCATACCTTGTCCTAAAAATCATGTGTGACCAATCTGTAGATAAATATCCACCATTTTTTACAGTGAAATCTCTTGATAGACACAACGCAAAGAGTGGTGGAAGGTCAATCACAAACACATCTTGCAGAACTGTAACATTAGGATAGGAATGTAGTGTTAGGCTTAACCCCTTGATGACTCCAACAGTTCCTACTGCCGTTCCATCTAGCTGTACTACTCCTTTCAGCACTGGCTCATATTTCAAACCCAGTTGATCCGCTATTTGCTTCAGCTTCACTGAACTACTTGCCCCATAATCAATCATGAAATTGTGTACTAATTTATCCCCGATGATTAATGAAACATAAAATGGAGGGGGTTTCAAAACTTTACCTTGTTGTCCTCCATGATTCCCTTCAGGCTGAGCAGCATTCGTGAGGACCTTCTCTTGCATATGGGCCTACTGGTTCGAAGTTGACCAATTCTTCATGGTAGCTTGTAGAAGATCTCTTTGTCCTGGGATTGATAAAGATTCCCACATTGATATATTCATATTCGTCTTCTTCATTTGATCAATGATGCTGAAAGGGGATGAATTGTCCTTTTACTGTCCCTTACTTGCTGCAAACTTTTCTAGAGCTTGAACAGGTGCATGTGTTGCTACAACAGGTACCTTAGGTTGATTTTGCACATTTGGAGCTGCGTTTGGTCTACTGACCCCTTGTTGTGTAGGAGTGGACTGAGAAACAACTGGATTACATGGTTGTCCCTCTCCTATATTTCTCTTCTTTGACCATGTGTTGGCAGCCATGCCTTGAAAAGGCTGTTGGTTAACTCCACAGAAGTCTTCCGTTTGCCAATTGGCCAATGTGGTTTCTGTTGGAGGTCCTTCTCCTCCTGGCTTGGTTCTTGAGGCACACCAATGGTCTGCACCATCAAGGCCTGATTTAGTGCACCATTGAAACATGTTGACTGATTGTGAGGTAGATTGCAAGGGTAACACCAGTCGTACTCCTGTGCCATGTTGTTTTGTGTCGGGACCAAGGCTCTTGAGGACATCGTTGCATTTGGATCATATGGTCGAAATGGCCTGGTAGCTTGAGGTTGTCCTTGGTTTGATACATTTGTAGCTTGAGGTGGTGGTCTATTTTGTTGGTATGGGGGCCTAGCTTGGTACTGTGCTTGAGGCTGATACGGTCTAGCACTTTGAGCTTGCTATCTTTTGATAGTCACAAGCTCATTTCCAAGGTTCTGTAGCTATTTCATAACCTCCTGCAATTCCTTTGAAGTATCTGAAGAAGTCGATGCCCCATTATTGCTTTGATTTCTAGGAGTTGGAATGGGATTCAACTCTGGTGCTTGACTGGTTGTAGGATTCCCCATATCCGGATAGAGAGGCATTGGTGGCCTTGGTGCAAGCTTGCCAGCTTGGATCAAACAGTTCTCTACTCTGATAGCTGTGTCGTAGGCCCCTGACAGCGTTGTTCCTCCCATTGATTGGATCATCATGGCTATGTCTGAATTTATAGCCTTTAAGAAATAAAGGAATGCTCCTTCGGCGGTTGGTCTCACAGCTATTGGAATCCTGTCCCATGTCCGTTGGAATCTGAAGTTGAAGTCTGTCATTTGTTCATTAGGGGCCCTTTTGATTGTTGTCAGCTGTTCCAATAAAGACAAATTGTCCGCCCTCTCCCCAAATTGGTTGCAAAGAGCAGAACAAAGTTGGTTCCAATTCGTAATAGACCCTGTTGTAAGGCTCCTAAACCATTGTAAGGCCTTACCTTTGAAATATGAAGCCAACAGCTTGACCACAACATCCATTTCATTTATTTTGTGGATTGCACATGCATTAGCAATATCTTGGATGTGATCAATAGGAGTAGTATGATTTTCTCCTGTGAAATAGGGTATATTTTTTAGTGCTGTAACTGGAATTTGATTCTGAGCATTTAGGGAAAGTGGAATACTACCTGTGAAATTGACAAAGGGATTCAGTGGTAGATGTGCCATTATGATTGGCCTAAGAACCCTGGTCGATGCGAGAAAAGGCCTACCAGGTGGAGGTGTAGACAAAGTCCTGTTAGGTGGAGATGGTGATCTTTGTGGTCTTCTTCCTCTTCTTCCTCTGCCTGGTGAAAGTTGCAAGTGGAAAAATAGCCCCTCTTCTCGAGTATTGGACCTGGTTTGATTTCTTCTCATATGCCTGGGCAACTTTTGCTGCCACACTGCTGAATTCTACCCCTTCGGAGTTGCCAGATGTGTTAGAAAAATGAGCCTCAAAAGGAAGACTTCTGCCAAGTTACACACCAAACCTGATAATAATTAAAATAGAAATTTGAAAGACCTATATTTTTTATATTTTAGAGTTTGGAATTTGATTTGGAATGACAGTCCCGAAAACCCAAAAATGCCAGACTTCCGAAAACCTGAAATCCAAAAATAAAAAAACCATGAAATTTTGAAAGTCAAAATCTCAAAAAAATAAGAATACCCTTTTGAAGATTATCCCCTGATCTATCAACTGGTGAAATTTTGACTTGTTTCGAACAAGTTAAGTCCTTGAAAATTGATTTCAAAGTTCAGCCTGGAAGGTGAAAATACTGAACTGTAAAACTTGCAATGTTTTAAGTCTGAACTTCTTGAAAGCTCCTTCAAATCTGTGGAATGACCTCTTGGTCCCACCGGGCGTGCCAAAATTGTTGATGTCGAATCGCATCACCCCTGAATGTCTGCAACATGATGGGTTGAGACTCTCAGTGCAATTGCATAACATGGAGCTTTTCCCAAGTGTGGGACCTTGCAAAATCGGAAAAGCTCTCCGGATGAAGGCTGGTTCCTATTCCTCTGTTCAGATGCACACGTAGAAAATGCAGAGGGTTTACTAAAAACCTAATCTAACTTGCCAAGGGGACAGGGTAAGAAAATGCATGAAATAAAAACCTAAACTACAATGGTGATGCACCAAGGAATGAAGAACACCTGTCTTGCCAAATAAACACAGACCATTAAAATGCAATGCAAGATCATACACAGATAGCCAGATTAACAGTGAAAGATCAAAGGGATGTAAATGAATACAGAGAGGGTTGAGAATCATCCACAGACATGTATTAATTTGCTCCAAGGATTGATACAACACACTGCAAAATGCCAAGAGGCAAAGTTACATTACAGTTCAAATGGGAGGTTTAAACTCCACAAGTTCACTTACCAAAGAGAAGAAGGGAGGGGAAAAACAGAAATGTCCAACCTTTAGAAAGAAGCCCCTCCTTACAATTTATAGGAAGAATGAGAGAGAAAAGAGAGAGGAATTCGAAATCTGCCCCAACCACCTCCAGAATGCACTTAACTATCTCATTATGGTGGTAGGTGAGAACCCCAGCGAACCCAAAAGTGGCGAACTGTATTTTTGCATTTTTAAGAATTTGTTCTCACCCAATTAAAGATATCTAGTCATAGTTGGACAGACGACCTCATAAGCTTTCCGAAAAGTCCAACCTTGCATGAATCCGAGCTCCCAGTCAAAAGTTATGGCCATCTGAATATCTGCGCCAGGGTCTGCTTCCTGCCAGCCCTCAAAATGTTACACCTCATGAAGGTGCGCCATAAGCACATCCGTTTGTGTTTCGACATCTTCTTTTGTGTGCCAAGGGTGCAACTTTTGTCCTATTGACACTCTGTGTCATGCGCCTCTTCTGTGCACCAAGGGCGCATACATTTCCCTGTCGACACTAATTGTCGTGCGCCACTTCTGTGTGCCTTGGGTGCACCATTTTCTCTGTCGACACTCCGTGTCGTGTGCCACTTCTGTGCGCCTTGGGAATGTCAGGGATTTGAGCTTCTTTGATTTCTCCATTCTCTTGCTTGTCTATATCTACCTGGGGGAAAGATATATACAACAAGGGTTAATTAGTACTTTCTTCACTCAAAAACCATATGAATAGTAGTATAAGATCGAGATTAAATAATGTCTAAAGTGCATGATTTTGTGTCTACATTTGTCCCCACTTTATGTTGGTGAGTGGAAAGCTTGGTAATATAAACCACATAGAGATGCATACCTAATATTCCATGTAGAGTGATGTAGAAATGCGCTGAAGGACTAGACAAAGAGTGGAATGAAAAAAAGATGATGAAGTGAGAAAACTAAAAATGCAAAAGGTGCAAAAAGTGATGAGAGTGAACCTAGGGTGGAAACCTGTGTGTAATTTCCAATGTGTGTAATGTAACTGCATGGTTAGTATGGTGCGTGCTGCCATAAGATGTTGTTGTTGACATTGTTGTTGTTATTTTTGTTGCCCCCATTTGATTACGTGTTTCCCATATGACCGGACCTACAAGGATAAAATGATCAAGTAGTCAAATATGTATGTATGTATGTGTAAAAATGCAATGTAAAAGATGCATCTATATGTAAGTAAAAACATGTAAATATAAAATACACAAATGAAAAATGTAAATGGAACATGTGTACCTGATCCATGTTGAGAAAGAGAGTGTAGAATGATATCTTGTACTATCGGGGTTTTTTGGGCGATCTGACACCATAAGCCAAAGAAGTATAGGGAGGAATTCCATTGTATCCTCCAACATTTAACTACTTCCTTCAAAATGTGTGAAGAGATATCTGTAGGTCCTAGTTTTTTGGGCAATTTGATGCCAATCGATGAAGAATTATAAGGAGGAAGTCTGATGTATTCTCCAACATTTAACTTCTTCCTAGAATGCTAAGGAAAACCATGTCTTGTAAAAGCTGCAGTGTATGGGGTTCATAGACTGGTTCGAACCCAATTGTTGTATATAACCCATAATTCCATGGGTAGAAAGTGCACTAAAGTAAACCAGACCAGTGTAGAAGCATTGTTTAGAATGTAAAAACCCAAATTATGCCCCCATCTTTGGGTGCTCATGTGACATCGCTGATAAGAGAATACACCCCCAAAAGAGGAACAACCACATATACTATGAAATTATTCCATACAGGGGGAAATGAATGCACTTGGTAGAAACCAAAGTGTGCACAAACAAGAGGCTAGCCAAAAATAAGTGTTAGTATAAAAAAACATGTATGTATAAAGGAATGTGTAATCTATGCAAACATTGTATAAGCTACCAAGAAATGTAGTAATGTAGACACATAAGAAGAAAAAGTAAGCCTCACAAAGTGAAATACAAACATGGGAAATCACTCACGATGTTGCAAGACACTCAAGGCCATCATGGCCACATACAAATAAACAAGTGTTCATAGCAAACAAAGGGAAATTTCCAAAAACAAGAGAAAACAATAAACAAACAATATAACAAACAAGTATGGAAGTAAATATCCTTGCATAAAAAATGCTTCACATGAAGCACCCATTAGCATGTTAGAAATATAACTAGTATGTCAAAAGTATGTATAACTAAGTAATGGAAAGTTCTAAGTACAAAATGAAGCAATAACATCTGTCAGAGAAAAATGTGGACGCCTACAGTGACCAGTGTAGGTAGGGTAGAAGGTGAGCATCTGTGATGCGTTTAAGAGACCTATATCTGCGATTAAAACTAGAAAAGTACGTGAATGCACATGTGTGGATGATATAGATAAATGACATACATGTATTATAACTAGCATGTGTAATAAAATGACCATGAACAAGTAAAAGTAATCAAGAGTAAAAACAACCATAATATGCATTATGCTATGGATGGATGGAATGGAATGTAATATGGATGGTAGGATCCGTGTGCCCCCCGAGTGAATGGAAAATTATGTAGTGAGGTTCATTTGGTTTTCACCCTCAACAATCAATATTGAACTGTAAAAAATAATGCACCATCAGGAAATGATCAAATAGTATGTGTTGTGTTTAGTGCATTGTGATGAGTACGTCTACACATTGATGATGATATGCAAAAAATAAAAGAGATGTGAGTGAACCATATATCCTAAGTGTACATCACAACATAATGAAAATATGAGTGATGTTTTAGCCCTAAAGTGTGTATCACTACAAGACGATAGAGGAAGTGACAATGTAGCCTATAATGTGTGTCACTACTAGATGAATAGTAAGGGGTGATGATGTAGCCTAAAGCGTATACCACACAAGATAAATAGAGTAAGTGACGATTTAGCCTATAACGTGTATCACTACAAGATGAATAGAGTGATGATTCATTGTAACTTCTAATAATTTAATCAACCTGTTCAAACGTTGATGTCCTTATAGATCAGGGTTGTGTTCAAGGTTGTATGTTGAGAAGTTGATATGTAACTCAATATTATGGTGGTTCTTTTTTTTTTGGGGGGGGGGGGGTTATTCTTAGTGTTATTTTTCTTGTCTGCACTTCTTAACTACTGAAAGTAGGTAAAAGGTTTAAACTACTGAATGTCAAATCTTCTAATCTATGTAGAACAAAATATATGAGCTGAATCTACTTCTACTGAAAAAAAGTTGCTGAAATGAAAAGCTTGTTAAAGGAAATGTGTAGTTGAAATGAAATACTTTCTTAACTCAAATGATGGTAAAGGGAATGTGCTAAAACAAAGAAATACAAGATTTCATTCAAATAGTTATCAAACCAAGACACTGAAACTGAAACTAAGAAAATATAAATTTCTTTCATGAAATACCAATCCTCTAATCTCCTCGGTCGAGTGGGACCTTTCTCTACTTTGAGATTGAGGCTCTCAACACAAATGCATACTCAAAATAACATGTATTATATTGATCCAAATAATTTTATCACATACTCCAGAGTGTAACCGAAAAATAACTTCTTCTATTAACTACTACAATACTATTAAAGATTAACTAACAATTCAAAAGAGGTGTCTGATGAGTGTCGTCAATTCTCTCCATTAATAATGTCAATCTAGGGTTGGTGTCTGATGGCTGTATGCATGAAGAGAAAAAAGATCTTTGGAAAACAACTCTATTAAACACAATCCAAACTTGCATAAAATAAATCAAACATGCAGAAATGTAAAGACACACTTGTAGAAATAAAGTTTGCATAAAAGAAATCAAAATTTGCATAAATGAAATTGCTGAATTAAAAATAAAGGAAAGATAAATAGGACACTTGTAGGTTCACAAAAAAAATTGTACAGACAAAAGAATTACATAACATAAAATCAGAAATCACAACAAAAGGAAAACAACAGAAATAAAGAAATGAACATAACACATGGATCCATATTCCTTGGAATGAGTGGTCAAATCATTCCTTAGAAGAGGACTTAATTCATAATTTTAATTCAAAATATGTAGAATAATTTCTCTCAGAAGATTAATGAGGAAGAACATATATATTATTCTAGATATTGAAAATTATATATAAGAGTGTGGGAGGTCGCATTTATAATTCATGCATCCAACCAACTTCTTATTTTAGGAAATACAATATGATCTTATCTTTATTCCAATCCTAACAACTAATATTTCCATCTCCACAAAATATGGAGAGAGATATATTATTGGAGTCGAAGTCTTATTTCGCTTATTTTAGAAAGATTTACTCCCAATTTTTCTCCTTGATTTTTGGTAACAAGAATCACATTGATTTTATTCTCCTACTTGATTGGAAGGAGTTTTTTTCTCAAAATATTACTTTTACAAAATACCTCTCCCGGATTTTCCATTTGACTTTTTTGTTTCTGGCTGTGGAACTTTTGGTGCTTGTTTGATATATTTTTTCCTTGGACTGCAGCTCACTAAAAGTTAGATTCCTTTTTATTGGTAAAACATGTAGCAAATATGAATGAGTTTTTTGTTAAAAACATTTCTATAAACAAAAAACTCTCTCATATTTTCCATTTGACTTTTCTATTTCTGGTTGTGGAACTTTTGGTGCTTGTATGATACACTTTTTCCTTAGACTGCAATTCACTAAAAGTTAGATTATTTTTTAGTGGTAAAATATGTAGAAAATATAAATAAGATTTTTGTTAAACACATTTCTAGGAACAAAAACCTCTCTTAGAGTTTCCATTTGACTTTTCTGTTTTTGGTTGTGGAACTTTTAGTGCTCGTATGATACACTTTTGCCTTGGACTATAACTCACTAAAATTTAGATTTATCCTTAATGGTAAAAGTTGTAGCAAATATGAATGAGGTTTTTGTTAAAAATATTTCTATGAACAAAGACCTCTCTCATATTTCCCATTGGATTATCTGATTATTCAAAATTCCTCATTTTATGTAGGTTCTGAAACTAAAACTGCAAGTTCTTGAACTAAATTTGCAAGTTCTAGAACTAACAATAAAAGTTTCGGAGCTAACTCCCATTGATTCGGAGTTAAATCTAATTATTCTGGAACTAAATCTACAAGTTCTGGAACTAAAACTGCAAGTTCCAGAGCTAACTCCAATTGTTCTGGAGCTAACTAAAAACATATATAACTTTTACCCACGATCTCAGATTGAGATGATTCTTTTTTTGAAATTGCATAATTTTTAAAAAGAAATCTGGATATGAAATCATATTTTAGCTTAGACATATAATTCATTATAAATTCCACTTTTCTCATAACTAATATTATCTTTCCTTTATGACCTGCATACATAAGAATTTGCATCTTTTCTAAATAATCAACATGATTAGTCAACATAATAGATAACAAAAGACTTCTAAAGAATGAACAAGATATATATCCTATATTCTATCTTAAGCAAACTATAAGTTCCAATATTACATTTAGATCTAATTTCAAACATAATTTGGAAGGAAAAAATAATGATAATTTATGGCCAATTTATGGCATTATCATTGCCCCACACCTAATCTTATGCATGTCCTCATGCATTATATTATCATCTCCTCTTCTTAGAGTCTTCTCTGAATTAAGCTTATGCATGTATGCATTCCATATATAGTTCAAGGACATGCTATTGTGGATCTCCTTCTGTTGTTTCTAATTTCTTTTCTTTTACAATAGGTTCTTGTGTGAATCTCTTTCTGCTATTTTTGATTTTTTTTCTTTTACATCAAGTTCTTGTGTGGATATCCTTCTGTTATATGTTATTTTATTTCTTTTATAGTAGGTTCTTGTGAGGATCTCTTTCTGTTGTTTTTGATTTTTTTTCTTTTACAAAAGTTTCTTATGTGGATCTCCTTTTGATGTTTTTTTATTTTCTTCTTTTTTTTTACAACAGGTTCTTGTGTGGATCTCCTTCTGCTGTTTTTGATTTCTTTTCTTTTACAACAGGTTCTTGTGTAGATATCCTTATGTTGTTTTTGATTTATTTTCTTTTACATCAGGTTCTTGTGTGGATGTCCTTCTATTGTGCCTCATATTTAAAATCAAAATGCATACCTCATGCTTCTCTTTCTCTCCCACACCTAAGCTCATGCATGTCCTCATGCATGTTGTTTATTTATGGTTACCCATAAATTAGACTCTAAAATTTTGATTACAAAGAGGTGCATATATTTTCATATTTGTAAGTAGGGGAGATGTGAATTTTATCTTGCCTTCCTTGGAGATCTTAAAAGTGGATCTAGCTGTAGTAAAAAAACTTACAAGAAATTTTAAAAATAAAATAGTAGAAAAAAATAACTTGATCATACCTCTTGTTGTCCTTGACATCCTATTGTTAACATGGTCAAATAGTGCCTCTGAAGAAGGGTCACCCCCTTTTTCCTTTGATTGGCCAACAAGATGGTTTTCCAATCAATTTTTTTTTTGTCTTTGATTGGCCAACAAGCTTGTTTTCCAATCAAAGTTTTTTTTTGATTTATTTTTCCTTTGATTGGCTAACAAGCTGGTTTTCCAGTCAAAGTTTTTTTTGCTGAAATGATAGCATGAGAAAGATTAGAGAATTTTTTATCCATTATCAGACTATATTCATCAAAGTGCAACCTGTGTAATATAAGAAGAAATTTCTGAGATCTCATAAAAACCTCTTTGCATACTTGATAACTCTAAGTAGATTGCCAAAAATTGTGTAGACAATTTCTAGGTCATCAAAGCTCAACTTGAATTGTGCATTATTGGAATCACCATAGTAATCTTCAAATGCTCAAAATAGTGATCTCAGGAGATGGATTGTGTTATGTATCCATGGGTCCCTCCAAACTGCTCCTTGGTTGATTCTATTAGTGCTCAAAAATCTACATGTTGGTACCAAAAACAAATCTAGAAATTTCTGTGGATGTTAGCATGAAAAAGTGCTTTCCTTAGTATTCACAATATGTGATTCTCAATGTTATACAGGCATATACAAAAATGAAGAATTGAAAGACATGAAAACAAATTTTTCTAATGGATATGGTTCATGGATTGAATTTTACTATGGAATGAAAAATAATTTGGATGGGTGGATTTATTATGAGTGGGTTTTTATTTTGGATCTAAGGAAGTCCCTGAATATAGATGGATTTAATTAGAAATGCTACCACTTCATTATTACAAATTGGATAAGCCATTTTTTACTAAGGTTATGTGCAATAAGATCACCGAGTTGTTAGTTGATACAAGGGGGAATGGTGGTAGTTTTCAACAATGACATTTTATATTTCATCAACTGGATCTACTTCCAGATTCAATATCATATTTCTACCATTTATACATAAATAGAATCCAGATCTAAATTATTTTTCACTGCCATTATACCTTCTTGATTAAACATCACAATCATTTTCTTATACATAGAGTTAGTTTGTGGGGAGGTAATTATTTACAATCTAACATTCCTAATTGCAGACATAAAATTTTAATCTATATTACACGAAAGAAATATTAATCTATTTGTACAAAATAAAAGTTTAAAGAACTACCTCTAAATAATTCCTGTCACAAAATTTTCCAAGAGGTATGCTACTGTCACTAGAATATTCTCTTAGAAAACTCTGAATATGTTAATAACATCGTGTCCTAGCAAAGTGATGAGGGTCGTCAATCCTCTCCATTAATAATGTAAATCTAGGGCTGGTGTCTGATGACTATATGCATTAAGAGAAAAAATATCTTTGGAAAACAACTCTATTAAACACAATCCAAACGTGCATAAAATAAATCACACATGTAAAAATGTAAAGGCACACTTGCAAAAATAAAGTTTGCATAAATGAAATTGATGAATTAAAAATAAAGGAAATATAAATAGGACACCTGCAGGTTCACAAAAGAAATTGTACGGATAGAAGCATTGCATAACATAAAATCAGAAATGACAACAAGAGGAAAATGACATAAATAAATAAATGAACATAACACATGGATCCATCTTCCTTAGAATGAGTGGCCAACTCATTCCTTAGAAGAGGACTTAATTCATACTTTTAATTCAAAATCTGTAGAATAATTTCTTTTAGAAGATTAATGAGAAAGAACAAATATATTATTCTTCGTAGTGAAAATTACATATAAGAGTGTGGGAGGTTGCATTTATAATTCATGCATCCAACCAACTCCTTATTTTGGGAAATACAATTTGATCTTATCTTTATCCCAATCCTAACAACTAAGATCTCCATCCCCACAAATATAGAGAGAGATATATTATTGGAGTCTAAGTATTATCTCGCTTATTTTAGGAAGAATTTTTCCTAAATATTCTCCTTGATTTTTGGTAACAAGAATCAAATTGATTTTTTTTTCCTAGTTTATTGGAAGGATGTTTTTCCTAAAAAAAAATACTTTTACAGAATACCTCTCTTGATTTTCCATTTGACTTTTCTGTTTCTAATTGTGGAACTTTATTGTGAAGTCTGATACAGTTTTCCTTGGACCACAACTCACTAAAAGTTAGACTTTGATTGGTACAATGAGGTTTTTGTTAAACACATTCTATGAACAAAAACCTCTCCCATATTTTCCATTTGACTTTTTTGTTTCTGGTTGTGGAATGTTTAGTGCTCGTTTGATACTCTTTTGCCTTGGACTGTAGATCACTAAAAATTAGATTTCTCCTTATTGGTAAAACCTGTAGCAAATATGAATAAAGTTTTTGTTAAAAACATTTATATGAAAAGAGACACCTCTTTGATTTCTCGTTAGATTATTTCATTATTTGCAATTCTTCATTTTATGCAGGTTCTGAAACTAAAATTACAAGTTCTGGAACTAAATTTGCAAGTTCCGTAACTTAAACTATAAGTTCTAGAGCTAACTCCAATTTTTCCAGAGATAACTCCCATTGTTCCAAAGTTAACTCTAATTTTTCCGGAACTAAATCTGCAAGTTCTGAAACTAAATTTGTAAATTCCGGAACTAAAACTGCAAGTTTCAGAGCTAAATCCAATTGTTCTGGAGCTAACTAAAAACAAATATAACTTTTGCACACGTTATCAGATTGAGATGATTCATTTTTTCAAATTGCATACTTTCCAAAAGGAATCTGATATAAAATCATATTTGAGTTTAGATATATAATTCACTATCAATTCCATTTTTCTCAAAACTAGCATTATCTTTCCTTTATGGTATGCATACACAATACTTTGCATATTTCCTAAATAATCAATAGGAGTATTCATAAAAATAGATAACAAAATACTTCTAAAGAATGAACAAGATATATATCCTATATTCTATCTTAAGCAAACTATAAGTTCCAAGATTAAATTTAAATCCACTTTCAAAGGTAACTTGGAAGAACTAAATAATGGTAATTTATGGCCAATTTATGGCCTCATCAATGTCTTATAGACACAGTTGATTATAACACATGCCACAAATATAGGCAGCAAATTTAACCAATAAAATCTTCATAAAAGTTCCATGACACTCTATAATTCTTCTAGAAATAGGGCCCTCATTTATAGTTAGTTGTGGTTCAATCCTTCAAAATGACATAGTAGTTGTGGACTCGGTCTCCTTGATTACAACTACTCAAAATGGTAGAAAATGTACCTATTCAGACTACATATGTCACCAAATCACTAAACAAAGCAGTTGGTGAAATTTCCATTGGTCATTAGTTAATATAAGACAAAATAAGGAGAAATGCATTGATTTCTACATTATATATATGACTATTTAGAACATTCCCATTCATATATTAACATTTTTAGGAGTAAAATTTATAGTTATATAGATGCTATGATGAGTCAATTTATGGACTCATCATAGAGTAAGTGACGATTTAGCCTATAACGTGTGTCACTATCCTAGAATTGTCACATGATGAAATATTGAATGATAAATGCGTGATGAATGTAAGGTCCATTTGATTTGTAAAACCTCAACAGTTGAGTATGGAAAGAGGAACTAAAGTTCGTCATAAGGTAGTGAGTGCAACGCATAGAAGATGATGTAGTATATGTAATGAAGATGATAAATGACCATGTGATGTGTATGTAGTGTATAGTATTGAATGCAATATGTGTAATGTTTCTAAGAGTGTATAATATGTAGGATGCAATGGTAGATGAGTATGATGAGGACTAGTATGATGTATAAATATGCAAAAATTGAAATGATATGGACTAAATGTAGAATGTATGATGCAAGATGTGAAATTTAATGTGTGGTGTCTATAGTGAAGTGTGTGGGGTTCATGTGTAGTAAGCCCTAGATAGTCAAGTGTGAACCAAAGCACAACAGTGTGTTATTGGGTAATGACGATGCTAAAATGTGTGCTGAATATACCTACATTATAAGGTTTATGTCTAAAAATGTAGAGATTAGAGATGCACTTAAGCTAATACGATGGGGGATGGTAGATGCTATGCCCCCCCGAGTGTGTACATATGAATGAACTATCCAATGATAGTTAAGGATAAAGGTCCTTCATTCGATGCATGTGATGAGGAAAATGTATGACAATGGTATAATAATGGTGGTATAGTAGACAAACGTTAACTGGTGAAAGAATCCTATGTGCATGTGAGGGATGAATATATGATGAATGTCATGGCATAGAAAAATGTGTTGGTGATGGAGATATACTTGATGGTGATTGCGAAGGTGATGGAAACCCATGTAGAATAAACTGAGGTGGTGATCTGTGTCAAGATGAAGTAAATTCCGGAGGAATGGGCCTATACATATGTGTAGGACTAGCAGAGCGGTGAGGTCGTGTAGATAATACGTAATTATGTGAACTAGGAGTAGATTGTGCTTTAAGTAACATAGAGCGTGATGTGCTAGATGTAGTAGATGATGTACTAGTTATTGTGAAATTAGATGGTGACCATGGAGAAGATGGAGGAACATCGTCAATAGAAATTACCTAATTGTTGTGAAAAAATTTAAGCCATAAATGATTCATATAAATGATATATTGAGAGTGACGAATCCAATTGAGACCAAGAAGTATGTCATATCTGTCAACTGTGTTTGTAATGAGTAAAGGCACAAGCAAAGTAAGATGACCAAACATAACATGTAGCTTAAAAAATACAAAGGGTACTCAATTTGTGATTGAGGATAACTGATAGGCTTGAGAAGTGAAATAGATGATGTACTAATGGGCCATGAAGGGTCAACCTTAGTATTGTAAAATGGAAACCGAAATGATAAAGGTATTAATGTGTAAGTGATTAGATGTGAAATTTGCATGATAATCATGATCAAAGAAGAAAATTATTGGTGGCGAAGCGTCAGTACTTGTAACTAAGAAATTTAGAGCTCCTGATCTAGGAGGAGGTACTATGTGATATGTATGATCAATGGAAGATTCAGATGTCTTCTTATCACATTTTTGAAATTCGTTATTAAATAGCTTGAGTTTACCCTTGTCGCTGGTAGGGAAAAAGTTAGTAGACTATGGAAACTCTAGTTTTTTATATCAATTAGATCTTGGATAATTGTACACAGTTTGAAACATATATTTATATAGTGTCCCATGCATAGATTATAATCAAAACATAATTTCTCATTGTTGTTCCTACCTTTTGGTCATGTTGGGTCTAACTTGAGTAGTGGAGGGAAGGGTAATAATATTGCTCACGATAATTTTTTCCAATATTAGATGTGGAGCCATTAGAAAGTTACTAAACATGAGCCGAGGTTGTTATGACTAAACCTTTTTAGTAGGAGTGACTATGTTGATGGTGATTTTAGCGTTGGTTGGCTTAGTGGTATATGGTTTCAATGTAATTTTGTTTGGAAAATGAGTGGATGACAAAGCCTTTTCCTAATACTTAAGCTTGCATATGGATAGGAGTTTGGTCTCACGAAGCTTAAGAGTATGAAAAATCTGATCGAATGAAGGAGAGGTTTCAAAGATAATACTCTCTTAGAGAGGCGGTAAAAGACTCTAAATGAACAAGTCCTGAAGCTCAGAGTTAGCAAGAACATTCATCATCTTAGCTAGATTTTTCTTATACCTCAAAATGTAGTTAGTGAGGTATTCATTTGATCCCTGTTTAAGTTGTGCTAAATGAGCATAATAGATCTTAGAGATGATATTGATGGAGAAATGAGTAAGAAATACATCAAAAAAATGCGTGAATGAAGTTACCGAGTGAACATGTAATTCGTAAAACAAACGCATCGCACAATCGTTAAGACTACGAGGAGATAATTTAGCTAAAATAATATTATAATCAACAAAATTAAGGAAACTGACATGAAATGCTCTAAGATGTTCTCGTGGGTCACCATGCCCATTGAAAATGGGAAGCTTAGGGGTGAAAATTTTAGGAGGAAGTGGATAAATAGAGATAGTAGGTGCAAATGGAGTATGCAATAATAAGGTAGAATCTAAAAATGGCAATGCATGTGAAGTGGCTTGTTGCAACTTATAAATTTGGGCTTGAAGGTTGTGATAAAGAGAAGTTAAGTCTTGATTGCCAATAGATGAAACATACCATATATGAAAAACTAAGGGCTTCGTAAAATAATTGGTAGGATTATTAACTAAAATAAGAACACTGGAGATAGGTGGAAGAGTGGAAACAAGAAGTTGAGTGGAAACAAAGGTTAGTATAGTCACAGAAGTGTTGAGTTCTGCCAAATTGGTAGCTTCCTCATGAGCCACATGTAAAAGTATAGATCTTGACAGTGCTCAACAATATGATCATTAAAGGCCTTAAAATTTTCTTTAGTAAAATTAATATGAGAGTGACCCATGGAAAAATTATAATAAACCCTAGAAGGATAAGGTATGAATGAAGATCATATAAACGTAGAGATTTGGTTCATAAAAATGATTAACTAAGATTGGAAATAATGGTAATTAATCTAATCTATAACAACACGTAAATATAGTAAACAACTATAGAAAATGACCCAAAAAAATATGAATATGAAAACGCTAAATCCTAGAGTACTAAGAGCGTCAAAATGAAATCACTTGATTGGAGGAGCTTGTTGGACTGTGTCGTAGAAGCGACTAGAGAAACAAGAAGCAGGAATGAATGTGCAGACGCTTAAAAAGGAAGGATCAAAGATATCTCGGTGGACTAGAGCACTTAGAGAGGGACTATGGTGCATATGGGCACCCTGGTCTACAGAATGGGCATACTGTTCTATGTGAAAGGTTCAGAACTACATTTCACAAGTCCTATAATTGATCTAAAACCTTCATTGTTTGTTGCATCAAGTTTTCTGCACTACACCATGTGTGTCTAATAATCCAAGATGAATAAACGACCTACAAAAGAACACAAGAAGTATCAAAACCCTAATAACAAGAAGACTACATATTAATAGGTCAGAATTACCTTAGCTGCCATAATAGTGGGTTTATTAACTGAACGTTGCACTACATTTCATACCCAAATATAGTTTTGGTGTGTGTGTAAATCATGTGCCCTAGGTTCTCTTATGCTAGTCAAACTTTATGAATTAGCGATCAATAACTAGATGTAAAAAATGTAGTAGAATGGTGGATGGAATAGAATATAATCCCCTGTTATGCTTGTGTGATGCAGATTAATTAACCTTGTCTCTTGTGATGGAGCTAAGTGAATGTAAATAATCTTCAAATGCCCTTGATAGATGTAAAAATAGGTGGATGATAATAGTGACTAGTGCTTGATCCCTCATTATGGTCTCATAACTTTATATTTATAGGATTCCCTTGATCTAAATTATTAATTAACTCCGAAATGGCCGAAAAACAAAAAGATAAGAAGTTGAAATGGCTAGACAGTGCCCAAAAAGTGGCGAGAAAGTGCAAAAAGGATTAGGGCACCCCAACTGGGACAAGGGTGCTGACAGGCACCCCAGTACTAGCCCAAGTGCCCCATTCAAGGCTAAAATGAAGGAAAGTGCAAAAAAAACCAGGCATATGTGTGGTGAAGGTTGAGAATTACTATAGAAAGTAAATAATAATGACCAAGAGATGAAGGTTAATTCATAATTTATTCACTCAAAAACCATATGAATAGTAGTATAATAATGATATTAAATCATGTCTAAAGTGCATGATTTTGTGTCTACACCTCAAAAAACTCCCTTCAAACCTCCATCCACCCTTAATCTCCAACCAATCATCCATCCTTTATACCCCGCATGCCTCCTATCCAAAGTACATCCACCACCTAATTTCAAACCAATAATGTATTCTTTATGCCCTTAACACCTCTAATCCAACCTCCACCCACCCTTAAACTCCAATACCTCATCCATCCAACACTCTAGTATCCAAACTCCCTTAAAACCTTTCATACCATCCAATATTTCATACCCCTCAACAACCTCCCTTCGAACCTCCATCCACCCTTAATCTCCAACCAATCATCCATCCTTTATACCCCTAAATCCCCCTTTGAACCTTCATCCACTCATAATCTCCAACTAATCATGCATCTAACCTACATCTACCCTTAAACTCCAACATCTCATCCATCTAACACTTTAGTATCTAAACTCCCTCAAAGCCTGGCATACCACTCTATGTTTGATATCCCTCCACAACCTCCCTTCAAACCTCCATCCACCCTTAATATGTAACCAATCATCCATCATTATAACCCTCTACCTCCCTTCAAACCTCCATCCACCCCTAATCTCCAACAAATCATCCATCCTTTGTACTCCTCACACCTCCCATCCAACCTCCATCCACCCTTAAACTCCAAAATATCATACTACCAAAACTCTAGTATCCAAACTCCTTCACACCTCCTATCTAAAATCCATCTACCCTTAAAATCCAACACCTCATCCAACCAAAAATCTAGTATCCAAACTCCCTCAAAACCCATCATACCCTGACATATTTCATATTCTTGCACAAATTCCTTGTGAACCTCCATCCAACCATAATATCCAACCAAACATCCATCCCTTATACCCCTCAAACCTTCCATCCAACCTAAAAACCTATTTCATACCCCTTTAACCTCCTTTGGAAATATTTTCCATCTAACAAGATTAAAACCTATTTCATACCCCTCCATAACCTCCCTTCAAACTTCCATCTACCAATAATCTCTAACATGTCATGATTCATCCTCTATACCCCTCACACATCCTATCCAACATCCATCCAACCTTAAATGCCAATACCTTGTATATCTAGATGTTTGGAGATGTTTTTACTTTTTTAATTAAATTAATGAAGTGAAATAATAATAAAAATGACCTCAAATAACTGCAGGGTTTACCGATACCCGCGGAGATGGATGTTCTAGCTGATGGATTAAAGCTCCTTCCTTCTTTCACCGATAAAGGAAATTTTCAATTAGAGACACTAAGAAGAAGGTGGGATTAGATAGATATATGGCATATTTCTTGGCAAAGTCTAGTCCCCATAATTCATTGGACTTCCTTATAAGGATGTAAATCTGTGTTCAATAAATCAATTTGATAATGATAAAATAAAAATAATAAAATAGACTATATAACCAACAATGCAAAGCTAAAGGAACTGGCGTGGTCCATGGCTATATGATGGTTTTATGGTGATACCTGATCCAAAGGGAGTCTAGGGACCACAAAATGGCTCAAAGGAGAAAATATGTATGTAGCTCTACACTCACAAAGGTGAGCAAGATGATAGATTTGATTTAGATAATTGATAGAATGATAAAGATAGCTCAAAGGAGCTTGATATGACTGAACAGACACTTTGAGGGGCCTTGAGGTAATAAATTATGTCATTTAGATGTTTAAAAATCAAGCTTAGGGGTCAAATGACCTTTTAGATAGGAATCATCAGCGATTTTGATAAATTGCTAGCGATCTTGATGGGTTGTAATGATCCTGTCCATGCCATTAATGAATCGTTATCAACCTTGTTCTGCAATCCTGATGAATTTCTAGTGATTCAAGTGAATCCTTAGTGATTATTGTGAAAATGTACAAGCTGAAAATGGACGGAGATGGGACTCGAAAGGGATGCTAAAAGGGTTGGTTTAAGCTTGGTTACGATGTATAAACATAATGATTAATTAAATAAAGATACGTACCTTGTATATGTGTACAAATGAAGTTTAGAAAATGATGTTACCCAAGAGAGGGTGATTGCATATGTAAGAAGGTTTTTGAGTTTATCCCTCACTATATGAATGAAATTCGTAGGTTGAAGAAGAGATCCTTGGTGCCTTGAATGCTATTGGGATGATCTACGACTCTATGAGATGTCTGTGATACAAGAAAAATGTGATATGAAGTCCTTAAGTCATTTCCAGTTGTAATCTAACCTCAAATGGAGGCCTGAAGCACATTTGTATATGATTGCTAACAACTAGGGAGAATCACTGGCGATTCGTATGAATCACCAACGATATGAGTTTTACGGGGAATAAAGGTTGCAATCACCTCCCAAATTGATATATTTTTTGTTTTATCGAAGGATATGGGTTGGAAAGAGGTTATATGGCTTAGGAATACTGTTATATTGTTGAGAAATTGCTAAAAAAAATTTGTTTTATTTGATTTTGGTTTGTAAGTGGTTTGAGTGGTTTAGGAGAGGATAAAATAGGATTTTACAATTGTAGAATGATATTTATGGGGAGGAATAAGACTTAGGATAAGGATTTAATATATAATATAATAGTGATGTGATAATGGATTTAATGTATAATATGATGGTGATGCGATAATTAAGGGGAAACAATAGACGTGAACACAGGGATTAGTGGTGTTAATTTTAGGTGTTTACATTTTTCCCTTTTTTTGAGTGGTTTTAAGACAAGCCACAAGACAAAAAAAAGATGTGATAGATGAATGATGTAGAATTATATGATGAGGTGACCCCCCATTAAACTAGGGATTTATGACCTAAAAGGGAATCGATCATGATTTTTAAAGAGATAGATGGATGAAAGATTAAAAGATGAAAGACAGGACATGATAAAATGATGCACCAGGATGAGGTATAGAAACAAGATAGGTGAGGTCATAAAATTAAGTGATAGGGGAACCAAAAGGTTCATGTCCAATAGACATATGACTTAATGGCGGCAAGATGATGGTTTGATGAGGTCAAAGGACTAAAAATTTATGTTAACACAAAGGTGGGCTTACAAGGCTAGGAAGTCAAGTGAGAGGGGAACCAAAGGGTTCATTTTCTATATACATATTAATTAATGGAAATGGGGGATGATATGATGATTTGATGAGGTTAAAGGATAAGAAATTGATGTTACCACAAAGGTGAGCTTACGAGGCCTATATGGGATCCTGACGGTGATCATAGTTGTAACACTCTGGAGGCATCCGGTTAACAAATGTTGATTTTACTGAGTAAATATGACATTTTTGATGCAAAAATGGAATGATGAGATGTGCTGAGGATTTTGTGGGTATTGAAAGATGTCGATATGATGATAGATATATTGATAGATGTGGATGTGACAGGGTTAAAAACTGTTAAAATTATGTTTTAGGTATGATGTGTTATTTGATATTGATTTTAAAGTGATCTTAATGTTTGTCAAAACCATGGTCAATAATGAAATGTGGATTGATTGATTTGTACTGTATTTGATACATACATGATGGAAAACAACAAAGTGAAGGATCTTGTACTTTTGGCCTTTACAACAAATGTTAATAGACGACTAATAATGGGTATTCACACGTAGGATCTTCGATATAGATGGAAGTGAAATGTATACCTTACTAGAGCATCAGAAGGGGTTTAACATGTGTAGTTTGTGTGGGAAAAGAGGGTTATTATGTTCAACATTGTCATAGAGAAATGCCCTAGCTATACATTTTTTTTACGCAAATTGATTGATGCAAGAAGTTTGCTTTGATGGGAAAGATGATCAATACGGGAAGATTTCTTAGGATGCTTTTGGTATTTGACTTTTTTTAAGGCTGATCGATGTGGGAAGCCTTTTTAAATGGGTATTCATCCTTTGAGGGAGTGGTCTACTATTTTAATTTTTAATTTTTTTACATATAGCCATCCTTCGAGGGATCGGCCTATTGTTGGGTGTTGTTATTCCCTTCATTTAATAAAATCTTTGTTGATGTCATATTCAAACCAGGGGGGTCCAAAGCTATATGCAACAAGAAATCTTAGTAATCTAGTAGCTGACTGTAGGTATTTTTTATTTTATTTTCTGGGGGTTTTTGCAATGTATTTAGAATTCCATGGTCAAAGCCTTATTATCTCTATGCTATAAGAAACTTGCTGAAATAAACACTCATTGCTGGAAATAAACACATGTACAGGAATAAATAGATTTTTGGAAATAAACATACAATGTAGAAGTAAACACACTTTTCTTGGAAATAAAAAAAAGGTTAAAAATGCTGTGAAAAGCTTGCAAGGAAATGAAAATCTAGTCTATAACACCTATAGGGACAAGTATAAAACATAATGTAATTTAAAGAATCAAAGACATTTACAAAATTAATAGATCTACACTATTTACTTTAGAAATATAAATACCAATAAAATGAGAATCCTGGTTCATGGAGGAGTGTGCCCTTGCTCCACCTTGAATCAAGATTTGACAAAGTGATATTCTCTCATAAACAAAGTGGCTATTTTATTGATGAAATATTCTGTCTTACAAAAACATACTGAATCTTTCTATATCTCTATCTCTATGTGTATGAATATATATATTCCTCTCTTTTTAATCTATCTACAGGTATTTATATATCTATTTCTTTCAAAGATGCATTTACAACCATAGTTGTTCTACTGATTCAGATGGAACCAAATTATGCCCAAAATAGATGTTGAATTTGGAAAATTGGTGGACGTATAGCTGTCTGATAAGTTATCCTTGGATCTTCAAGTAGGAAGAATCATAAGTCTTCTGATTTGCTCATAATTGAAAGGATTCATTGATTTCTCTATCATTGGATGTTGTCAAATTAATAGATTCCCATTGGTTTCAGAACTTTGGAGAAGTTCTGGAGCTAAAGGGGACTGTACTTGATCTAATCGTGAAAGTTCTAAAGCTGAACACAGGATTTCCGGAACTAAGTGCTGGGGTTCCGAAACTAAGTCCAAAAGTTCCGTAAATAAGTGATAGAGCTCATAAACTATGTGATAGAGTTCCATAACTAAGTCTAGAAGTTCTGGAATTAAGTTGTATTGAAGCCAAGGCTCCCAAAAACATGCTAATCACTTCATACTCCGTTCTCTGATTGATTATGACCTGTTTTATTACGAAAACTGAATTTCCACACACTTTGTTAGGAATTACATATATTTTAAACTTTAGAACTAATATTCAACAAAATATGGACAATTACATCCTAACTTACATTTGATCAAACAACAGTCACAAAATTTAGTCAAACTTGATAAAAAGGAGAGTAAAATAAGATCATTAATTATGCATTAACGAGACATATTTAGCCTTATCATCTCCCTCGTACTTACTTGTTTGTAAGTACCCTTACAAAATTTACTCTCTAAATATTGGGTTATGTATTCCGCATTCTAATTGACTGCCAAGGTCAAAAGGCTGAAATTGAATATCCCAGTGTTTTAGTTGAGAAGTACTATACCTTGATCCTTCTTCTACTTTCCTCTGCAATTCCTCAAATTGAGTGGGATCTTGAGGCTCTCTGTTTTACATGGAGACATGGGAACGAGAAGAAGGGAAGGCATTTTTCTCATTCCCACCCATATGCCCCTAGGTTTTTCATTGACCTAAGGGATTATTGTGCACAAGGATTTAGCCCTTTCTAAGCTCCATATTAAGTTTGTGAGAGATATTATTTCTCTTCTTCTCAATGCAATTGTGAGAAAATCCCATCTTTTCAAACATCCATCATAAATCTCTTCAAGGTTCTCCTCCTCATAAGATGTGAAGGCATCAATAGTTTTCTGTAAAGTGGCCAGGTAGTGTTCCTTGAACCAATTATCAAAAGCATGGGATCTGAAATGTATAGCGAAGGCATATGGTTTACCATACTAAGCCCTGGTGTAGAGACCATATGAAATGGCTTTTAATAGATGCTCAAAATATCTCTCTTTCCATGTAACCTGATTTTGAAGAACATAAACAAATGCATCTAGCTGGCTTTCCCCTACATATAAATTTATCACAAAGCCTGTGTTCTTTTCCAGCATAAGATTGCAAAGATAGAATTAGCAGAGAATATTTTTCTACTCTGCACTAGTTGAGGAATAGGTTGTCATGAAATTAGATTCATATTTTATTCATGTATGAGGCCACATGCAATTCTTGACAACTTCCAGTAAATTTATTATTCTTCTAAAAAGATATTGTATGCAGGAGAAGGTCTCCTACATGTAAGTAATTTTTCACTCATCATGAAAACCATTTGTATTTTTACAAGACATTTAAATTTGTCTTCTTCCTCTTTGTAGAATTTTTCTTCCCATTTCTTACTTGATTTCTTTTCTTCTTCCATCTTGTTTCTCAGGTACTCATTTTATGTTTTGAATTCATTAAGTTCCCTGTAGGTATCATCCCACAACTGTTTGAGTGGCCAGTAAGTCAGTTCAGTTTGTGCAGATACTATTGACATAACACTTGGTCTTTTGGAAAATTGACAGTCTTCTTCTTTTTCCATCATCTGTTGTTTGACCATTGTTACTTCTTTAGTCCTATTTGTGAGCTGATTTGTTAGTTTCTCAATGAGCATTTCCCTTTGTTCCAACTTGAGTTTGAGGAAGTTTAATTCCTCATCTTTCTCTATGATGATGAGTTCTGCTCTAGACAAAAAAAATTCTGTTTTAAATGTTTTTTATCCTCCTTTTCTGAAAGTTCATTGGGAAATGAACATTCCTATTCTACCAAAGGGTATTTCCCTTTCCATTTCTAGGATGCCAATTCCTCTTCTTCATGTGACTGTGTTGTTGGTTCACTAAACTCTTGAAAATCAAGTTCCTCAAATATTTCATTTCCCTTCTCCATCATAGTTTGGCTTGGTCCAGGAGGAGTCATGGCCATGCTGCCTAAAATATCAGCATTTTCTTTTTCCAACTCTTCCTGTTCTTCCATTTCTTCTAGAATTTCCATATATATTTTATGAACTCTTCTTTGGGGAGCTTCAAAATGTCTAGAAATGGGTTTATTCCTAGAGATTCTTCTGACTTTAACTTCATGCTCTAGCTTAGGTGAACTATCATTGTTCGAGACAGATATTAGTTCTCCTGGCACTACTGCAAAGGAAGTATTTTGTTTGACAGACACGATAGATTTTGTAACTTTAATCCTTCTTTCAGATCTCCTTCTTTTTGGTACATTACCCCCACACATTTCTTTCTTATCCTCTATAGGGGCATCAATCTCCAAATTAATTGTAGGAGAAAAATAGGTTGGTATTCCTCTCCTGATAATATTAGGGTTTTTCTTAAAATTGTTAAGTAACTTCTCCCATATTTCTTCTCCATTTATTTTTGAAAGAAAATAGTGCTGGAATACCAAATGGATTAACCCATGATGTCTGATTGTTCCAACTCCCCAGGAATACCTCTGAGCCATTATCTAGATAGAGTCAAAAAGGAATCCTAAAATATCTACTATATATTCAGGTTTTGAATTCCCATACCTAAGATATATTAACATCTTAAGGACTTCTCTTCCCATAGTCCCAAATTGACCATCGAAAGTTAAATACTTAACTACAAAAAATGCTAACCTGTCAAAGGGTTTGGGAAAGTTGGTCCTTCTAACCCACTTTATGATTTTCTTGGTGTTATAGATATAGTGGGGATAAAATTCCCCCTATTGTATCAAGGTTTCCACCAGATATTTAAGGGTTCCCTTGACAAGTTTTGGGACTTACACAATTGGTATTCTAGACACATTACTCATTGTAATGATAATAAAATGAATTATAATGATTCTAACTTTAGTTTTGAATTGTTCTCTTACTAATTCATCATTGTACCTTGAGAACTTCTTCAGGAACTCTAGCCACCTTATTCGTCCAAAAATGGCTGTCACTTCTTCATCTGCAAGAATTTGGGTATCATCCTCTGGCTCTAACTTATTTTTAATCCCCATAGCAAAGAGGATGATTCAAATTATTCTTTCTTCAAATTCAGAGTTAGTTATAGAACTACTATATTTAGCTATGGAACTATTGTATTTAGCTACAGAACTACTGTGTTTATCTGTAGAATTAATGGGTTTAGCTATAGAATAAAAATACAATTCTTCTGCTTCCTCTTTGAAATTATTCTGCTACTACTTCTCAAATTCTTTTATTCCACCCACATGATAGGTAATTATAAATGAACTGCACCAATTTCTTATTCTAAAAACATCAAACTCATGATTATTTTCTTTTAATCATAATGCACAATAAATGACTCATCATACTGACCTTTTAAACAATGTCTAATCACACATGTAAAATTTTTAATTTAATCTTTAATAAGTTCAAGACATAATTACTGTCCTTTGCTGATGTAATCCCTCCGTCTTGATGACTCATCATTCCGAAAAGTGAAAAAGAAAAAATGGTTAGAAAAGGCATCTGGCATTCAAACAAATTATTTTTATTTTGCATTAGTCATTTATTGAGGATACCAATCGCTATTGTTGGTTTTTAATTGATCTTTGAGAGATTTTTTTTTGGGAAGAGAATGCCATTTGCTGGTTTTCATTCTCTTCCCTATATATATATTTGGGGAAGAGAACTCTATTTTTTGGTTTTCATTCTCTTCTCTTTATTTTGGATCCATGCATCTAATTATTTGATCATTTTGGAAGAATTGGGTTCTTCCGTATGATCAAATTATTTCTCTGCTCCAATCTGCTTCAAAAAATCATCCCTAGTAGGAGGCTTTCTGTAAAGTTTTAGCCTGTCTATTGACCAAAATTGTCCATCTACTGCCATCAATGTGAAGTAGTTGAATAGAGCCATTGTTAAATATCTTCTCAATTTGATAGGGCCCCAACCATCTAGTTTTCAACTTGCCCTTGAATTTTTGGTACTTGGAATCAAACAATAATGCCCAATCTCGTACCTTGAATTGTCTTTTCTTGATATTTGTGTCATGCCACTACTTCCTTTGATCTTAGATTATCTTTGTCTGTTGAAGTGTTTTCATTCTCAACTCATCGAATTCATTAAGTTGAATAGTTCTTTCATTTTGTGTTGCATCCAACTCAATACCTATTTTAGCTAATGTCCTCAATGTTTGTAGTTCAAATTCAATAGGTAACAAGAGATTTTCCCCATAGACTAACTCATATGGTGAAAACCTTGTTGTAGTCTTCCAAGTAGTATTATATGTCCAAACAACCTCATGTAGTCTCTTTACCCAATCTCTTCTTCCTGATTCAACTATTTTGGTAAGGATGTTTTCCAATTCTCTATTTGTTACTTCTACTTATCCATTTGATTGTGGGTGATAGGGAGATGACTTCCAATAATTGATCTAATAGTATATTGTGAAGGCTTAGATCATATTAGACATTAATTGTGGCCCCTGATATGAAACTATACTCCTTGGTGCCCCAAACTTCATCATAATTTTGTGCCAAAGGAAATCAGCAACTGCTTCCTCAGTGGCATTTCTTAAAGCCTGCAACTCTGGCCACTTTGTCACATAATCCATACACACAAGAATGTGCTCCTTTCCTTGTGAAGGAGGACTAAAGGGACCAACAAAATCTATCCCCCAAAGTTCAAATGGTTCAATCACTACTTGAGGTTGTAAAGGCATTTCATTGGTAAAGGTTGGTTGTCCCATCCTTTGACAGGGATCACACCTGCTTGATATATCTCTTCACATATTTATAAAGAGATTGTCAATAATAGTCAGTGCCAAGTATCTTGTGAGCTATCATTTTTAGTGAAAAGTGTCCTCCACTTGGTTCATAATGACATACCCTGAGTATGTCGAAGATTTCATCTTCTCTCTCACACATACATAAAACCAAATCAGGACCACATTTAAACAATATTCCATTTAACCATTTAAATTGTGCACTGGTTTTGATCAAATTCTTCATTTTTTTCTTAGTAAAAGAAGTAGGAAACTTTCCTGTTGCAAGATAATTTGTAATATAAGCAAACCATAGTGTATCAGCTGAAATAGCAAACAATTGTTCATATGGAAAGTTTTCCTTAACCGGATCTTGCTCCCCTGTAGTGGTCTATCTTGACAAGAAATAAACTACTGATGAGGCCAGAATATGACCAATTAATGTATAATATATGATCTCATCTTACTCTCCTTTTTATTAAGTTTGATTGCATTTTGTGACTTTTATTTGATCTGATATGAGTTAGGATGTAATTGTCTATCTTTTGATTGATTATGATTCTAATGTTTAAAAGCTCTAAAATTCCTGATGAAGTGTGTTTGAAATTCAATTTTGTAATAAAGTAGGTCTAATCAGTTAAAGAAATGAAGTATGTAGCATTAAACATGTTTTTGGTAGCATATGTTCCAATACAAATTAGTTCTGAAACTTCCAAGCTAGTTCTAGAACTCCATTACATAGTCATCATCTAGTTCCAGGAACTTTTAGACTTAGTTCCGGAACTGAAGTATTTAGTTCTGGAATTTTCAGACTTAGTTCTGGAACTCTTGGGTATAGCTCCGGAACTCTCACAGTTTTGATCCTTAACAATTTCTTATGGTTCTAGAACTTCTCCGAAGGTCTGGAACCGATGGAATTTTATCTATTCTAACCACATCCGGATATTTTACATCAACAATCCTTTCCATCAGGAAAGGATGAGAAGATAACTGAACGCTGATCCAGGAGATAGTTATCTTATAACTATTTAATCAGCCACGATCTAAGTCAACATCTATTCTAGGCACGATTTGATTTCATCAGAATTGTAGAGACATCTATGATTGTAAATGTATATATAAGAAGACCTGCAGTAGATAGATATAACAATAAAGAGATATGAAATAGAGATAGAACAAAGAAGATAGATATATACTAAGTACACATATCTAGTATGTTTTGTAATACCGAATGTTTTATCAATAAAATAGCCATTCCTGTTTGAGATAATTCAAATTTGTCTAAATCCTGATTCAAGGAGGAGCAAGGGCCCAGTCCTCCAAGGACTAGGATATTCGTCTATTTGGTATTTATATTTCCTAAGAAAATAGTTTATATCTGTTAATTCTGTATCACTTTTAATTCTTCTAGTTAAACTCTATTGTGTACTTGTTCCTTTAAGTGTTTAGATAGATTCTTATATTCCTTACAACCATTTTTAAGCATTCTAAGTTGTGTGTGTTTATTTCCAAAAGCAAGTGTGTTTACTTTTAGAAGAAAGTGTGTTTATTTCCAAAATCAAGTATGCTTATTTCCATTCTGCAAAGTGTGTTTCTTTTCAGTAAAGCTTTCAGTGTGTTTCCTTTCAGCAAAGTTTTCATAGTATGATTTAGATAAGGTTTTACCAAGAAGTCCTTAAAACACTGAAAACATCCCCCAAAAAATATAAAAATAACTATAGTCAACTAGTAAATCAATAGGATTACTCTTGTTGCATATAGCTTTAGACACACCCCTAGTTTGATATGACATCAAAAATAAGTTGATTAAATGAAGGGAATAACAACACCCATCATTTTTGGTGCCGTTTTCGGGGATCACTAGTTGGAATGTTATAATTAGGTGTTAGCAAGAGAAACAATCATACATCTAGTAGTTGAAGGATATTCCCTACTATATCATAAAATATATGAATATACCAAGAGACTTACATGGTAGATTCCTCTCAAAAACATCTTCACAAGAATTCATAACATCCTCTAGTCAAAGTAAGGAAATTGATCAAGAATTGGAGGCACCATCATCCCATGCCATACAAGAAACAAAATTTCCACCTTTGGAATTCTTAGATCAGTCACATGAAGGAAGTAGAACTTTTAGGAAAAGGCTTATTACTCGAGATCCATTTAGGGTGAGTTTTGATTCTCAATTGATTAGTCAACCTCCTACTCCTTATTTTTCACCTTCCCTAATGAATACCGCATACCACATTAATTGGCAGGAAAATTTAGAAAATATTTTAAAAATGGCACGAGAAGCTGAAAGAGTACCTGATAGGACCTTTACCTATCCAATCCAATTGGGAGATGATGATACATCAATGAAAAATGTCTCACTTGCAAATTTACCCACATTTATAGGGATGTCATCTGAAGACCTTGATCAATTTATGTTTGAGTTCAAGGTACTATGTCAGACCTATGACTACAAAATAGATAATCAAAAACTCAAGTTGTTTCCATCCACTTTGAAGGATGCAGCAAGGAGGTGGTTCATGGGATTACCATCCAACTCTATTACCACTTGGGAACAAATGGAGACTACCCTCTGAGACAAATGCCAGGATTATTGTAGAGGGAGAAATAGGAAGAAATAATTCTTCAAAATCAAGGAGGAAGATGAAAATATAGAAGACTATTTAGATAGATTCCTCTTTGTGAGCAAAATACGATGGATTTGTACTTCAAGAGGAGTTAAGTAAAACCATTTTTCTTAAGGGTTTGTATGATGAATCTATGGAAGACCTTAACTTGATAGGAGATGGAGACATTGATCAGTTAAGGATGAATGAAATTAAGTAGATTTGTAGAAGCTATTATAGAACAAGGGGTGGACCTAGAAAACGAAAATCAATGAAAAGTCTGAATCTGGATATGAAAAAACTAATGGATGAGTTAACAAAATTTAAAAAAGACATTTTAGTTCAAATAACCTCTATTATGGATGGATTACAAGCTAAAGCAAATGCCAAAATTGAACCATTGGCTATGTATTGTCCTAGATGTAGGAAGAAGCATGCAATAAGAGACTGTCCTTTGGATAAAACAGAAATGTGTCTTATCTGTGAATCTAAAGAACATGATACTGATGCTTGTTCTCTACTTTCAGTCATTAAGAATCATCTTAAACAAACTAGTAAAGCATCTACAATAGAATAATTGAATTTTATTTAGAGGTAACCTCAACAAGGACAGTTTATGCCAAGATCAATTCCTAATCCCTGAACGATGTCATGGGTTTCTTAGTCAGTACCAAAAATCAAGTTTGGTATGCTTAGGGACATCAACAACCATGGGGCTGGTCAAGAAAATCCTTATGCTTGGTCACAACCTAGATGGAACCCTAGTAATTATGCTCAAGGAATAACATATCCAAATCAGAATCAACAGGCCATCATGGGATCCCCTACACAAAATTCACAAACTAAGAATATAGTCCAAACGTAAATACCAACATAGCCAATAGCAAACCCAAAAAACAAACAAACAACTCTTGTTTATGGAAAAGAACCAGAAAAACAATTTGATTTACATGCAATGGATTGTAAGGATATTCAAACTAGATATGGGAAAATCATTAGCAGTCCACCTGTTATAATCACTAAAATGACAGAAGAAAATGAAACCCCTAGTACTATTGTTCCACAAGAGGATATAGAAAGAAAAGAAAAGGAGCCAGATAGCAACACTAATGAGACTCCATTTCCGAAGAGATTTAAAGAAGCTATAGAAACCAAGGAGTCTGAATTGGTAAAGGAACTAAGGAAATTGAATATTGAAATACCACTGTTACAAAAAATTTAGGACATTCCATAATTGATCAAATTAATCAAAATGTTATGTCTAAAAAAATCCTCGAAGGAAGAAACAGTACCCCAAGACTATCAAAGTAGATGGGAAACTTGCTAATTTATTAGCAGGAAAAATTTTACTTCCAAAATACGGAGATCCTGGAAGTCATGTTATTTTTTTATCTATATGAAATAATGATATACATAACGTTTTGGTGGATTTGGGTGTGGCTATCAATGTAATGATAGTGGAAACTTTGAAAACAATACCATTAATGGGTATACAACCTACTAATACCATATTGCAGATGACAGACCAGTCTGTTACAAAACTAGAAGGAATTATTGAAGACGTGGTGGTTATGGTGGAGTCATGGGAATATTCAGTTGACTTCCTTATACTGCAGCCAAAAGCTAAAACATTGGGTTATCCCATTATTTTGGGTAGACCATGGTTAGCTACAGTTGCTGCTTTAATTGATTGCAGGTTAGGTAATATGATAATCTCAAATGGTAAGAACTCAAAGAAAATTTCCTTATATCCTTCTGCATGACCTTTTATTGGAAATCAAGAACAATTGGGGGTTGATTCTCCTGAAACTAATAAGAAATTTTTTTCTTCTTTGGCTATGATCACATTACAGAATCATGTAAGAGAAGTAGAAGAGATGATTAATTCACCATTGGATGAGCACCAGCTATCCTTCAAGAAATCAAAAATAGTTCCAGAACATGCGACTATAGTTACAGAACCTGCGAACTTAGTTCTGGAACCTACGACTATAGTTCCGGAACTACCACATTTAGTTCCGGAATCACGACAACAGCAACTCTCTATGATTGGAAATAATTTCACTCCGGAGGAACGAGATTTCTCGTGGGGATAGGATGAATCAGTAGCTTCAGTTTCAAATACATCAGGGAGTGGTGAAGAATTTCTAGAAAGTAGCAGTGACGAAGAGTTTGACCTATAAAGAGATAAGTATCATAATTCTCATTACTGTCCTTTTTCCAGTATTATGTCTCAAGGAAAATTTAGAGATGTTGTTACATACCATATGTTATTATCACATGCATGTCCACTAAATACTTTAATGAAACCCTTATAATAAATTAGTTCATCACACATTGGAACCAAACATGTTGAGATTCAACCAGGTAAAAATTTGAACATTAACAGCTGGTTGAAGGATGATGAAGAAGATAAATTGTTTTATGTTCTAAAAAATCATACTAAAGATTTTTCTTGGGATTACAAATACATGAAGGGAATTCACCCCAAGTATCTTCACTCATCACGTCTATAATGAAAATGTTAAACCAGCTAGGATGCCTCAAAGAAGGATTAACCCAGCCTTAAGGAATATAGTGAAATAAGAAATTGAAAAACTATTACAAGTAGGTTTTATCTACCCTATCTTAGATAGTCAGTGGGTATATCCTCTTGTAATTGTTCCCAAAAAGAACATAAAATGGAGAATATGTGTTGACTATAGGGAACTAAACAAAGCCACACTAAGAGATTATTTTCCCTTACCATTCATAGATCAAGTCCTACACAACCTTTCAGGTAAACAATTCTTTTCTTTCTTGGATGGCTTTAGTGGATACAATTAGATCAGAGTTGATGCTGAAGATAAAGACCAAACTACATTTACATGTCCTTGGGGTACCTTTTCCTAGAGGGTGTTACCATTTGGTTTATGCAATGCTCCTAAAACTTTCCAAAGAGTTGTACTTACAATATTTGTTGATCTAAAAAATGATTGAGTTGAGGTATATATGGATGACTTCACTGTACACGGAGATAATTTTGATGATGCTTTGAAAAATCTGGACAGAGTGTTCACAAGATGTGAACAACACAATTTGTCTCATAGTGATGAAAAGTGTTTAACAATGGTAGATGAGGGGAATGTATTAGGACACCATATTTCAAAAAGAGGAATTCAGGTGGATCAAAACAAAATTAGGATCATTTTAGATTTACCTATTCCTTAGACCACCACAGAGATCAAGTCGTTTCTAGGACATACTCGGTACTATAGGTGTTTTATAAAATATTTCAATAAAATTACTTCCCCCATGTTTAATTTTCAAACCAAGGACTGTGAATTTATTTGGGATGAAAATTTTCAACATGCTTTTGAAGAAATTAAAGAAAAATTAGTCACTGGCCCAATATTGAGAGGAACGAATTGGGAATAGCCATTTCATATCCAAACAAATGCCTCAAATTATTTCATTGGTGCAGTTTTGAGACTAAAAGATGAAGAAGAAAAAATGTATGCTATTTATTATCTTAGTAAGAATCTTACTCCCACCAAAAATAATTACACCACCATTGAAAAAGAATTTCTTGTTGTGATTTATGCAATCAATAAATTCAAACATTACATTATAGGGTACAAGATATTTGTACACACAGATCATTCAGGAATTAAATATTTAATGAACAAACAAGTGGTTGGAGGAAGAATAATTATATGGTTATTACTCTTATAGGAATTTGATATTACCATTGTGGAAAATCCAGGTAAATCTAATGTGGTAGCTGATTTTTTTTGTCGAGAGTAACCACTACAGGGCAGAAAGATCCAGTCAAGGATAACTTTCTAGATGAACAATTGTTTGCTATTTCAGCAAGTACACCATGGTTTGTTGATATGAAAAATTATCTTGCAACAGGGAAGTTTCCTCCTTCTTTCACTAAGAAACAAATAAAGAAGTTAATCAAAACTAGTGCACAATTCAAATGGTTAAATGGAATGCTATTTAAATGTGGTCCTGATTTTGTTTTGCGCAGGTGTGTAAGATAAGATGTGATCTTTGACATCCTCAGAGGATGCCATGATGAACCAAGTGGAAGAAATTATTCATTGAAAAGAACAACTCATAATATACTTGGCACTTGTTATTATTGGCTATCTTTGTACAAGGATGTGAAGATATATATCAAGTGGTGTGATCCTTGTCAAAGGATGGGACAACCAACTTTCACCAATGAAATGCCTCTTCAACCTCAAGTAGTGATTGAACCATGTGTGAGACGGGGATTGGATTTTGTTTGTCCCTTTAATCCTTCTTTACATGGGAAGGAATATATTCTTGTGTGTACTGACTATGTGAAAAAAAGGGCAGAAGTGCAGGCATTGAAAAATGCCACTGAAGAAACAGTTGTTGATTTTCTTTGGAACATAATTATGGTAAAGTTTGGAGCACAAAGGAGCATAGTTTCAGATCAAGGACCATAATTTATGTCTAATATGATCCAAGGTTTCACAATGTATTACCAAATCAATCATAGGAAGTCATCTCCTTATCACCCACAGTTAAATGGACAAGTTGAAGTAACAAACAGAGAATTAGAAAACATCCTTACCAAAACAGTTGAAGCTGGGAGAAAATATTGGGTAAAGAGACTACCTGAAGCTGTCTAGGCTTATAATACAACTTGGAAAACTACAATAGGGGTTTCACCATATGATTTAGTCTATGGGAAAAATCCCTTGTTGCCCATTGAGTTTGAACTACAGACATTGAGGACAATAGTTAAGGTGGGTATTGACTTGGATGCAACTCAAAATGAAAGAATCCTTCAAATTAATAAATTAGGTGAATTGAGGATGGAAGAAATTCAATAGACAGATAATCCAAGAGCAATGGAAGTAATGAAAAGACACACATATCAAGAAAAGACAATTTAAAGTAGGAGACTAGGAATTGCTATTTGATTATAAGTACCAACAATTCAAGGGAAAATTGAGAACCAGATGGTTGGGACCCTATCAGATTAAGAAGATATTTGAAAATGGTTCTATTAAGTTACTTACCATTGATGGAAACAACATAACACTCTTGGTCAATGGACATAGGCTAAAACTCTATAGGAAGCCTCCCACTAAGGATGAATTCTTGAGGAAGATTGAAGCAGACAAAGAATTTGATCATATTGAAGAACCCAGTTATTCCAGTATGATCAAATAACCAGATGATAGATCCAGAATAAAGGAAAGAAGATGAAAACCAAAAAATGGTGTTTTCTTCCCCAAAATAAAAATAACAAAATAAAAAATAAAAAATAAAAATTTCTCTCAAAGGTCAATTGAAAACCAACAATGGTGGTTGACCTCCTCATTTGGCTAATTCAAGTAAAAGGGAATTCTTTGGAAATACAGTTGTATTATCTAACCGTGTTTTGTTCCACTTGTAGGAATGATGAGTCATCATGACAAAAAGGATCATCAAGGACGGTAATTATATCTTTAAAATTATTTAGGGTTAAATTAAATGTTTGCATATGTGATTTGACTTAATTTAAATGTTGGTATGATGAGTCATCTATTTATACATTATGATTACAAGTGAGTAATCATGAGATGATTTAGATGGAATAAGTGGTGGCATGGTTATCATTAGTAATCATTAATGTAAAATCAAGTGAAATAAGTTATAGAGATATTTTGAACGAGAAGAATTGAATTAATCTTGTGTTCCACAACAAAGAACAAAGGTTCCACAGCTAAGAATAGAGGTTCCGCAACTAAGAACAGAGGTTCTGTAGCTAAGAATGTCAATTCTGCATCTAAGTAAGAACCCCTATAGCCAATTTGCTAAAAATCAAAGGAAGCAGAATTCTAGTCGATATGGGGATTAAAAATAAATCAGAACCATAGGATGATTCCTAGTTACTCGTGGATGAAGAAGTGACATCTATCTTTGAGCATGCAAGATGGCTAGAGTTCTTGAATAAGTTTTCAAAGTATAATGACAAATTAGGAAGAGAATTCATCATAAACCTAGAGAAATATAGGACGAAGGTGAGAAATATATTTATTCCTTTTTCTATAAATACAATAAGTAATGTGTCTAGAGTGCCAATTGTGCATGTCCCACATCCTACGAAAGGGACCTTGAAAGAACCAGTTGAAATCTTACTACAAGAAGGAGAAACTGAACTCCTGTACGTTTACAATACAAAGAAAATTGTAAAAGGGGTCAGAAGGCCCAATTTACCCAAACCCTTTGACATGGTAGCATTTTGGATAGTGAAATATTTAACCTGTGATGGTCAATTTGGGTCCGTAGGAAAATAAGTCCTAAAAATGCTCATATATCTGAAGTATGGAGCCACAAAAATAGAGTACACAATAAACCTTCCAAGGTTTCTTTTTTATTCTATCCAGACCATGGTCTAGAGGTATTCCTAGGGTGTTGGGACAATCAGGCATCATGGGCTAATTCATTTAGTATGCCAGCATCATTTTCTGTCAAAGAAAAATGGAGAAGAAATTTGGGACAAGTTTCTTCGCAAGTTCAAGAAAAACCCTAATATTATTAGAAGGACAATACCAGCTCCATTCTCTCCTTTAACTAATTTGGAAATTGATGTCCCTACAGAAGAACAAAAGGAAGTGGAAAGAGAGAATATACCAAAAAGAAGAAGGCCTGTGAGAAAGATCAAAACAACAGAGCCTTCTGTGCCTTTGAAGGAAATTCCTTCTTCTGTAGCAGCTACATGAGAGCTAATATATGTCTTTGATAGTGATAGCTCACCCGTGAAAGAGAAAGAAACAAGAGTAGGAATAAGCTCTAGAAAGAAATCCACCACTGGGCATGTTGAAATTCCCCAAAGAAGGAAAATTCATAAAAGGACAAGGGAAACCCCAGAGGGAAGGAGTGAGAAAGAAAAGCTGGAAAAAGAAGCTGCTGATATTTTGGGCAACATGGCCATGACTCCTTCTGAACCAAGCCAAGCTAAGATGGAAATAGGAGATGAGAGACTTGAAGAGCAGGAGTTTCAAGAATTGGATAAACCATCAGCATTGCCACATGAAGAAGAAGAGTTGGCATCCTAGAGAAGAAAAGGAAAATTTCTTTTGATAGAGGAAGAATGCTCAACTCCTTAAGTAATTTCAGAGGAAGAAGAAAGAAATCAAGTTAAACAGGCTCTGTTCTTGTCTAGAGCAGAGCTCATTATTAGAGAAAAGGATGAGGAAATGGATTTCCTCAAACTCAAATTATAACGAATGGAAATGATCATTGGAGATCTAACAACTCAGCTTACAGCCAAGACTAAGGAGTTATTAGTAATTAAGAAACAAATGATAGAAAAAGAGGAAGAATGCCAGACTTCCAGAAAATAGAATGTTATGTCCACAGTATCTGCACAGATTGAGTTAACTTATTTTCCACTCAAAAAAACTATGGAATGACACTTGGAAGGAACTCAGGGAAGAAAAAACATCAAATGAAGATTTGAAGACCAAGATGGAAGAAGAAAAGAAGGAAACAAAAGAATGGGAAGAAAAGTTTTATAAGGAAGAAGGAAACAAATATAAATGTCTTGTAAAAATTCATATGGTCTGCATTATGAGTGAAAAATTGCTTGCCTACAGGAGGCCCTCTCCTACATATAGTGTGTTTTTAGAAGAGCAGTTTATTCGCTAGCAGCTGTCAAGGATTGCATGTGGACTTTCACATGAACTGAAGAATGAATCTGAATTCATGACAGCTTATTATTTAGCCAGTCCTGAGCAGAAAAATCTTCTGTGTGAATTTTATCTTTGTAATTTTATGCTAGAGAAAAACACATGATTTATGAATTTGTATGTGGGGAAGAGTCAACTCAATGCATTTGTTTCTATTATGCAAAACCAAATTACGTGGAAGGAAAGGGAATATGAGTTTTTATTGAAAGCTAGCTCAACTGGGCTCTACATGAGAGCTCACTATGGTAAACCTTTTGCCTTCCTCATACATTTTAGAACTCATGCCTTTGATGAGTGATTCAAGACACATTATTTTTCCATTTTGCAAAAGAGTGTTTATTCCTTTACCTCCTATGAAGAGGAGAAGTTTGAAGATATTTATTAAGGGTGCTAAAAAATGTGGGATCTCCTTACTGTTTCCTTGAGAAGAAGGGAAGTAATATTCCCTACAAATATGTTCTAGATTTTAGAAAGGGAAAAAGCATTATGTATAATAATTCCTCAGATCAATGAGACCTACAGGAAAATATGGATGGGAATGCGAACAAGGCCCCCTCTACTTCTCACCCCCATGTCTCCTTGGAAAAACAGAGAACCTCAAGATCCTACTGAATTTGAAGAGTGGGAGAGGAAAATAAAAGCATGAGCAGGGTACAGTGCCTCTAAGTTTAAGAATTGGAAGATCCAATTTCAACCATTTGATTCAAGCAATCAAATAGAATGCATAACATATAACCCCACTTTTGAAGAATGAAGTTTGTAAAGGGACTTACAAACAAGTATGTTTGGGGGAAATTATGAGGCCAAAATATGCCCGATTAATGTATAATATATGATCACATCTTACTCTCCTTTTTATTAAGTTTGATTACATTTTGTGACTTTTATTTGATCTGATATGAGTTAGGATGTAATTGTCTATCTTTTGATTGATTGTGATTTTAATGTTGAAAAGCTCTGAAATTCTTGACGAAGTGTCTTTGAAACTCAGTTTTGTAATAAAGCAAGTCTAATCAGTCAAAGAAATGAAGTATGTAGCATTCACATGGTTTTAGTAACATCTGTTCCAATACAACTTAGTTTTGGAACTTCTAAGCTAGTTCCGGAACTCCATTACACAATCATCATCTAGTTCTGGAACTTTCAGACTTAGTTCCAGAACTCCAGTATTTAGTTCTAGAATTTTCAGACTTAGTTCTGGAACTCCTGGGTATAGCTTTGTAACTCTCATGGTTTTGATCCTCAATGATTTCCTATGGTTATGAAACTTCTCTGAAGTTCCGGAACCGATGGAAGTTATCTATTCTAACAACATCTAGATATTTTGCATCAACGACCCTTTCCATTAGGAAAGGATGAGAAGATTTCTGAACACAGATCCAGGGATAGTTATCTTACAGCTGTCTGATCAGCCATGATCTGAGTCAGCATCTATTCTAGGCATGATTCGATTTCATCAAAATCGTACTGACATCTATGATTGTAAATGTATATATAAGAAGACCTACAGTAGATAGATATAACAATAAAGAGATATGAAATAGAGATAGAACAGAGAAGATAGATATAGACTAAGTACACAAATCTAGTATGTTTTGTAATACCAAATGTTTTATCAATAAAATAGCCATTCCTATTTGAGATAATTCAAAGTTGTTAAATCCTGATTCAAGGAGGAACAAGGGCCCACTCCCCCAAGGACCAAGATATTCATCTATTTGGTATTTATATTTCCTAAGAAAATAGTTTAGATCTGTTAATTTTGTATTGCTTTTAATTCTTCTAGTTAAAATTTGTTGTGTACTTACTCCTGTAGGAGTTTATATAGATTCTTATATTCCTTGCAACCATTTTTAAGAATTCTAAGTTGTGTTTGTTTACTTTCAGAAGCAAGTGTGTTTATTTCCAAAAGCAAGTGTGCTTATTTCCATTTTGCAAAGTGTGTTTCCTTTCGTCAAAGTTTTCATAGTATGATTTAAATAAGGTTTTACCAAGAAGTCCTTAAGACATTGAAATTATCCCCCAGAAAATACAAAAATAACTACAGTCAAATACTAGATCAATAGGATTACTCTTGTTGCATATAGCTTTAAACACACCCTTGGTTTGATATGACATCAAAAAGAAGTTGATTAAATGAAGGGAATAATGGCACCCATAAGCTACCCATTAGATTTTTCCAAATTATATACTATGGTAATATCAAATTATTGTAAAATTAATAACCATCTAATTATCCTACCTCCAACCACTGGTTTTTTCATTAAGTATCTCATTACTGAGTGATTTGTCTGTACAAATATTTTTTACCCTATGATATAATGTCTAAATTTATTAATTTCATAGATCAATGGTAGTGTAACTTCTCAACAAGAAATTATTTTCCAATGGTAGTGTAACTTCTCTTAGTCGGAGTAATATTTTTACTAAGGTAATAAATAGCATACATTTTCCCTTCTTCATCTTTCTATCCCAAAACTGCACCTATTGAGTTATTTGAGGGATCTGTTTGGATGTGAAAAGGTTTCTCCCAATTAGGTCCTCTTAATATTGGTGCAGTGATTAATTTTTCTTTAATTTCCTCACAAGCATGTTTACACTTTTCATCCCAATAGAATTCACAATCCTTGGTCAGTAAACTAAACATGGGGGCAACAATTTTACTAAAATCCTTAATAAAACACCTATAGTATCCAGCATGCTCTAAAAATGACTTGATATTTGTGGAGGTTTGGGGAACTGGACATTATGAAATAATCCTAATTTTGTCTTGGTCAACCAAAATTCCTCTGTTTGAAATGTGGTGTCCTAATACAATCCCCTCATCAACCATCATTAAACATTTCTCATGGCTAAGAGACAAATAGTGTTCTTCACATCTTGTTAGTACTCTATCCAAATTCTTCAAAGCATCATCAAATGTGTTTCCATGTATAGTAAATTCATCCATGTACACCTCTACATAATCATTCGTTAGTTCTGTAAAAATTGCTAATATAGCTCCTCAGAAGGTTGCTGGAGTATTACATAGCCCAAATGGAAATACCCTATAGGAAAAGGTACCCCATGTAAAATTAAAGGTAGTTTAATCATGATCCTCAGTAGCAAATCTGATTTTATTATATCCACTAAAGCCATCTAGGAAGGAAATAAATTGTTTACCTACATGGTTGTCCAAAACACAATCTATGAATGGTAAGGGGAAATAATCTCTCAGTGTGGATCTGTTCAACTCCCTATAATCAACACAAATTATCCATTTTGTATTATTTTTAGGAACAATTACAAGAGGAGACACCCATTGAGTATCTGAGATAGGGTAGATAAACCTACTTGTAATAGTTTTTCAATTTCTTACTTGATTATGTCCCTTAAGGCTGGATTAATCCTCCTCTGAGGTTGCTTGACTGGTTTAATGTTTTCAATATAGATGTGATGGGTGTAAATAATTGGATGGATTCCTTTCATGTCTTTATATTCCCAAGAAAAATCTCTTGTATGATCCTTCAGAACATCAAACAATTTAGCTTCTTCATCATTCTTCAGCCAACTATTAATGTTCAAAAATTTACCTGGTTGAATCTCAACATGTTTGGTTCCAATGTGTGATGAACTGATTTGTTGAAAGGGTTCCATTAAGGTGTTTAGTTGGACATGGATGTGGTAATAACATATGATATGCAACAACATCTCAAAAATTCCCTTGAGAAAGAATACTGGACAAAGGGCATTAGGAAGAGTTATGATACTTATCTTGTTGTCGATCAAAATCCTCGTCACTTCTGTTTTCCAAAAATTCCCCACCATTTCCTGATATATTTGAAACTGAAACTACTAATTCCTTGGCTTATTTTGCTCCTCCTCAAGAAAAATCTCGTTCCTCCGAAGTGAAGTTATTTACATTTACATGGGATTGTTGTTTCTGTGGTTCTGGAGATAAGTCTGAACATTCCAGAACTAAATGTGATGGTTTCGTAACTAAGTCTATAGGTTTCAAAACTAAGCCATATTGTTCCAAGGACAATTGATGTTTGTTCAACGGTTGATTAATCATATCTTCCATCTCCCGTATGTGATCTTGCAACATTATCATAGCCAAAGAAGACATATTTTGTTTATTAGTGTTAGGATCATCAACCCACAATTGCTCTTGATTATCAATAAAAGGTCATGTAGAGGGGTATAAATAAATTTTCTTAGAACTCTTACCATTTGAGATAGTCATATCACCTAATCTGCAATCGATTAAGGCAACAACTATAGCTAACCATGGTTTTCCCAAAATAATGGGATAACCAAGTGTTTTACCTTTTGGCTGAAATATAAGGAAGTCCACTGGATATTCCCATGACTCCACCGTAATTGCCACATCTTCAATAACTCCTTTCGGTTTTTATACGGACTAGTTTTCCATCTGCAATATGGTGTTAGTAGGTTGGATACCTATTAATGGTAATGTTTTCAAAGTGTCCACTATCATCACATTTATAGCTACTCCCAAATCAACCAAAACATTATGTATATCTTTATTCCCTATAGATACAAAAATAACAAGGCTACCAGGATCTCCATATTTGGGAAGTCAGAGTTTTTCTACTAATAAATCAACAAGTTTCCCATCTACTTTAATATTCCCAGGGTATTACTTCTTTCTTCCAGGTCTTTTTAAACATAGTATCTTGATCAACTTCTTCAACTTTGGAATGTCCTTGATTACTTATAACAATGGTATTTCAATATTTAATTTCCTCAACTCCTACACCAACTCTGATTCCTTGGTCCATATAATTTCCTGAAATATCTCTAGGAATGGATTTTCAGCAGAGTTGCTACCTGACTCATTTTATTTTTCATCTTTCTTGGGAACAACCGCACTAGGGATATTAGTTTCTTCTGTCATTTTAGTAATTATAACAGGTGGGATGCCAATTAATTTTCCAGATCTAGTTTGAATATCTTTACAATCCAGGGCATTTAGATCCACTATTTTTTCTTGTTCTTCCCCATAGACAGAAGTCATTTGTTTGTTTCTGGGATTAGCAACTGGTTGTGCTGGCATTTGTGTCTGTACCACATTCTTGTTTTGTGAATTTTGTGTTGGGGAAACCATTATGGCTTGTCGATTCTGATTGGGATATGTCCTCCCTTGACTAAAATTATTAGGGCTTCACCTAGGTTGTGACCAAGAATTCGGGTTACTTTGACCAAACCATTGTTGTTGGTGTCCTTGAGCATACCAAGATTGTCCTGAATAATCCCAAGGATTCCATGTTGGTTGAAGGACCCAAGGTGGTTGCCCCAAAAATTTTGGTACTATCTGAGCTTCCCATGGCATCATCCAGGGGTTAGGAACTGACATGGGCATGAACTTCCCTTGGCTAGGTTGTCTTTAGACAAAATTTACTTCTTATGATGTGGATGGAATGCTAGTTTGTTTAAGCTGATTTTTAATAAATGGAATAAGAGAACATGCATTACTCTTATGGTCCCTAGATTCACACATAAGACACATTTCTATTTTTATCAAGGGGACAATCTCTTATTGCATGTTGCTTCCTGCATCTAGGACAATACATAACTAATGGTTCAGTCCATCCATGGTGGAGGTTAATTGAACTAAAATTTCTTTTTTAAATTTTGACAGTTCATCCATTAGTTTGTTCATATCTAGGTTCAAAATTTTAACTATTTTTCCTTTTCTAGGTCCACCCCTTGTTCCTGAATAACTTCTACAAATGTCTTTAATATCATTCATTTTTAATTGATCAATGTTTCCACCTCCCATCAAATCAAGGGCCTCCCTAGATTCATCATCCAGACCTTTAAGAAAAATGGTTTTTCTTAACCCCTCTTGTAGTACAAATCCACATCTTTTATTCACGAAGAGGAATCTGTCTAAATAATCTTCCATATTCTCATCCTCCTGCTTGATTTTGAAATTTCTTCCTTCCTATTCCTCCCTCTATAGTAATATTAATGCTTTTCTAGGAAGGAAACTTCCATTTGTGCCCAAGTGGTAATAGAATTAGATGTTAATCCCATAAACCACCTCATTGTTGCATCCTTCAGGGTAGATGGAAACAACTTGAGTTTTTGATTTTGTTTTTTAATCATAAGTTTGACACAGTACTTTAAATTCAAACAGAAATTGGTCAGGATCTTCAGATGACATTCCTCGAAATGTGGGTAAATGTGGAGTTGAAATATTATTCATGGGTGTATCATCATCGTCCAACTGAATTGGATAAGTAAAGGTCCTATTAAGTTCTCTTTCAGCTTCTCGTGCCATTTCTGCAGTACCTTCTAGAATTTTCTCCCAATCAATATGGTATGTGACCTGTTTTGGGGAAGGTGAAAAGTCAAGGGTAGGAGGTTGACTACTAAATTGTGAATCAAAAATTTCTCTAAATGGGTCTTGGTATATAATCTTCTTTCTAAAGGTTTCACATCCTTTTGGTGACTGATCCAAGAATTCCGAAGGTGGCAATCCTACTTCTTTTCTAACAAGGGACAATGGTGCTTCTAATTCTTGGTCAACTTCCTTATTTGATCGAGAAGATGATGATGATTCTTGTTTAGATATTTTTGGGAGGAATCAACCCTTGGATTCTCTTGGTCTACTCATAAATTTTATGATGATGTAGGGAAGATTCTTCAATTACTAGACATATGATTGTTTCTCTTGGTGACACCTAATTAGACAATTCTAACTATTGGCTCCTCGGAAACAACGCTAAAAATGTTGGGTGTCGTTATTCCCTTCATTTAATCAAGTCTTTGTTGATGTCATATTCAAACCAGGGGGTGTCCGAAGCTATATGCAACAAGAAATTGTAGTAATCTTGTAATTGGTTGTAGGTATTTGTTATTTTATTTTCGGGAGGTTTTTGCAGTGTATTTATAATTCCATGGTCAAAGCCTTATTATCTCTATGTTTTAAGAAACTTACTGAAATAAACACTCATTGCTGGAATGAATTGCTAGAAATAAACACATGTATAGGAATAAATAGATTGCTGGAAATAGACACACAATGCAGAAGTAAACACACTTTTCTTGGAAATAAACACAGAGTTAAAAATGTTGTGAAAAGCTTGCAAGGAAATAAAAATCCAGTCTATAAAACCTGCAGGGACAAGTATAAAACAAAGTGTAATTTAAATAATCAAAGGCATTTACAAAATTAACATATCTACACTATTTGATTTAGAAATATAAATACCAATAAAATGAGAATCCTGGTTCTTAGAGGAGTGGGCCCTTGCTCCACCTTGAATCAAGATTTGACAAAGTGATATTCTCTTAGAAACAAAGTGGCTATTTTATTACTGAAATATTCTGTCTTACAAAAACATACTGAATCTTTCTATATCTCTATCTCAATGTGTATGTATGTACATATACACACACACATATGTATATGTATATGTATATGTATATATTATGTATATATATACATACACACACACACATATATATTCCTCTCTTTTTAATCTATCTACAGGTCTTTATATTTGTATTTCTTTCAAAGATGCATTTACAGTCATAAGTATTCTACCGATTCCTATGGAACTAAATTATGCCCAAAATAGATGTTGAATTTGGAACCTTGCTAGACATATAGCTATTTGATAAGTTATCCCTGAATCTTTGAGTAGGAAGAATAGGAAATATTCTGATTTGCTCCTGATTGAAAGGCTTCATTGATTGCTCTATCATTGGATGTCATCGAAATAATAGATTCCCATTGGTTCTGAAACTTTGGAGAAGTTCTAGAACTAAAAGGGTATGTTCTTGATCTAACCGTGAAAGTTCCAGAGCTAAATGCAAGAGTTTCGGAACTAAGTGTTGGGGTTCAAGAACTAAGCGATAGATATCATAAAATGTGTGATAGAGTTCTGAAACTAATTCTAGAAGTTCTAGAACTAAGCTGTATTGAATCCAAGGATCCCAAAAACATGTTGATCACTTCATACTCCGTTCTCTAACTGATTATGACCTGTTTTATTACAAAAAATGAATTTCCAAACAATTTTTTTAGGAATTACAAAGATTTTAAACTCTAGAACTAATATTCAACAAAAGATAGAAAATTACATCCTAATTTACATTAGATCAAACAAAAGTCACAAAATGCAGTCAAACTTGATAAAAAGGAGAGTAAAATAAGATCATTAATTGTGCATTAACAAGACATATTTTGGCCTTATCACCTATGATTTTGAATGACAGCTATCATTTGAGGGATCAGAATACTTTTATTTTTGATAGTATGATTTTTATATTTGAATAACTATCCTTCGAGGGATTAGTATATTATTATTTGTATTTTGACATGAAGCATCCATAAATTCTTTTGAATTTCTTTTGAGGTGAGGGAAAGACCCTAATAGAACATTTTAAGGAGAGGAGGATAAATGTGTACACAAACTACACATATGTTCCCTATGACATGTCTTTGGTTGGTACTTAAGGTAGATGGATGTAATGATTGTGGGGTTCCTGCTAAGAAGGAACTTTTCCAAGGTGAAAGTTGCGATGAACAGATCCATGGTTCTCATATTTAAGTCTATTAAGGATAGTAACAAATAAATACACATACTTTAAAATCATTACGATGATAAATTGGTTGGTTGATGGTGGAATAATATTTTTCATGTGACTATTTTCATGATAGTCTATGTGTTAATTTTATAAAGGTTGTAAGTGCATGGAATTTAGAATTTGATCCATACTATATGGATAGATTCAGTTAAGGAAAAAATTTCCAAGTTTACTCCTTTCCATAGTAGTGACATTTTGATTGGTTTGATAGGATATGTTTGGTGAATATGTGCTAGGGGAATGTGTAAGGTAATACTTTTGAAGTCTCAGTAGAGGTCCCCTAACATAACACTATGGATAGAGATGACATGCACTAAAAGGAATAAAAACTTATAGATTAGGATGATGGAAGTTTTGATCTTTATTGATTGAGTATATGGTAAATAAATGCAGACTTGACAAAGGAGTTGTTGAAAATTTTGATGGAATATGAGAGGAAAATTGAAGATGAGGAATAGATAACAAAGATTTGATTTTATCTTTTCTTTGTGTATGAAATTTTGGGTTTGTATAAGTGTATGAACTATACTAATTTGAGATGAGGGAACTTCAATGGGAGATGATGAGAAGACACATGAAAAAGGTCTTTTGAGACCTGATTGAGGGTGACCTCTTGCCCTACAGATATCGGTGAGGACACTTTCAATGAATTGGGTGTAGATGTTGATGAAATTGAAAGACCCTTAAGGGAAGGTGTAGACATTGATGAGATTTAGAGACCTTAAATGGAAGGTGTTAACAAGTTTTATATAATACGAAATTGAGGATGTCCCTGTTGTCTTGCAGACATCAGGGGTTGAGGTGTAGATGATATCAATGATGGATTAGAATAGTATTTTTCTGGGAGAAGATAATTGACGAGGAAAATTTGTTGGATTATAGATTTCAGTGCTTTACAACTCTCTATGTTATACACTAGGCTTCTATGATAGGTAAAAGTTTTGTTTTGATCATACCATGTGGGTTTCCGAGTATGTGGGTTGGGTGTTTTAATTGGTGTTAATGCGATTAGAGAATCTTGCATGAGACTATCGAGGATGTCAATGTAAGTCAATTTTGGGGGATTTGGATTAATGAATTTTGATTTTTATTTTGATTTATGAGAAATCTTAGTAGGACACTTATTATTTTTAGATGGGGGTGGATTCATAGATGTCGTATGATGTTGAAACATCATAGGGACATTGTGTGGTTGATAAGAGAGAGGGTATGATGTGGGATTGATATAATTGGATGATGAATGAGGTCCCAAAATGTATGAGGAGGGATGGATTATGAATGAGATAGGGTACGACTGATTGTGTAATGTGATATTTAGATAAAGGACGGGGTCCCAAAATTGATGGTAAGGTTAGAACCTTAGATTTGATAGCTTTGGATTGTGAAAAAGGATGAATACCCAAAATAGATGGTAAGGTTGAGACCTTAGATGACGTGTGTTTTTATTTTGTAATGTTGATTTTAGGTAAAGGTGGGGGTTTTATCTCAGATGATGAGGATGCGGTCTTGGATGTGATAATTTTTAATTTTGTAACATTTTCTTGAGATATAGGAGAGGGTCTTATGTTAGATGAAAAGGGTGAGGTCGTGGATGTGATGGTATTTGATTGTATAGTGTTTGATTTAGGACAGGGTTCTAGAATGGATGGTAAGTGATTAAATGGGGATAATATTGGGCCTTATTGAGACAAGGGAGATGTTATTTCGAGACATGATTAAGGTGGGTTATATTTATGTGAGTTTCCAAATATTTCAATTAGTTTAAAAAGGTGTTGGATTTTGAGATCTTTGCTTATGAATGCCTCCTTAGTAATGGTCTCAAAGGTAGATTCTAAGGGTTGCAATGAGGTAATGGATGATTAGACAATAGACACAGGTGATATCGATGTGTGAGGATCATCGAAAAGAGGATCCAGTGACTATGATTATTCAAGTGATGAACGTGGATCCTCACGGGGAAGATCATATGTAATAGTTTTGATGACATGACTTGAGGGATGTACCATATATATATGTACTGATTCTTTTGAGAGTGTTTGATCAGGAAGACAAGTAATGGCATCATGCGTGGTAGGTTCATAGGGTTTGTAGGAAGGTCTAGAAGTATCAGATTGGACATGTGTAGATTTAGGATCGAGGAAACCTTCTTCGAGGGCTTGGATTTCTAATTTCCTGGCCATGGTGAAGGCTTCATTAGAGTTCTAGAATGTGTGGATATGGAGGATATATGAGATGTGATGAGAACATGATCAAGAAAACAACTCGATCTGTTATTATTAAGGTAGTGAGAAGGTCAATTTATTGATAATGCTTTTCCACCTACTAAAAAATTTGATAAGGGATTTGTTTTTAGATTGTTTCATGGTAGAAAGATCAGAAATGGTGATTTTGCGAGTAATGTTTATAGAAAAGTGATCAAAAAATAACATGGATAGATGAGTGAAAGAGAGAAAAGATTGTCTAGGGAGGGAGTTGTACCAATCTAGGCAGGTCCTGTCAGCGACATAAGAAAGGTTCTAAGCATGAGATCTTGATCATGGATGATGATATAAGATGAATGTCTAAATGGCTAGTATGTGCTACTGAGGATCCTCCTGGCCATGGAAGATGGTAAATTCAGGAATTTCCCAATAAAAAGGAAAAGGCTTATTCGGTACTAATGGATGGATGGGCTCATTACAAACCTGGTCATAAATAAGGAAATTTTTGGGTCCCTCGATAACGACTTCCAAATTGTCTAATTTTCTCAACAAATTTTGAAAGGGATCATTTATAGGATCAGACATGTGAAGAAGTTAACATGTGAAGGTGGATGAGCATGTATTTACATTTACTGAAAAATATTGAGATTAGGATGGTTTTGGTGTTGATGGGGTTGATGTGTAGGTTGATAACTTGTAGCAGGATATTGTACCAATTGTAGGGAAGGTTGTGATAAAGGGATGTGAGGAAGATGTGCAAAAATGTTGAATATGCTATTGTTGTTGTATGATATGGGTTGGTTTGGGCCTATGAATAGGTATGTGTCATATGAGGTTTGGGATGTATAAGATAGAGAGAGAGGTATTGACAGTCAAGATAGGTTGATTGGATAAGATATGAGGAATGCTAAGATTATGATGGAGTTTGTGATGAAGGAAGAGGATGTGGAACCAGGGACCGCTAAATGGGATAGCACTTGGATATGGTGTTGAGGAGACGATAGTATGTAAGTAGTATTTTTGTGATGTAATAGGATTGTCATAGGGTAGTTATATAGGGTTTTTATAGGATTGTATGATTAGTTGAGAGGTAGAGAATCCATAAGGAACAAAATATGGTGTAGATGGATCTATGGAAGCATGTAAAAAATAAATGGAGTTTAGTGTGCCATGTAATAGGCTGATAAGATTGGTACGGATTAGATCCTATATAGGGGATGTCTTGAAATTTATTGGGATGAAAATATGTAGAGGTAGTGGATTAAGAAACCAAAGATGATTGTAAAAATGACAGCACAAGGGGAAAAATACTATGCTTTTGACATAGAGGATTGATCCATTTTAAACAATAATTAACTGACAATGATTATACAACAAATGCCCTAAGAGAGATACAAATGTAACAAATAAGTCAAGAAAAATAATTTTAATTATCTTGATAAAAATTTAGATGTGGAGGAAGAGGCTAAGAGGGAACCTAATGATATGGCTATTCTAAGGATGGATTCAAGTAATGTTAAAGGTTGGATTTATAGATATACCTGAAGGTACATGAGGCCCAAATTTGTGTTGGTTCTGGCACAGGGCCTGGTATTGGGGCCTACCCCATCACTTCATGGTCCCGTAAAGATAAGGAATTTGGGTGCTTAGCCAATATAACAAAAACAATTATTTATACTTAACGAGAACATTGAGTCGGTTTCTCTATTGGGTGATGAAATTCCAATAGTTATCACATGGGTGGAAATTTTTTATACAAATTATGTTTGATGTGATTTATTTGTGTGTGAGGGAAATTAACTGAATGCAAACTATTAACCTCCTAATTAGAATATGTGATCAAGCAGTAATGAAAGATTCTTTTTAATCCCAAAATAATGTTTAATTTAGATGAGGACAAATAAGAAAATGCAATGCTTGAAAATAAAAAAGAAAAGAAGAGGACTCACCCATAAAATGCTTCCTTTTTAATTTTTCACTTTTTTTATTTTTTTATCAATAATACAGCAAGCAAATACTCCAAAGTAAAAACCTACAAAAATGTTAGCAAACTACATAAAACAACACAAAAAGGGTGTTAGAGGTTGACTAGTTAGGTAATCAAAATCACTCACAAAGATCATTGGTGATTGACAGAATCATTGGAAATTTAATTGGATTGTTAGCTATTACTGAGCAGAAGGCCGAAAGGTAATAAATTAAAGAAAATAAGGAATAGGGTCCCACTAGGCATGCCAAAATGTTCATAAATATTTTTTTCTTTTCTACTTAAATTAATGAAGTGAAACAATTAAAACGAAACTGACCTCAGAATATGGCATGGTTTATCGATACCCATAGAGATGGATGTTATGATTTATGGATTAAAACTCCTTCCTTATTTTGCCGATAAAGGAAATTGCAAATAAAAAACACTAAGAAAAATATGGGATTAGATAGATATATGGTAGATTTCCTGGAAAAGGCCAGTCCCCAGAAATCAATGGAATTCCTTGCTAGGATGTCAATCTGTGTTCAAGAAATCAACCTGATAATGTTAAGATAAAATGATAAAACATACGATATAACCAACAATGCAAGGGAAAAGGGAATGACATAGTCCATGGCTATATGATGGTCTAATGTTGATACCTGATCCAAAGGGAGTCTAGGGACCATAAAATGGCTCAAAGAACAAAAGATATAGGTAGCTCTACACTCACAAAGGTGAGAAGGATGATTAGATTAATTTAGATAATTGATAGAATGCTAAATATGGCTCAAAAGAGCTTGATATGATTGAAAATACACTTTGGGAGTCCATGAGGAAATAAATTATGTGATTTGGATGTCTAAAAATCAATCTTAGGGGTCAAACGACCTTCTAGATAGGAATCATCCGTGATTCTGGTGAATCGTCAGCAATTCTAATAAATCACTAGTGATCTTGATGGGTTGCAATGATCTTTTCTACCACCCTAATGAATCTCTAGTGACCCTGTTATGCGATTATGATGAATCACCAAGATGATTGTGAAAATGTACATGCCAACAATGGATGTAGATGAGACTCGAAAGGGATGATAAAAGGGTTGATTTAAGCTTGGATATAATGTCTAAATATAATGATTTATTGAATAAAGATACATACCTTATATATTTGTATAAATGAAGACCAAAATATGATTTTACATGAGGGAGGGAGATTACAAATAAAATAATGTTCCTGAGTTTATCCCTCGATACATGAATGACATTCGTAGGTTGAAGAAGAGATCCTTGGTTCCTTGAATGCTGTTGGGATGATCTATGGATTTGTGAGAGGTCTAAAATACAAGAAAATTGTGATATCAAGTCCTTAGGCCATGTCCAAGTGTAAGCTAACCTAAAATGGAGGCTTAGACCTTATTTATATAGGTTTGCTATCAACCATTGAGAATCACTAGCGATTCAGGTTTTATGGGGAAAAAAGGTTGCAACTGCCTCCCAAATTGAGATTTTGTTTGTTTTATCAAAGGATGTGGGTTGGAAAGAGGTTATGTGGGTTAGGAATGATGTTAAATGGTTGCAAAGTTGCTAATTTTTTATTTATTTTTGTTTTTAAGTGGTTTGTGTGGTTTAGGAGAGGATAAAATAGGATTTTACAGTTGTAGAATGATATTTACGAGAAGTAAATATAATGAGGATGAATAAGACTTAGGATAAGGATTTAATGTTTAATATGATAGTGATGTGATAGTGGATTTAATGTATAATATGATGGTGATGTGATATTTAAGGGGAGATAGCGAACACTGACACAAGGATTATCGGTGCTAATTTTAGGTGTCTATACCAACACTCTAGTATCAAACTCCCTCAAAAACCCATCACACCCTTGCATATTTCATACCACTAAAAAAATTCCTTAGAACCTCTACTAAACCATAATATCAAACCAATTATCCATCCTTTATACCCCTCAAACTTTCCATTCAACCTTGAAACTTATTTCATACCCCTCCAACCTCCTTTGGAAAGATCTTCCATCTAATCCCTCTAAGCTTAAAACCTATTTCATACCCCTCTCTAACCTCCCTTAAAACCTCCATCCACAACTAATCTCTAACCAATCATCATCCATCTTTTAAACTCCTCACAAATCCCATCCAACCTCCTTCTAGCCTGTTGTCCACTCAAAATTCCCCGCTCTGATAAGAGTAAAAATTTCAAAATTTTGAGTTTAAGTGTTTTTCTCTGAAGTGCCTAAGTCGTGAAATTGAAAAAATCTGTGTTTTGGGTCATTTTGTGTGATTTTCAGGCCTGTCGGAACTTTTTGTCCCAACTGTCCCAAGTACGAAAGTGCACTCTGTTCCCCTGCTCGGCCGAAATCCCCGAAGCTGTCCCATTTTCGAGCGCCGTCGGAAAGTTTTGTCCCAAGTGTCCCAAAACTTGTTGTGCGAGTTGTTCCAATTTTGGCTGAAACACCCGAACCGCGTACTACGCACTTTCATGTCTCAAATGTCCCAAAGTTAAAAGTGCGAGCTTTCCAATTTTCGGCCGAAACTCCCGTGTCACGTACTTCAGAGCTCCTTGTCCCAAATAAAAAAAAATGCAAGTTGTTTCAATTTCACCCGAACTGGCCAAACCGCGTACTCCGGAACTTTTTGTCTCGAATGTCCCAAGTCCAAACGGGCCCATTGTTCCATTTTCGGCCAAATCACCCGAACCGCGTACTCCGTGCATTTTCGTCCCAATCGTTCCAAAAAGTATTTGTGCATCCTCTCCCTGTTTCACCCGAATCGGCCAAGCCGCGTGTTTCGCGCATTCATGTCTCACATGTCCCAAGCGTACCAAGTGTCATTCACACTTAGTTTTTCCCGCTCACTCCGAGTATGATGCTATTCAAATTGGTGGTTGTGTATTCAATGCGCATTAAATTCATTCCTCTCTCCAAACGACTATATAACGAGCATTTCCCCTTTGCATTTTTTGCATTGCTTCCATGCTATCTTTGCTCGAACCCTTGCAATTTGAAAACCTGTGCAAATATCCCCTCCCTTTGTAAATTCCTTCCCAAGTCTAGGTTGCAGCTCCGAGACTATCAATATGAAGATCAAGTTTCAGGGACAGGAGCAAATTTCTCTGCTTCAGTCTGCTGTTAGCAATATTGGGGACAGCGAAGCTCGTCATCTCGACTTCAGTGATTTTTGGGCGAGAATGGCAGATGCAAGACCTACACCAATAGCATAAACAATTCATGATAGCGGTTTGGCTTTTGCCGGTGGTTTCCCAATATCAGTACAGTGTGCTGATACTGTGCTTTCATGCGGAGCTCACTTCGACCCCGCTTCGAGCAAATTGACAAATGTACATGGGGAACTCATTGCCACGATGGACGCTGCCGCCATTGGCACTGCTCTGAGGATTCCGGAGTTGGACAATGCTATAGTCGTCTCCCGGGATCAAGCACAGACCCTATTCGATCAAGACAGTGACAAATATAAGGCGCGAGTGGCGAAGTCTTGGTTGAAGAACCCTAAGAAAGGTGCTTCTCGCCTAACCAAAACCCTCTTCCAAGTAGATTTCAATGAGGAATTGTCAGACTTCATAATCCTGCTGGCTCGGGTTATGGGTTTGCCCTCCACCAATGAGTTTCATTTCTGGATGTGCCCGCTCATCAGCATGGTGTGCGAGGGAACACAAAACATCAACTGGGCATAGATCATCAGTATGAATTTGGCGGAGCAGCTATCCAACGTTCAGCAAACAAAGAAGTTCTATATGACTTCATACCTGATGTATACCCTAGCAGCATCAAGGCAGTGGTTTGGTTTCTCCTATATAGATGCACACAAAGATGATCCAGTGTATGCCTATTGCCCGAAGTTCACCCTGGAGACTAGCAATCAGAATTTCAGAAGGGTCAATGATGCTTTCACCATGTACGTAGTCAGATTGCTCAAAGGTGATACTGCTAGAAGGTTTTCAGATGAAGCCATGAACCTGATATTGCAGTATGGAGTTTATTTCATCCAATTCAGGAAATTTTCTTATATCAGGCTTGCTGGCTATGAAAGCACTCCTCTACGGCTTCCCATGTTCTGCAATGATAAAATGGCCTTGATAGAAATATGCAGGCAACTAGACAAGTTACACAGAACTTACAGAGATAAGAATATTTTTGGCTTGCACTTTCCCATCTCTCTGGGAAACTACACATGCAAAACAGCTCTGGATGCTCAGAACATAGAAAGATCCCTGGTCCCTATCACTGTTCATTTCTTCAAGCCAAGAACCTGATTTGACTTGAATAAGTTTATTGAACAGAACATCAAGATAATCTATCATCATAGGGCAGATACAGAAGACTACTGGGCTGACTGTGCAGATGATTTTGAAGCCAGGAGAAGGCATTGTGGCAGGTTCTCCCTGCAATTGATTCAAGAACTCGGTCTGTACCAAGTTCCTGAAGGTCTCCAGGATGACAATTCTGACCTATACTCGTATGAGTATGAAAATGTGATCAAGCACACCCCTCTGGAGGACCTGGACTGGAACAGGAAAGAGAGGGATGATCTGGCTGAGATTCTTGCTCCAGTCCTAGTCAGGACTAAGGTCTGGTTCAGTAAGAAGATCCTAGAATTCAAGAGGCACTCAGGAGAATCCAGCTCTAAGGATGACTCGACACCAATAAGAGAGTCATCAGTTCCAAGGTTTGAAACACTAATTCAAACCCCTCCTGCCTCATCAACACAAGGACCTACTGAATCTACTCCCTCTTCATCTACCCAGGTATATAAGAAGAAACTCAAAGAGGTAAAGAAGGAGCCTGCAGAGAATGACCCTCCAAGAAAACAGGCAGAGTTGCCTATAGGGCCAGAGAACATCATTATTCTCAGTGAAAGTGAAGAAAGTGAGATGCCAACTCCTGCAAATGTTCCTGAAGATCCAGCAGATAAGGACAAGGAGGTCCAGAGCACTAAACTTCCAGGTGCTACTGATTCTTCTACCGCTATTGCCACCAGTGCTCTACTCACATCTCAGCTTGAGTCAACAGCTGCGCAGACCCTGAGTGTCATGAGCTCCCTGTCTCTTGGTCCCCTTGCTTCTCCTGCAGATTCTTCTTCCTCTTTTGCTTGGGTGCAACCTTTGGTTGACAAAAGGAAGAGAAAATCCTCCTCTTAAAGCTTGGGACCAAATTTCGATGTTGTTGCAGCCTTGTTGGGCACCACTCCTTCTCGTGCCAAGAAAGCCAGAACCACTTCCAGAATAGTGTCTAATGCCCAAGGTCATCAATTCTTGGATATTGCTAAGCCTACATTAGACAAATCAGAATCAGACTTGCTGGCATCTGACTTGGAGCTTTCAAGAATCCCTATGGGAGAATCTACTCCTGAAGGTGAAATTCACAACCTCCAGGAAACAGTCACAAGAGTCATTGGAAGCGTAGAGAAAGGGCAGCAAACTATTGAACAGTTGGAAGAACAAGCCCAGATTCTCACAGGTTTCATCAAGTCTCTTTTATCTAAGGATAAAGTCTTGGACCCTACCCCATTGACTACTCTTCCACCTCCTGTAATTCTAAGCCAAGATGAAGTGCAAAGTATCAAATATATGCAAAAGTATTCTGTCTATGGCAGAGCTATTGAAGCCATGGTGGATGACATGCTTGTTGCTGGATTAAACTTCATCGATGAAGCTTTCAAACTCCACGAAAAGGTGAGTAATGTGCAACTGAAGCTCTCCTCCACTATCAATACCATGGATAAAGAACTAAAAATCTGGAGCAGTTGTATAGTAGACCTTCGCCTTATGGGACAGACAGATGAGAACATCTTACTGGCGAATAAGATTTTCGATGACGCTAAGGACAATCTATCAAAATCCTGGGTCTACAGCGTGGAGTGGAAGATCAGAGTTTTGGAGTAAGCTTTGGGAGAAATGAAGAACAGCTGGCAGAAGGGAGAAGCTTTCAAGACACTGGCTGTTGCTGCTTTCAAGGATATACATTGTCATCTTCAGGATGAAAACTCTGGTGTTTCCCTGTCCTTGCAAGAAATCAAAGCTCAGTTCAGAGCTTTTGTCAAAGATAATCTATTCAAGGAAAGATCCATCTCTAAGGAAAAGATGAAGGAAATTTGTTCTCTTCAATCTGCCATTGAAGAAGCAAATAAAGATTATCATACTCACGTCGAGTTTGATAAAGAGATGGAGAAGTGTCTGGGATTTTGGACTCAGTCTGCAGCCAACACGTCAGTTCCACATGGCAGAGACATAGCTGAGGCATTGAAGAAATTCAGGCAGTGGATTCTGAAGACAGTGGGTCCCTCCCAGTAGCTGGCCACCTGTCTCCTTCTCCTTTCTTTTCTCTTCTTCCCATTCTTTTCGTATTCTTTGTAATTAGTTAAGGTATTGCAATTGGCGATCCTTAAGTATTCTTTAATTAAAAGAAACGGTTACGAAGAGTAACTGACTTGTAAGCTATATAATGGCCTTTCCACGCCATTTTGCAAGGAGGAAGAACTTGGATATTTGTTGAAAGTGTAAATAGATCTTAAAGAAATCAATACAAAAGGGCTTTCCATTCTTTGTCTATCTAATTCTTGTTATCTCTGTGTTTTCCTTTAATATTGTGAAGATCATTTTGTTCCTGATTCGTTAGTCTCTCTGATTGCATACTGTTCAGTTTTGCAAATACAGTGATCTTGTATAACCAAGAAGGAACTTTGTGTCCTTGATGAATGAATCTGAAGAAGGTTATTTATGGAACTTTGTGTCTTTAAATTTAATCTCATTCAGCCAATTCAAATGATCTTGTCTTAAATTCTTTGAAACTTCACATACATAAAGAATTATTCTGCTATCTATAATTCTAAATGTTGTTATTCTGCTCATCTTCTTATTCCCTTTCCTCAGTCCTTGTGTAATTGATGATCCTTGTGGAAAACACTTTCGTAATATCCAAGTTTGACCATAAAACAATGTTCTGTACATTTGTAAATAAGTTCGTTTCTGAATAAGGGAACCTCTCCCATTAAAGAGGAGGGACTTCTTGTCCCCTGACTGTTGCTCTTCTCAAAAGTCCTATTTGACGACCAACAAGTTTTGGCGACTCCGCTGGGGAAATCGCATTCCAGTACTGCAATTTTTCGATCATCCTTTGATCTAGCGACTCCGCGTTTCACTTGAGGGAGAAGGGCCCTTGGTATCGAAGATTCTCAGTCAGCTTTTGGAGCAACAGGTTTTTGCTTTCCCTTCAAATAGAAGAACTCGTTCGACGAGCACTCCACCTGTTCAAGATAGAAGTCCTACGGGTGGTATTCCTTCAGAACCCTCTAGTCCCAATCTATGATCTTTGATCCTAGCTGGTGTTACAGTTCCCCTCCAAGCCGTATTTCCAAGAATGGCGGCACAATTGCCATGGGGTCAACGTGTCGGGCCCCTGGCACTTACTCAGCCTTTGCATGAGTTACCTAGAGGTAACCGGAAGAACTTCCCCAAATTTAAAGGAGATGGCAAAGTACACCCTAATGAACACATTACAGCCTTCATAGTTGCATGTGGAGTCTTGGGAGTTGAACATGAAGACATCTCAGTAAGGCTGTTCGTTGAGACGTTATAGGATAATGCTGCTGACTGGTTCTATCACCTTCCGGCTGGTGCATCACCGATTGGAATACAATGAGAACTCAGTTCGAAAGCCGTTTCAAGCCGGCAGAAGATGTGCATGCCCTACTTGCCCAAATTTCTCAGATAAACAAAGATCCATAAGAACCCATGAGAGAATTTGTGGCTCGATTCAACAGACTGATCAACAAAATTCCTGTAAATACTCGACCGGTTGATCAAATTCAAAAATGTTTCTTTCTAAATGCTCAAATGCCCAAAGTCAGTTATGCTCTAAGAAGGGCTAATCTCAGAACGTTAGTTTTTGATCAAGAACTGGCTGTTAGTGTCGAGGATGACTTGATCATGTCAGGGAAGTTGAGAAGAGATCCTCCCAAATCTAAATCTGCTACTTCTTCCTCTTCCACCTCTGGACCCAATACTGATCCATTAGTCCAGAAACTTGCAAATGATCTCGTCGCTATAAAGAAACAACTAGCTCAGCATGCCCCGTATGCAGATGTTCCAAGAAGAAATTTTCAGCCCAGAAGCCATTTGCCTACTCCCCACACAAGACTAGCACTTGAAGGACCTCCTGTCAAGGTTCCTGTGAATGCAACCTGTGAAGTTGAAGAGCCTGATGATGATGTGGACAATGAAGCTTGTGAGGAGTCCCTGGAGGAATTTGATGATGAGGCGAAAGAACTTGAGGGATCTTGGGTTAATTTCTTTACCACCGAAGGCACTGATGATGTAGATGACTATGATGAAGTGGTAGCAGATATGAACAGTGAATCATTTGCTATCATGACTCGAGAACAGACAAGGAAGAAGGAGAAAGTAACACAGCCCATGAAGAAATCTAAGGAGCAGCCAGCAACTATTCCTGTAATTGCCAAAAGAGGATCTCCTATCCCTACCTCATCTGCACCAAAGGTAAGTCCTGTCAATCCTACTAGCAAAGTTCCTTCTTTTTCTCCTAAAGTTGATAAGCCTAGAATTCCAAATGATGATGGTCCATCCACCTCTAGATCCTTTGATATTGTTGATCACCTAAAAAGGACCAAGGTTCAAATTTCAGAAGCTGAATACTATCAAACCCATCCCAAAGCTTTTGCCAAGATGATCCAATTTGTTAATTCCCATCCCAAGACCACCTCCAAAGGCCTTTTGCCCACTCCTCCTTCTGCACCACAGCCTAGTCTGGTAGCTGCTGTCACCTTGCCTGGAGACAAAATCAAGCCTTTTTATGTAACACTTCTTATAGCTGGCCATAGGCTCAGTAACTGTGTCATAGATTCCGGAGCCTCAGATAATGTGATGCCTGCTAAAGTAGCTCATGCTTTAGGCTTGACCCTCACTCGTACTTATGGATCTTGCTACTCCATGGAAAGTAAGGAAGTGCCTTTGGTTGGAAGGATTAAAGATGCACAAGTGGCTTTTGCTACTTTACCTGAAAAGAAAGTCTTGGGTACCATCCTAGTAGCAGACATTCCTCCTTCTTATGGAATGTTGCTAAGTAGGAACTTCTGTAAAGATGTGGGTGGAGAGATTCAAATGGATTGGTCACATGCACTCATACCTGTTAATGGACACATGAAGAAGCTGCTGCCTGAGAAACAATCTGAGTATATTGTGCAGAAAATGGATGATCCTAAGGCACAAATACTCTATGAGGATATGGGCCATGGTAATTACATGATTCTGTCCCCTGATGAAATCCAACCCTCCAAAGTATCACCTAAAGATCCCAATGGTGTTTGGATTTTAGAATTTGATGGAAGTTGTTCCTCGGCTGGTTCTGGAGCTGGTGTTCTGCTAGTGTCACCTGAAGGATATCTACACCCTTTTTCGTTTAAGCTGCAGTTTGAAAACACTAACAATACAGCAGAGTATGAGGCTCTCATTCTTGGACTGCAAGTGGCCAAATAACGAGGTGTAAAAAATCTTCTGGCTCGTGGTGATGTAGAGCTGATTGTGAAGCAAGTCAGAAGCCTTTTTCAGGTAAAAAATGGGAGGCTGAAGCATTACCGGAATCAGGTTTGGGATTCAATTGAATTCCTTGATGCTTTCCTCCATTGAAGCAATACCTAGAGAAAAGAACAGCAGGGCTGATTCACTGGCTGTCTCAGGATCACTATTGATTCCCCATCCTGAATTCTCTCAGGATAAGTTCACTATTGAAATGGTCCACCGGCCTAGTGTACCTGACAATACCAATAACTGGCAAGTTTTCAACGATGACCAGCATTTTCTTTCCTTCCTGGAACTCAAGGGTAATTTCGAACAACTGTATTTTGAGGGAAGTGACAACCTGCCTCGTGAGAGTGTGTCCTCTGACCATACCTCGTCACCCAAGGAGAAGAACAATCAGACGGGTGCATTAAACTCGAAGAAACAAGATTCCCAAAGGGTTTGTGCTTTTGGATGAGTTGTTTGATAAACTGACAGATATGTGAAATCTAAAGCTATATACTGGACCTCAACAATCACTGAGTATGATAAGATGATATAGGGAGTTCTACTGACCCCCAGCTAGAAATCTGGAACTTTTGCAAACTATGAGAGGAGAAAAGCAATTGATCTTCTAGGAGGTATAGGGAGGGGTCTGTTCTTGCTTTATCTTATGAGGATCATAAAGCCTTCAAGCCAAAGAATGCAGCATTCTATTCCCCTCAAACCAGGTTAGCCTTTCAGCAGAAGCAGAGGCAAGTACAATCCAAAAATAGCTGACACCCACCATCTTTTATAGATTCCAGAAGTTGTTGATGCTACAATGATTTTCTCGATCCACCATTCGACATGGATCGCAATAGAGTGCCTGTTAGGAGAAAAATGGTAATCCGCATCTGTGTTGATTTCATGAACCTACATCAGGCTTCTCGAAAGATAACTACCCGTTTCCTATGATGGATCAAATATTGCCAAGCAGTAATAGGATCTGAAATGTTTATCTATGCTGAATGTATTCCTCGGATCAACGGTAGAGGTTGATACTGAGATCAACCAAGGCACCTTCATCACACCACTCCTTGTGGTACCTTTCCCTACAAAGAAGATGCCTTTTGGCTGATTAATGCTGGTGCCACTTTCCAGAGAGCTATGGATCTGACTTTTGGAAGCTTGAAAGGGAAATGTTTGTCATATACCTTGATGACCCGACAGTGTTTTCAAAGACAAGAGCGGAGCACTTCGACCACCTTGAAAACGGTTCTGCTGAGATGCCGAGAGCAAATGGATTTCTTTAAATCCTAAAAATCTGTCTTCTGTGTTACAGAAGGAAAACTATTAGGGCACATCATCTCCAAGGATGGTATTTAAAAGATTGACCTGAACGAGTTCAAGCCTCCCCCAGCAACTTCCCTCTCCACCAACCAGTAAAAAAGGTGTGCATTCCTTCTTCGTAAATCAATTTTTTTAAGAAGATTCATCCTGATTTTTGCTGAATTAACTTGAATTTTCTCAGATGATGAAAGGGAAGCAAACATTTGGTTGTCCTTCTTAAGGAAAGGAATCCTTTGGGGTATCAAGAAAGCTATTGCTAAAACTCCAGTTGTGGCCTGTCCTGAATTTCAACAAGATTTCATCAATCTATTTGCTATGCTACAGATAATAACTTGGCTAACTGTCTTAACCAAGAAAGACTCTGATAACATGAGCATGCCAATTTTCTTCATGAGCTATATCCTTAAGAATCATGTCTTAAAAATAACCATGATGGAGAATCATTCTTTTGTATTAGTCAAAGCTGTCAAAGCCGTTTCCGTTTCTATATCTCAAATCTCAACTCTATGAGCTGGTTCCAAATACAACTGTTAAGTCAATTCTTACACATCAAGAATTTGGGTCCAAGAGAGAACTGGTGTGCTAAAGTCCAGGAGTATGACATTGATATCAACCCGACCAAGTCTGGTTGAATGAAAAGGCTTTTTGGGGCTCATTGCTTGAGGAGCCAAACTGGTTATGGAGGAAGAAAGCTGACATTCCTACTGTTTCTAATTCCTTAGTTCAGTAATGATTGTAATTCTGACCATCGCCCATTTTCATCACCTATGGGGAATGCCTTCATTTAACTACCCAGGAAAAGAGACTGTTAAATTGAGATCATCCGCAATTGTAACTGTGGGAAAAATGCCTTGTTCAAGCGTGGTTCAGATGGGAGATTTCTGAGTGGTGTAGACAAGGAACAACAGAGAAGTTTTCCTCTACATTTTTTCTTTTCATGATCCGACATGTGGAGGGCACTATCATACAGTCACAGCCACAAGATACTCCTGGGGAGGATATTATTACTGCTTCCTTGTTCGAGATGCATCAATTGGGTGGATAAATGTGGAGCTACTCATGCCCCGATGGAACGCTGCCTCCAACTTTTCGCTTCGGCCATGGCACTGCTCTGAGGATTAAGAGGACCGAGTTGGACATGCTGATAGTGTCTCCCGGATCAAGCACACCCTATTTCGATCAAGACAGTTGACAAATATAGGCGCGAGTGCGAGTCTTGGTTAAGAACACCCGAAGAAAGGTGCTTCTCGCCTAACCAAAACCCTCTTTTCCTCCAAGTGATTTCAATAGAATGGTCAGACTTCATAATCTGCTTGAGCGGTATGGTTTGCCTCCACCATGAGTTTTCATTTCTGGATGTTGGCCCCGCTCATCAGCATGTGTGCGAATGGAACACACACATCAACTGGCATAGATCAATCAGTTGAATGAATTTGGCGGAGCATCTATCCAACGTTCCCAAACAAAAATTCTATCTGACTTCATACGCTGATTATACCCTAGCCGCATCAGGCAGTGTTTGGTTTCTCCTATATAAGATGCACACAGATGATCCACGTATGCCTATTGCCCTAGTTCACCCTGGAGACTAGCAATCATAATTTCAGAAGGGTCAAGTGTGCTGCACCATGTACGTATCAGATTGCTCAAAGAGTGATATGCTGCTAGATGTTTCAGATGAACCTGAACCGGATATTGCAAAAGTAAGGAACGATTTACTTCCATCCAATTCAAGAATTTTCTTATATCAGGCTTGCTGCTAATGAAACACTCCTCTACGGCATCCCCATTTTCTTCAATTGATAAAATGGCCTGATAGAAATATGCAGGAACAGCCAAGTTACACCAGAACGTTACAGAGATAAAATATTTTGATGGCTTGCACTTTCCCATCTCTCTGGGAACTACCATGCAAACAGCTCTGGATGCTCAGACATAGAAATCCCTGGTCCCTATCACTGTCATGTTCTTCACGCCAAGAACCTGATTGACTTGAATAGTTTATGAACACACATTCAAGATAATCTATCATCATAGGGCAGATACATAAGCCTACATGGGCGACTGGCAGATGATTTTTGGAAGCAGTAGAAAGGCAAATTGTGGCAGGTTTCTCCCTGCAATTTATTCAAGAACTCGGTCTGTACTCAAGTTCCTAGGTCTCCAGGATGACAATTCTGACCTATACGCTATGAGTAAATGAAAATGTGATCAAGCACACCCCTCCTGAGGACCTGACTGAACAGGAAAGATAGGGATATCTGTTGAGATTCTTGCTCGCGTCCTAGTCGGCTAAGGTCTGGTTCAGTACGAAGATCCCTAGATCAGAGGCACTCAGGAGAATCCAGCTCTAATGAATGACCTCGACACGAACCAATAAGAAGACGTCTCAGTTCCAGTTTTGAAACACTAATTCCAACCCCTCTTAATCCTGCCTCATCAACACCAGGACCTACTGAATCTACTCCCTCTTCATCTAACCCAGGTATAATAAGACGCAACTAAAGAGGTAAAGAAGGAGCATGCAGAGAATGACCCTCCAAGAAATTCAAGAGTTGCCTAAGGGCCAGAGAACATCTTATTCTCAGTAAAGGATGAAAGTGAGATGCCACTCCTGCAAACTGTTCTGAAGATACCACAGATAGGAACCAAGTAGGTCCCAAATCCCTAAACTTCCAGGTGCTACTGATCTTCCTTACCCTACCGCTATTTGCCTCACCATGCTCTACTCACATCTCATCTTGCAGTTCACAGCTGCGCATACCCTGAGTGTCATGAGCTCCTGTCTCGTGGTCCCCTTGCTTCTCCTGAAGATTCTTCTTGCCTCTTTTTGCTTGGGGTGCAACCTTGTTGACAAAGGAAGAGAAAATCCTCCTCTTAAAGCTTGGGCCAAATTTCGATGTTGTTCAGCCTTGTTGGCGGCATCCACTCCTTCTCGTGCCAGAAAGACCGGAACCCTTCCAGAATAGTGGTGTCTAATGCCCAAGGTCATCAATTCTTGATATTGCTAAGCCTACATTAGACAAAAACATTTTTTCCCCAAGAAAACAAAAATCCGACTTGCTGGCCTCTGACTTGGAGCTTTCCAGGAATCCTCTGGTGAGAATCTACTCCGAAGGTTTGGGGAAAAATTGCATGTCACCTCCAGGAACAGTCACAAGAGTCAATTGGAAGCGTAGATAAGGGGAAGCAAACTAATGAAACAGTTGGAAACAGCCCAGATTCTCACAGTTCATCAAGTCTCTTTTATCTAAGGATAAGTCTTGGGGGACCCTACCGCCATTGACTACTCTTCCACCTCCTGTAAGTTCTAAAGCCATATGATGCAAGTATCAATATATGCAAGAGATTCTGTCTAATGGCAGAGCAATGAAGCCATGGTGATGACATGCTTGTTTGCTGGATTAAAACTTCATCGATGAAGCTTTCAAACTCCCACAAAAGGTTGAGTAAATGTGACAACTGAAGCTTCCTCCACGAGCAATACATGGATAACTAACTCCAAATCTGAAGCAGTTGTATAGTGCCTTCGCTTATGGGACAGACCAGATGAGACATCTACTGGCGAATAAGATTTTCGATGGACGCTAAGGACATCTATCACAATCTGGGGTCTACAAGCGTGGAGTGGAGATCAGAGTTTTGGATGTAAGCTTTGGGATAACTGAAAAACACTGGCAGAAGGGAGAGCTTTCAAGACACGGGCTGTGTGGGCTGCTTTCAAGGATATACATTGTCACTTCAGAGAAACTCTGGGGTTTCCCTGTCCCTTGCCAACAATCAAAGCTCATTTCAAGCTTTTGTCAAAGATAAATCTATTCAGGAACGATCCATCTCTACTGAAAGATGAGGAAATTTGTTCTCTCAAGCTCTTGCAGAAGCAAATAAGATTATCATACCCACGTCGAGTTTATAATAGATGGAGAAGTGTCTGGGATTTTGGAACTCATCTGGCACCACAACGTCAGTTCCACCGGGCAGAGACGATTAGCTAGGCTGAAGAAATTCCATGCAGTGGAGTCTGAAGACAGTGTGTTTGTCCCGCCTCCCATAGAGCTCCACCTGTCTCCTTCTCCTTTCTTTTCGTTCTTCTTCCATCTTTTCGTATTCTTTGTATTTAGTTACGGTATTGCATTGGCGAGTCCTTAATATTCATTTAATTAAAAAGAAACGGTTACGAAGAGTAGCTGACTTGTAAGCTATAAATGGCCTTTCCACGCATTTTGCAAGGAGGAGAACTTGATATTTTGTGAAAGTGTAAATAGAATCTTAAAAAATCATACAAAGGGCTTTCATTCTTTGTCTATAATTCTTGTTATCTCTGTGGTTTTCCTTTAATATTGTGAAAGATCATTTTGTTCCTGATTCGTTTCGTCTCTCTTATTGGCATACTGTCAAGATTTTGCAAATACGTGATCTTGTATACCAGAAGGACTTTGTGCCGTTGATAAGGACTCTAAAGAAGTTATTATACATATACCACTTGTGTCTTTAATTAAATTAATCTCATTCAGGCCAATTCAAAATGATCGTGTCTTATATTTCTTTGAAACTTCACATACAGAAAGAATATTCTCTATCATAATTCTAAACTACTTGTTATTCTGCTCATCTTCTTATCCCCCAGTTTTCTCATTCCTGTGTAATTGGATGAGCCTTGGGAAAACACTTTCGTATATCCGAGTTTGCCATAAAACAAGGTTCTGTATATTTGTAACTAAGTTCGTTTCTGAATAGGGAACCTCTCCATTAAGAGGAGTGGACTTCTTTTCCCCTGACTGGTGCCTTCTCAAAGTCCTATTTGACGACAACAATTTTTGGCGACTCCCGCTGGGGAAATACTCATCCCATGTACTGGCAATTTTTCGCTCATCCTTTGATCTACTAACGCGACTCCGCGTTTCACTTTAGGGAGAAGGGCCCTTGTAATCGACGATTCTCAGTCAGCTTTTGGAGCAACAGGTTTTGCTTTCCTGTCAAATAGAAGAACTCCGTTCGACGACACTAACCACCCTGTTCAAGATGAATCCTACGGTTGGTATTCCTTCATGAACCCTCTAGTCCAATCTATGATCTTTTTTTTTTTTTGTGATCTAGCCTGGTGGTACAGTTCCCTCCAAGCGTATTTCCAAGAATGGCGGCACAATTGCCAGGGGGTCAACGTGTCGGGCCCCTGGCACTGTACTCAGCCTTTGCATATTACCCTAAGGTAACCGGAAGAACTTCCTCCCCAAATTTACAAGGAATGGCAAAGTACAACCCTAATGAACACATTACAACAACAAAACAATCCTTATAGTTCAATGTGGAGTCTTGGGAGTTGAAACTGAACTCTCAGTAAGGCTTTCGTTTGAGACGTTATAGTATAATGAATTCGTGCTACCTGTTCTATCACCGTCCGGCTGGTGCATCACCGATTGGAATACACTGAGAACTCAGTTCGAAAGCCGTTTCAGAGCCGCAGCAGATGTGCATGCCTACTGCCCAAATTTCTCAGATAAACCAGAGTCCATAATAACCCATGAGAGCATTTGTGGCTCGATTCACAACTGATCACGAAATTCCTTCATACTCACCGGTTGATCCAAATTCAAAAATGTTCTTTCTAAAGTGCTCAAATGCCCAAGTCAGTTATGCTCTAATAAGGGCTAATCTCTGAACTTTATTTTGTGATCAAGAACTGGCTGTAGTGTCTAGGATTGACGTTATCATGTCAGGGAAGGTTGAGAAAGATCCCCCAAATCTAAATCTGCTACTTCTTCCTACTTCCACACACCTCTGGACCCAATACTGATCCAGTAGTCCAGAAACTTGCAAATGTTCCGTCGCACTAAAGAACCAACTAGCTCAGCATCGTCCCCGTAGTCAGATGTTCCAAGAGAAATTTTCAGCCCAAACCATTTGTGCCTTACTCCTCTCCCCACAACAGACTAGCACTTGATGAGACCCATCCTGTCGAAGTTTCCTGTGAATGCAACCTGTGAAGTTGAAGAGCCTGATGATGATGTGGACCATGAAGCTTGTGAGAGAGTCCCTGGGAGGAATTTGATGATGAGGCGAAAGAACTTATTGGTCTGGGTAATTTCTTACCACCGAAGGCACTGAGGAGGTAATGACGATGATGAGTGGTAGCAGATTATGACGGTGAATCTTTGCTCTCATGACTCAGAACAGACAAGAAGAGAGGAGAAAGTAACAAGCCCATGAATAAATCTAAGGAGCACCAGCCCAGCAACTATTCCTGTAATTGCCAAAGAGAGATCCCCTATCCCTCCTCCATCTGTCCCCAACGTAGTCCTGTCAATCCTACTAGCAAAGTTCCTTCTTGTTCTTTCTCCTAAGTTGATAACTGCTAGAATTGCCAAATGATATGTCCATCCACCTCTAGATCCTTTGATATTGATTATCACCTCAAAATGACCAGTTCAAATTCAGAAGGCGGAATACTAATCACCCTTCCTAAAAAATCCCAGCTTTTGCCAATATGATTCCAATTTGTTAATTCCCATCCCAAGATCACCACCTCCAAAGCAGGCCTTTTGCCCCCTCCTCCTTCTGCACCAAGGCCTAGTCTGGTAGCTGTTCGTCACAAAGTTGCCTGGAGACAATTCAAGCTTTTTATTAACCCTTCTTATACTGCCTAGGCTCAGAACGTGTCATAGATTCCGGACCAAATAATTGCTTCCTGCTAAAGTAGCTCCTAGCTTTAGGCTTTACCCTCACTCGTATTATGGATCTTGCTCTACTCCCTGTGAAAGTAAGGAATGCCTTTGGTTGGAAGGATTAACGACTGACACAGTGGCTTTGCTATTACCCTGAATAGAAGTCTTGGGTCACGTCCCCTCCTGTAGCAGACATTCCGCTCCTTATGGAATTTTGCTAAGATAGAACTATCTGTAAAAGATGTGGGTGGAGAGATTCACATGGATGGTCACATGCACTCATATTACCCGTGTAATGGACACTGACAGAAGCTGCTGCCTGAGAAACAATGCTGAGTACTATGGTCAGAAAATGGATGATCCTAAGGCACCAATACTCTATTAGGAATTGGGCCATGTATATTACATGATTCTTTCCCCTGATGAAATCCAACCCTCCACATGTCATCAACTAAGCCCAATGGTGTTTGATTTTAGAATTTTGTGGAATTTTTCCTCGCGGGTTCTGGAGCTGGTGTTCTGCTGTGTCGACCTGAAGATTTACCAAAACCCTTTTTCGTTTAACTGCAAGTTTGAAAACACTAACAATAAGCAGAGTATGAGCTCTCATTCTTGGACGCAGTGGCCAAGAACGAGTTTAAAAAAATCTTTCTGGCTCGTGGTGATGTAAGAAGCTTGATTGTAATCCAAGTCAGAACCTTTTTCAGTAAACGAATGGGAGGGCTGAAGCATTACCGAATCGTTTGGGATTCAATTGAATTCCTTGACATTTGGCTTTCTCCATGAAGCAATACCTACGAGAGAAGGAAGACCAGCAGGGCTGATTCTCCCTGGCTTCTCAGAGCACTTATTGTTCCCCATCCTGAATTCTCTCAGGCTACGTTCCGACTATTGAAATGGTCCCCTCGGCCTAGTGTACTGACAATACCAATACTGGCAAGTTTTCACGATACGCAGCATTTTCTTTCCCTTCCTGGGAACTCAAGGGTAATTTCGAACAACTGTAATTTTGAGGGAATTGAACAACCTGGCCCTCGTGAAGTGTGTCCTCTGACCATCCTGTCACCAAGAAAGAAACAGATCAGGAATGGTGCATTAACCCAATGAAACAAATTCCAAGTGTGGTGATTGGGAGGAGTTGTTGATAAAACGACAGATAGTGAAATCTAAAGCTTATTAACTGGACCCTCACAATCAGCTGAGATACTGATAAAAGATTGATAGAGTGAGTTCTCTGACCCCAAGCTAGTAAACATTGGAAAATTTTGCACACCGATGAAGGAGACAAGCATGCTCTCTCTAAAGGAGATTCTAGGATGTTCTTTGCTTATTCTTTGAGATCTAAAAGCCTTCAAGCCAAAAGATATGCAGCATTCTATTTCCCCTCAAACCAGGAATTAAGCCTTTTCAAGCAGAAGCAGAGGCAGTACCATCCAAAAATAGCTTACCCACCACGCCCATCTTTTCAGGAGATCCAGACGTTGTTGAAGGCTAAAATTTTTTTCCTATCCAACCATCTCGGCCATGGATCGCAAATATAGTGCCTGTTAGGAGGAAAAATGGTGAGATCCGCATCTGTGTTGATTTCAGGGAACCTAATCACTTTCTCTGCAAGATAACTACCCTTTGCCTATGATGGATCAAATATTCAAGCAGTAATAGGAGCTAATGGGTTATCTATGCTTGATGGATTCTCAGGATACATCCGGTAGAGGTTTATACGTAGATCAAACAAGACAGCCTTCACCACTCCTTGGGGTACCTTTGCCATACAATAGAATGCCTTTTGGGGGGCTGATTACTGCTGGTGCCACTTTCACAGAGAGCTATGGAGTCTGACTTTTGAAGGCTTGAACGGGAAATGTATTTCATATACCTTGATGACCTGACTGTTTTCAAAGACAGAGCGGATCATACTTACTCGACCACCTGGAAACGGGTTTCTAGCTGATATGCCGAGAGCAGGGGATTTCTTTTAAATCATCCCTAAAAACTCTGTCTTCTAGTGGTTACAGAAGGTTTAAACTATTAGTCACAATCACTCCAGATGGTAGATTAAGATTGATCTGGATCCTGAACGTTCAAGCGCCTACAGCAATCCTCTCCCAACCAGTACAAAGGTGTGCATTCCCTTCTTCGTAAGATCAATTTTTTTAAGAAGTTCATCCCTGTTTTTGCTGAAATTAACTTTGAATATTCTCAGATGATGAAAAGTGCACGCAACATTTTATTGGTCTTCGAAGGAACAGGAATCCTTGAGGGTATCAAGAAAGCTATGCTAAAACTCCAGTTTTGGCCGGTCCTGATTTCCAACAAGCGTCATCATCTATTTCTATGCTACAGATAATACCTTGGCTACTGCTTACCCAGAGACTCTTATAAACTGAGCTGGCCAGATTTCTTCATGAGCTATATCCGAAGAATCCTGACTAAAATGACACCATGATGGAGAAGCATCTTTTGTAGTAGTCACAGCGTCAAGCAGTTCCGTTTCTTAATCCTCAAATCTCACTCTATTATGCTGGTTCCAAATACACTGTTAAGTCAATTCTTACCCATCAAAGAAATTTGGTCCCAAGGGGAAACTGGTGGCTAAAGTCTCAGAGTAATGACATTGATATCAAACCGACCATCTGGTTCGTGGAAAAGGTTCCTTTGTGAGCTCATTGCTTGAGGAGCCGAACAGAGTACTGGAGGAGAAAGTGACATTCCTACTGTTCTATTCCTTAGTTCAGTTAATGAATGTATTCTGACATCGCCCTTTTTCTCACCTATGGAATTCCCCCTCTCATTTAACTACCAGGAAAAAGGACTGTTAATTAGATCAGCGCAATATGTTACTGTGGAAAATGCCTGTTCAAGCGTGGTTTAGATGGAGATTTCTAGTGTGTAGACAGACAACAGAGAAAGTTTCTCTCAACTTTTCATGATCAGACATGGGAGATCATCCACGATTCTCACAGTCCACAGGCTCACAAGATACTCTCGGGAGGGATATTACTGCCTTCCGCCTTGTGTGCTGGGGAAAGAGAAGGGAAGGACAGAGGAGTAACAAGGAAAGAAAATACAATCCAATGGGGAAGGAGGTAATAAGAGGAATCTATTCAGACCTACAGTGATGGAAAAGAAACACTGCAAGAAAAGAGGAACCGTACAGGGGGGGTGTGTGCCGCGGTGTGTGATGGATGTTGGTGGGAGATGGAGAACCTGATGTCAACATGGGGGTCTGACCTTCATTGGTGACTCAAACCCTGTTTCTAAGCCTGGGCACACTACATGTTCGAACACCAACAGGACTACTGCACAAATGGTGAAGCTATGCCAGTCGAGAGCACGACTTCGGAAGGGATGCACTTCAGCAAAGAGACATCTTGTAAGGTATGGGAACCAACAAGATTGGAACAGATAATCTTCGAACTCTCTCCTCACTAAGAATGGAATGTTCTGCTATGTTAAGGGCATCTCCTGGCTCATTCGTCAGATTATGATCCGAAAATGGGGACAGCTAAATCCCCACAAATAATCTGGTGACTAGCAATAAGGAAGTTGGTCATGAGTCTCAGCGAACTGCCATATAAAGCTTGATGATGCTCTTTTGGCCCATTGATCACCATCCTAAAGATCATGGAAATTTGCTCCTTTTCAAGTGGTGGTCTGGAGTAGAAGCTCAATTGCCAGGGACATGGAACTTCCCCTTCACCTGATGAATGCCATTGGAGGACTAGTTCAGTGATCATTCTGATAAAGAAGTCATGTCCTGTCACAAACTTAACGAGGAAGATTGAGTTCTGATAGGATAGCGCTCCCAGCAGAAGGTAAGGTTCTGTTTGACCAAAGCTAGGTTCAGAAGTGCCAAGTTGGAGATCCATGTTTTATTGGGACAAAAGACATGAACCCCTCGGGGCAGCCTATGTAAAATTTATTCCCTGTGGCTCGGACTTTCAAGATCAAGACACTTTGCGAAGAAGAACTCTTTATCTTGATTCATGGATGGTTCTCCCCTCCCATTCCTTAATCTGGGCAGTATTTGAAGTTGTTTCCAGTCATATGTGCCTCGGGTCACTTTGTATATTCATGTAAGGTTTTTTCTTTTCTATCTTTTGTTTGTGTTTTCCTTCTGTGTGTTGTGTGTGTTTCCCTCCTGTAATTGGGTTTGTTTTTTTATGACTCCTGTGGCCAATGGCAGGGCCTGGTCTGCTTCACACCGAGTTTTTGTTCTCAGTTCTTGCCTGTCTCATTCCGAATATTCAATACCAATTCATCCCCCGAAGGAGCCAGCTGTTGTCACCTCAAATTCCCCGCTCTGATAAGACGTAAAAATTATCAAAATTTTGAGTTTACGTGGTTTTTCTCTCTGAAGTGCCTAAGTCGTACAACTGCAAGAAATCTGTGTTGTGGGTCTTTTGTGTGATTTTCTTTCCGGCCTGTCGGAACTTTTTGTCCCACACTGTCCCAAGTAACGAAATTGCACTCTGTTCCCCGACTGGCCGAAATCCCCGAGCGTCCCATGTTCGGGCCCCTGCGTAAATTTTTGTCCCAAGTGTCCCAGAACTTTTGCGAGTGTTCCACAGTTTCGGCCGAAAACACCCGAACCGCGGACTACGCACTTTCATGTCTCCAATGTCCCAAGTTACAAAGTCGAGCTTTCAAAAATTTTCGGTCCGAAACTCCCGTGTCGCGTACTTCGAGCTCCTTTGTCCCAATCAAAAAAAATGCAAGCTGTTGCAATTTCACCCAACCGGCCCAAACCGCGTACTCCAGAACTCTTTGTCCTCAATGTCCCAATCAAACGTGCCCACTGTTCCATTTTCGGCCGATCACTCCGACCTCATGTATGAACTGCCGCCATTTTCATCCCATCGTTCCAAAAAGCACAATTGCTGCATCCGCTCCTCCCGGTTTCACGTCACACTCCAATACGGGCAGCCGGGTGTTTTCGCGCATTCACTCTCAGCATGTCCCAAGCGGACCAAGTGTCTTCACCTTAGTTTTTCCCGCTCACTCCGAGTAATTATGCTATCAATTGGTGGTTTTTAGTATCAATGCGCATTAATTCATTCCGCTCTCCAAACGCTACTAAGAGCATTTCCCCTTTGCACTTTTTTGCATTGGGCTTCTCATGCATCTTTGCTCGAAGACCCTTGCATTTGAAACCTGCCACAAATATCCCCGTCCCTTTGCAATCCTTCCCAATCCGTTGCAAGCTCGAACTATCATTATGAAGACAAGTTTTCAGGACAGGCAAATTTCTAATTTCTCTCCGCTTGAAGTCTGCCTGTTAGTCAAAATATTGGGGACAGTGAAGCTCGTCTCTTGACTTCGTTGATTTTTTGGCAAGAATGGCAGATGCAAACCCTACACCAATACATAAAGAAAAAAAAAAAAACAAAAAAACAAACGATTCATGATAAGCGTTTTGGCTTTGGTCCGTGTTTCCTATCTCAGTACAGTGTGCTGATCACGTCTTTCATGTGAAGCTCACTTCGACCCCGCTTCGAGTGAATTGCAAATGACATGGGAACTCATTGCCAAGTTGGGACGCTACCTACCATTGCGCCTGCTCGGAGGATTCGGAGTTGGCTGCTATGAAGTCTGTCTCCCGGGATCACGCACAGACCCTACTTCCGATCAAGACGTGACAAATCAAGCGCGACTGGCGAAGATCTTGGTTAAGAACCCTAAGGAAAGTGCTTCTCGCCTACCCAAAACCCTCTTCCTAGTAGATTCAATGAGGATTGGTCACCTTCAATATCCTTTTGGACATCGGGTTTATGGTTTTTGCCCTCCAGCCCAATGAGTTCAATTTCTGGCTGTGCCCGCTCATCACATGTGTGCGAGGACACAAAACACAACTGTGCTCAGGATCATCATTCTGAATTTGGCGGAGCAGCCCAACGTTCAGCAAACAAGGAAGGTCTATATGGACTTCATACCTGATGTATACCCCTAGTAAAGCATCAAGGCATTGGTTTGGTTTCCTCCTATATAGATGCACCCAAGAGATGATCCTGTAATTCCTATTGCCCGCATTCACCCTGGAGACCAGCAATCGGAATTTCAGAAGGGTCAATTATGCTTTCACCATGTACGTGGTCAGATTGCTCGAAGGTGATACTGCTAGAAGGTTTTCAGATGAAGCATGACCTGAATCTCGTCATGTATGAGCTATTGCATCCAATTCAGTCAGGAATTTTTTCTTATAGCAGGCGTGCTGGGCTAGAACGCACTCCTTTCTATGGCGTCCATGTTCTCTGCAATGATAAAATGGCCTTGATAGAAGTATGCCGGCAACTAGACATGGAGTTGCAACAGCAACTTGTAGAGATAAAGATTTCTGCTTGCACTTTCCGATCTCTCTGGTAACACACATGCAAAACAGCTTCTGGAGCTCGACATAGAAATAGCCTGGGTCCCCCTATCACTGTTCATTTCTCACCGAGAACCTGCTTTACTTGAAGAAGTATTGGAACAAAACTCAAGATAATCTATCACATCAGAGGTAGATACAGAAGACTGCTGGCAACATGGTAGATGATTTTGAACCAGGAGAAGGCATTGTGGCATTTCCTCCCCTTGCAATTGATTCAGAACTCGGTCCCTGTCCCAAGTTCCTTGAGGTCTCAGATTGACAATTCTTACCTATACTCGTATGAGTATGAAATGTGATCAAGCACACCCTCTGTAGGACCTTGCCTGAAACAGGAAAGAGATGGATTATCTGGCTAGAGATTCTTGCTCCAGTCCTAGTCAGGCCTAAGGTCTGGTTCATAATAAGACTAGAATTCAAGAGCACTCAGGGAATCCAGCTCACGGATACTCGACCCATCCGGATGCATCAGTTCCAATTCCCTGAACACTAAGAATGCCAACCCCATCCTACTCAATCAACTACAAGGACCTACTAAATCCTCTCCCCTTCACTCTAGCCCCTGTATTAAGGAAAAAGAGAAAAAAAGAAACTCAATCAGGTAAAGAAGGAGCCTGAGAGAATGACCGTCCACGAAAACATGCAGAGTTGCTATAGTCCAGAGAACGTCATTATCTCCGTGAAATTGAAGAAAAGTAATGCCAACTTCCTGTATGTTCTTGAACATCCAGCAGATCAGGAAAAAGGAGGTCCAGCACTGAACTTTCCGGTGCTACTGATTCTTCTATCATTCTAAACGCGCATTGCCTTCCAGTGCTTCTATCACATCTCAGCTTGATCCACCAGCTGCGCATACTCCTGATGTGTCATGACCTCCCTGATCTCTTGGTCCCCTTGCTTCGCCTGCATACTCTCTTCTCTTTTGCCTGGGTGCAACCTTTTTGTTGACTCAAGTAAGCGAACATCCCCGCCTCTTAAAGCTTGTACCAAATTCGATGTTGTTGCAGCCGTGTTGGGCACCACTCCTTCTCGTTCCAAGAAAGCCATAACCACTCCCATGTGTCTAATGCCCACGGTCAGCATTCTTGAGATATGCTAACCTACATAGACAAATCAGAATCAGACTTGCTGGCTCTGACTTGGAGCTTCAAGATTCCCATGGGAGAATCTACTCCTAAGGTGAAGTCACAACCTCCAGGAAACAGTCAAAACAAGAGTCCATTGAATCGTGAAAAGGCGCAACTATTGAACAGTGGGAAGAACATCAAGCCCAGATTCTCACATTTTTTTCATCAATTCTCTTTTTTCTAAGGATAAATCTTGGAACCCTACCCCCCCTACCCCCATTGACTACTCTTACTCTATCCACCTCCCTGAAATTCTAAGCCAAGAATGAAGTGCAAGTATCAAATATATGCCAAAGTATTTCGTTCTATGGTCAGAGTATTGAAGCCATGGTGGATGACATGCCTTGTTGTCTGGATTAAACTTCATCGATGAGCGTTCAACTCCACGAAAAGGTGAGTATGTGGCAACTAGCGCTCCTCCCCTATCAATACCATGTATAAAGAACAAAATTCTGGAGCGTTGTATAGTAATAACCTTCGCCTTATGGGCACAACAGATTGAAGAACCTCTTACTGGCTGAATAAGATTTTCGATGATGCTAAGACAATCTATCAAAATCCTGGGTCTCTAGCGTGGAGTCAAGATCAGATTTGAGAACTTTGGGAGAATGAAGAAACATAGCTGTCAGAAGGGAGAATCTTTCAAGACACTGGCTTGTTGCTGCTATTCAAGGATATACTTGTCATCTTCGAGGATAAAACGCTGGTGTTTCCCTGTCCTTAGGCACGAATCAAAGCTCAGTTTCAGCCTTTTGTCAAGATATCTATTCCAAGAAGCTCCATGTCTAAGAAGATGAAGGAAATTTGGTCTCTTCATCTGGCCATTGAAGACAAATAACGATTATCATACTCACGTCAAGTTTTGAGAAAGAGTATGGAGAATGGTCTGGGATTTTGGACTCATCCTGCAGGCCAACACGTCAGTTCCACGTGGCAGAGACATACGGTGAGGCTTGAAGAAATTCAGTAGTCAGATTTCGAAGACAGTGGGTCCCCTCCCAGACCGGGCCACCTGTCTCCTTCTTCTCCTTTCTCCTTCTCCTTTCTTTCTGATTCCTTCCCATTCTTTTCGTATTCTTTGGTATTATTAAGGTATTGCATTGCGATCTTACTATTCTTTTAATTAAACGAACGGTACGAAGAGTAACTGACTTGTAGCTATTAATGGCCTTTCCACGCCATTTTGTAAGGAGGAAGAACTTGGATATTGCTTGAAAGTGTAGATAGATCTTAAGAAATCAATACAAACGGGCTTTCCTTCTTTGTCTATCTAATCTTGTTATCTCTGTGTTTTCCTTTAATATTGTGACAGATCATTTTGTTCCGATTCGTTATCCTCTTGATTGCATACTGTTCATTTGCACATCTAGTGCTCCGGTAAACCAAGACGGAACTTTGTGTCCTTGATGAATGAATCTGAAGAAGGTTATTTATGGAACTTTGTTTTTATCTTATAATTTAATCTCATTCCGCGCCAATTCAAATGAATCTGTCCTTAAATTCTTTGAAACTCACATACATAAAGCTTTTCTGTCTACTATAATTCTGAATGTTGTTATTCTGCTCAATCTTTTCTTATTCCTTTCCTCAGTCCTTGTGTATGATGATCCGTGTGGAAACACTTTCGTAATATCCAAGTTTGACCATAAAACAATGTTCTGTACATTTGTAAATAAGTTCGTTTCTGAATAAGGGAACCTCTCCCATTAAAGAGGAGGGACTTCTTGTCCCCTGACTGTTGCGCCTTTCTAAAAGTCCTATTTGCAACAACCCACACCTAAAAACTTCAATACCTCATCTATCTAAACTATACATCTAAACTCAATAAAAAACATCATATACCGCCAAAACCTCCCTTAAATTCCTCCACCCTTATCTCACCAAATCTCCATCAGTTATAGCCCCTCCACGCGCCCATCAACATCAGATCCTCCCGAATCTCCACCAATCATCATCTATATGCCCTCACACTCCATCAAACTTTCATCCCCATCAAACTCTAAAACCGTCATCACTCCTAAACTCTAGACCCAAATCCCTCAAAAACCATCATACTCCTCCATATTTCATACCCCCCCACAACCATTCATCCAACCTCCATCCACCCCTAATGCGCAACCAATAGTTGGTCCTTTATACCTCTCACACCTCCCATCTAAACTTCATCTGCTACACCCTTAAACTATTTCTTGTATTAGGATATGAGTAGCCGACTTATGGCTTACCTATATCATTTTTTTATATATTTATACTTTCTCCAATGCTTGTAGGTCAGCCGTGGTGATGACCATAACATATGAATCATATTATAAGTGGTTTTTAGGTAGTAGTATCATGATCATTGAGCATTTGAGTCTATTTTTCTAGTTTGGAGGGTCCCTCCTCGAAGTGTGAAGCTATTCTAATGGCATATGTCGATCATATTCGGAAATATTATGTTATTTGGTGTTTTATTACGGCTCATATCTGAATTATGACAAGTAATTTCTTACAATGGGATCAGAGAATGTAGCTAATCCAAATTATGACAAACCCTAATGTTTTTTGTTGATAAAGTCTATCCGGTGAACTACATCAAATTTGTGGGATATATTTTCACAAGAGTTGTACATAATTTCAAGTAAAAGTATCTGAAAATTTCAGACCTTCTTTATATACTTTGTAAAAGTGATTATAAATTTAGGTTTTTTGATAAAATCACTCCCTAGACCATAATTTGTAGAAATTTTTAGAGTTATTTACATTTTTGGAAATCTATCAAAAAAATAATATTAGTATCTTCTCTGCATTTTTTAATTTTTGTTTGAATTTGTATCGAAACCCTAAACCCTAAGGTTTCACATCATGGCGACCTTCACACGACAAAAAAGAATCCGTCACTCCAGTAGAACCACAAACAAGAATGGGGTGGTGATGGAATAGTTGGATTCAGAAGGGCTAAATATAGAATCCTCACACTAATGTTTACCGTCAGTTATCATAAGCTGATCCAACTTGATATGAAGCTGCAAAATGGTACAATCTGAGATGACCTCTAAGGAACAAACCACATCAATCGATGGTTAGGAATGATATAATTCAACATATAAAGTAAACATTAGGCCCAAAAATATCCCCATATCAACCAAAGAGAGTTCCATTCAACTAATGGAAAAAATAACCCCTGTGGATCACTTTTTCCCCCACCCAGAAGCTAACTTATTCGCCCCATGGCACTAAATGCCCAAAAGTAGTACTTCCACAAATTTGATGGAAGGATCCACTGGAATTGGATAACTCAAATGGAGAAATTAATTTGAGTTACATCAACCCCCATCAAGACAAAAGGTAACCTTGGCATCCCTATATCTTGAACCATACCATTTAATTTGGTATCAATGGTTATGTGCTCAGAGGAAGAAGAATGGTCTCAGCGTCACTTGGACAATTTTTATCGAGTTGCAATTGCACTATAGTTCCAGTGTAATTCAGAGAACTAATTAGTCATTTAGCAAATTTATGGACATAGGATTAGTCAAAGATTATGTCCGTCAATTCCGAACCTTTCGTAAGGGTGGAGAATATTCTAGAAGGGGAATCTGAATGACCTGTCTCTTGTGGGGGTCTTAAGATCCATCGGCATAGTATGTCTGTTTATCCATCAAGCGTTATGATTTTTTCTCTTGGCACGTCAAGCAGAGAAAAAATTGCTATAGTAGGAGACATCCTATCAATTAAACCCCAGAGACATAGTAACTCTTCCCTTCATTCATTCAGACATTAAGAATGAATCCTCACAAACTGGCAAGAAAAGAGAGCAAACTGGATTATGTTTTAACTGTGACAACCAAATATGGACGCCGGACCACGAATTTTTAGAGGCATTTGTTCTATATGGGAGGAATTAGATGAGGAGAACTGAATTATAGGAGAACTGACAACGCAATAGAAGTGACGTCGAGGATCACCAACCTATAATATTTTTTCCATGCGTTTGTCAGGTACTTGGTTTTCCCAAAAACTCAAGGTTATTGGATACTCAACAATAGAATATGACAGTGTTGATTGACGCGAGTAGTCATACATTCATAAGCGTGAAGTAGGTTCCCCCCTCAATTGTTTTTCTTTACCAGCTCTAGAGCGCATGTTAGTTATTGGCGGATGGTGGGAAGTCAAGTGGCATAGGAACGTTCCATATATCAAGATTTCATGGGAGGCTACATGTTAGAGACTCACCTATGTTTTCTATTTCTATGGAGGGGAAAATATTTTTTTGGGTGTCCAATGGCTCATAACCTTGGGTACTCTAGAGATTAGATGAATTTCCACGAATTGTTCATTCCGATGTCATTCAGATGGACGGAAACTAACATTGAAAGAGATGGTACTACGTCTCCATAGTTATTAACTCTCATCAGATGCAAAGGTCTTATGAAGGATTAGATGATTTATAGAAACATTCATAAAAGTAACAAATATGAGTCTTCAATGCCACCATCTTTATAAGATTCTTGACTCACTCATCTACTTTAAGTGTTTTCTCTCTTGAAGTGCCCTAAGTCGTGAAATTAAAAAAAAATCTGTGGTTTTGGGTCAGTTTGTGTGATTTTCGGGCCTGTCGGAACTTTTTGTCCCAACTGTCCCAAGTACGAAATTGCACTCCTGTTCCCCGATTGGCCGAAATCCCCGAAGCTGTCCCATTTTCGGGGCCCGTCGGAAATTTTTGTCCCAAGTGTCCCAAACTTATTGTGCGAGTTGTTCCAATTTCGGCCGAAACACCCGAACCGCGTACTACGCACTTTCATGTCTCAAATGTCCCAAAGTTAAAAAGTGCGAGCTTTCCAATTTTCGGCCGAAACTCCCGTGTCGCGTACTTCAGAGCTCCTTGTCCCAAATCAAAAAAAATGCAAGCTGTTTCAATTTCACCCGAACCGGCCAAACCGCGTACTCCAGAACTCTTTGTCCTAAATGTCCCAAGTCCAAACGGGCCCACTGTTCCATTTTCGGCCGAATCACCCGAACCATGTACTCCGCGCATTTTCATCCCAATCGTTCCAAAAAGCATTTGTGCATCCTCTCCCTGTTTCACCCGAATCGGCCAAGCCGCGTGTTTCGCGCATTCACGTCTCACATGTCCCAAGCGTACCAAGTGTCATTCACACTTAGTTTTTCCCGCTCACTCCGAGTATGATGCTATTCAAATTGGTGGTTGTGTATTCAATGCGCATTAAATTCATTCCTCTCTCCAAACGACTATATAACGAGCATTTCCCCTTTGCATTTTTTGCATTGCTTCCATGCTATCTTTGCTCGAACCCTTGCAATTTGAAAACCTGCACAAATATCCCCTCCCTTTGCAAATTCCTTCCCAAGTCCAGGTTGCAGCTCCGAGACTATCAATATGAAGATCAAGTTTCAGGGACAGGAGCAAATTTCTCCGCTTGAGTCTGCTGTTAGCAATATTGGGGACAGTGAAGCTCGTCATCTTGACTTCGGTGATTTTTGGGCAAGAATGGCAGATGCAAACCCTACACCAATAGCACAAACGATTCATGATAGCGGTTTGGCTTTTGCCGGTGGTTTCCTAATCTCAGTACAGTGTGCTGATACTGTGCTTTCATGTGAAGCTCACTTCGACCCCGCTTCGAGTGAATTGACAAATGTACATGGGGAACTCATTGCCAAGTTGGACGCTACCACCATTGGCGCTGCTCTGAGGATTCCGGAGTTGGACAATGCTATAGTCGTCTCCCGGGATCAAGCACAGACCCTATTCGATCAAGACAGTGACAAATATAAGGCGCGAGTGGCGAAGTCTTGGTTGAAGAACCCTAAGAAAGGTGCTTCTCGCCTAACCAAAACCCTCTTCCGAGTAGATTTCAATGAGGAATTGTCAGACTTCATAATCCTGTTGGCTCGGGTTATGGGTTTGCCCTCCACCAATGAGTTTCATTTCTGGATGTGCCCGCTCATCAGCATGGTGTGCGAGGGAACACAAAACATCAACTGGGCAGAGATCATCAGTATGAATTTGGCGGAGCAGCTATCCAACGTTCAGCAAACAAAGAAGTTCTATATGACTTCATACCTGATGTATACCCTAGTAGCATCAAGGCATTGGTTTGGTTTCTCCTATATAGATGCACACAAAGATGATCCAGTGTATGCCTATTGCCCGCAGTTCACCCTGGAGACCAGCAATCGGAATTTCAGAAGGGTCAATGATGCTTTCACCATGTACGTGGTCAGATTGCTCGAAGGTGATACTGCTAGAAGGTTTTCAGATGAAGCCATGAACCTGATATCGCAGTATGGAGCCTATTTCATCCAATTCAGGAAATTTTCTTATATCAGGCTTGCTGGCTATGAAAGCACTCCTCTATGGCTTCCCATGTTCTGCAATGATAAAATGGCCTTGATAGAAATATGCAGGCAACTAGACAAGTTGCACAGAACTTGTAGAGATAAGAAGATTTCTGGCTTGCACTTTCCCATCTCTCTGGGAAACTACACATGCAAAACAGCTCTGGATGCTCAGAACATAGAAAGAGCCCTGGTCCCTATCACTGTTCATTTCTTCAAGCCAAGAACCTGCTTTTACTTGAAGAAGTTTATTGAACAAAACATCAAGATAATCTATCATCATAGGGTAGATACAGAAGACTACTGGGCTAACTGTGTAGATGATTTTGAAGCCAGGAGAAGGCATTGTGGCAGGTTCTCCCTGCAATTGATTCAAGAACTCGGTCTGTACCAAGTTCCTGAAGGTCTCCAGGATGACAATTCTGACCTATACTCGTATGAGTATGAAAATGTGATCAAGCACACCCCTCTGGAGGACCTGGACTGGAACAGGAAAGAGATGGATGATCTGGCTAAGATTCTTGCTCCAGTCCTAGTCAGGACTAAGGTCTGGTTCAGTAAGAAGATCTGAGAATTCAAGAGGCACTCAGGAGAATCCAGCTCCAAGGATGACTCGACACCAATAAGAGAGGCATCAGTTCCAAGGTCTGAAACACTAATGCAAACCCCTCCTACCTCATCAACACAAGGACCTACTAAATCTACTCCCTCTTCATCTACCCAGGTATATAAGAAGAAACTCAAAGAGGTAAAGAAGGAGCCTGCAGAGAATGACCGTCCAAGAAAACAGGCAGAGTTGCCTATAGGGCCAGAGAACATCATTATTCTCAGTGAAAGTGAAGAAAGTGAGATGCCAACTCCTGTAAATGTTCTTGAACATCCAGCAGATAAGGACAAGGAGGTCCAGAGCACTGAACTTCCAGGTGCTACTGATTCTTCTACCGCTATTGCCTCCAGTGCTCTACTCACATCTCAGCTTGAGTCAACAGCTGCGCAGACCCTGAGTGTCATGAGCTCCCTGTCTCTTGGTCCCCTTGCTTCTCCTGCAGATTCTTCTTCCTCTTTTGCTTGGGTGCAACCTTTGGTTGACAAAAGGAAGAGAAAATCCTCCTCTTAAAGCTTGGGACCAAATTTCGATGTTGTTGCAGCCTTGTTGGGCACCACTCCTTCTCGTGCCAAGAAAGCCAGAACCACTTCCAGAATAGTGTCTAATGCCCAAGGTCAGCAATTCTTGGATATTGCTAAGCCTACAGTAGACAAATCAGAATCAGACTTGCTGGCATCTGACTTGGAGCTTTCAAGAATCCCTATGGGAGAATCTACTCCTGAAGGTGAAATTCACAACCTCCAGGAAACAGTCACAAGAGTCATTGGAAGCGTAGAGAAAGGGCAGCAAACTATTGAACAGTTGGAAGAACAAGCCCAGATTCTCACAGGTTTCATCAAGTCTCTTTTATCTAAGGATAAAGTCTTGGACCCTACCCCATTGACTACTCTTCCACCTCCTGTAATTCTAAGCCAAGATGAAGTGCAAAGTATCAAATATATGCAAAAGTATTCTGTCTATGGCAGAGCTATTGAAGCCATGGTGGATGACATGCTTGTTGCTGGATTAAACTTCATCGATGAAGCTTTCAAACTCCACGAAAAGGTGAGTAATGTGCAACTGAAGCTCTCCTCCACTATCAATACCATGGATAAAGAACTAAAAATCTGGAGCAGTTGTATAGTAGACCTTCGCCTTATGGGACAGACAGATGAGAACATCTTACTGGCGAATAAGATTTTCGATGATGCTAAGGACAATCTATCAAAATCCTGGGTCTACAGCGTGGAGTGCAAGATCAGAGTTTGGAGGAAGCTTTGGGAGAAATGAAGAACAGCTGGCAGAAGGGAGAAGCTTTCAAGACACTGGCTGTTGCTGCTTTCAAGGATATACATTGTCATCTTCAGGATGAAAACTCTGGTGTTTCCCTGTCCTTGCAAGAAATCAAAGCTCAGTTCAGAGCTTTTGTCAAAGATAATCTATTCAAGGAAAGCTCCATGTCTAAGGAAAAGATGAAGGAAATTTGTTCTCTTCAATCTGCCATTGAAGAAGCAAATAAAGATTATCATACTCACGTCAAGTTTGATAAAGAGATGGAGAAGTGTCTGGGATTTTGGACTCAGTCTGCAGCCAACACGTCAGTTCCACGTGGCAGAGACATAGCTGAGGCATTGAAGAAATTCAGGTAGCAGATTCTGAAGACAGTGGGTCCCTCCCAGTAGCTGGCCACCTGTCTCCTTCTCCTTTCTTTTCTCTTCTTCCCATTCTTTTCGTATTCTTTGTAATTAGTTAAGGTATTGCAATTGGCGATCCTTAACTATTCTTTAATTAAACGAAACGGTTACGAAGAGTAACTGACTTGTAAGCTATATAATGGCCTTTCCACGCCATTTTGTAAGGAGGAAGAACTTGGATATTTGCTGAAAGTGTAAATAGATCTTAAAGAAATCAATACAAAAGGGCTTTCCATTCTTTGTCTATCTAATTCTTGTTATCTCTGTGTTTTCCTTTAATATTGTGAAGATCATTTTGTTCCTGATTCGTTAGTCTCTCTGATTGCATACTGTTCAGTTTTGCAAATATAGTGATCTTGTATAACCAAGAAGGAACTTTGTGTCCTTGATGAATGAATCTGAAGAAGGTTATTTATGGAACTTTGTTTCTTTAAATTTAATCTCATTCAGCCAATTCAAATGATCTTGTCTTAAATTCTTTGAAACTTCACATACATAAAGAATTATTCTGCTATCTATAATTCTGAATGTTGTTATTCTGCTCATCTTCTTATTCCCTTTCCTCAGTCCTTGTGTAATTGATGATCCTTGTGGAAAACACTTTCGTAATATCCAAGTTTGACCATAAAACAATGTTCTGTACATTTGTAAATAAGTTCGTTTCTGAATAAGGGAACCTCTCCCATTAAAGAGGAGGGACTTCTTGTCCCCTGACTGTTGCTCTTCTAAAAAGTCCTATTTGACAACCAACACAGCCTAAACTTCAATACCTCATCTATCTAACACTATACTATCTAAACTCAATAAAAAAACCATCATATACCTCCAAAACCTCCCTTAAAACTTCCATCCACCCATTATCTCTAACCAATCATCCATCAGTTATACCCCTCAACCTCCCATCAAACATCAATCCATCCCTAATCTCCAACAAATCATCATCTATTATGCCCCTCACACCTCCCATCAAACCTTCATCCACCATCAAACTCTAAAACCTCATCCATCCAACACTCTAGAAACCAAAATCCCTCAAAAACCATCATACTCCTCCATATTTCATACCCCCCCACAACCATTCATCCAACCTCCATCCACCCCTAATGCGCAACCAATAGTTGGTCCTTTATACCTCTCACACCTCCCATCTAAACTTCATCTGCTACACCCTTAAACTATTTCTTGTATTAGGATATGAGTAGCCGACTTATGGCTTACCATATCATTTTTTTATATAATTTATACTTTCTCATGCTTAGTAGGTCAGCCTTGGTGATGACCATAACATATGAATAGTATATATAGGGGGTTTTAGGTAGTAGTTCATGATCATTGGAGCATTTGAGTCTTATTTTCTAGTTTGGAGGTTGCCTCCTCGAAGTGGTGAAGCTATTCTAATTGCATATTTAGATCATTATTCTGAAATATTATGTTATTTGGTGTTTTATTACTGCTCATAATCTGAATTATACAAGTAATTTCATTACAAGTGGTATCAGAGATGTGATCTAAGCCAAAATTAGGACAAAAACCCTAATGTTTTTGTTTCCAATCTATCTTGTGAACTACATCAAATTTGTGGGATATATTTTCACAAGAGTTGTACATAATTTCAAGTAAAAGTATCTGAAAATTTCAGACCTTCTTTATATACTTTGTAAAAGTGATTATAAATTTAGGTTTTTTGATAAAATCACTCCCTAGACCATAATTTGTAGAAATTTTTAGAGTTATTTACATTTTTGGAAATCTATCAAAAAAATAATATTAGTATCTTCTCTGCATTTTTTAATTTTTGTTTGAATTTGTATCGAAACCCTAAACCCTAAGGTTTCACATCATGGCGGGACCTTCCACAAGAACAAAAAAGAATCCGGTCACTCCAGGTAAAACCCCAAACAAGATGGGGTGGTGATTGAAGAGTTGGATTCAGAAGGGGTAAATATAGATTCCTCAGCACTATGGTTTACCTCAGTTGATCATAAGCTGAGCCAACTTGAGTATGAGCTGCAAAATGTACAATCTGAGATGACCTCTAAAGGAGACAGACCAAATCAATCGATGGTTAGATGATATAATGCAACATATAAAGAGTAAACATTATGGCCCAAAATATCCCCATATCAACCAAAGAGGATATTCCATTCAAAATAATGGAAAAAATAACCATGTTGGATCACTTTTCCAACCCAACCAGAATCTAACTTATTCGCAACCATGGAACATGATGCCAAAAGTAGATATGCACAAATTTGATGGGAAGGATCCACTGAATTGGATAAATCAAATGGAGAAATTATTTGAGTTACATCAAACACCATCAAGACAAAAGGTAACCTTGGCATCCCTATATCTTGAACCATACCATTTAATTTGGTATCAATGGTTATGTGCTCAGAGGAAGAAGAATGGTCTCAGCGTCACTTGGACAATTTTTATCGAGTTGCAATTGCACTATAGTTCCAGTGTTTCAGAGAACTAATTAAGTCATTTAGCAAAGTTATGACAAATAGGATTAGTCAAAGATTATGTGCGTCAATTCTAGAACCTATCCTTAAGGGTGGAGAATATTCCAGAAGGGAATCTGAATGACCTGTTTCTTGGGGGTCTTAAAGATCACATCGAGCATGAGGTATGTATGTTTAATCCAATCAAGCTTTATGATTTTATTATCTTGGCACGTCAAGCAGAGGAAAAATTTCTTTATAGTAGGAGACATCCTTTCATTAACACCAGAGACTATAGTATCTCTTCCCCTTCATTCATTCAGACAATTAGAATGAATCCTCAACAAATGGAAGAAAAGAGAGCAAAGGGATTATGTTTTAACTGTGACACCAAATATGGACCGGGACACGAATGTGTTGAGAAGAATTTGTTCTATATTGAAGGAGGAAATGAGGATGATGAGGAAGCTGAAATTATAGGAGAAGCTGAAGAACCAATAGAAGATGAAGTAGAGGATCACCAACCTATAATATTTTTCCATGCGTTGTCAGGTATTGGTTTTCCTCAAAAACTCAAGGTTATTGGATATCTCAAAAAATAGAAGATGACAGTGTTGATTGACTCGAGTAGTACTCATAAATTCATAAATAGTAAGTTAGTTGCTCGCCTCAATTTTTCTATTTACCTAGCTCTAGAAGCGCAAGTTATGATTGCGGATGGTGGGACAGTCAAGTGCATAGGAAAGTTCCATAGTATCAAGATTTCCATGGGAGGCTACATGTTAGACTCACCTATGTTTTCTATTTCTATGGGAGGGGAAAATATTTTTTTGGGTGTCCAATGGCTCATAACCTTGGGTACTATAGAGATGAGATGAATTTCCAAGAATTGTTCATGCGATTTCATTCAGATGGAAGGAAAATAAAATTGAAAGAGATGGTAGCTACGTCTCCATAGATTATTAGCTCTCATCAGATGCAGAAGGTTCTTAGGAAAGGAGTAGATGGATTTATAGAAAAACAAATTCCATAAAAGTACAAAATATAGAGTCTTCAATGCCACCCAATCTTTAGAAGATTATTGATGCTCACTCATCTATTTTTGATGCAATTACAAAGGGACTACCACCAGTTAGGGATCATGATCATGTCATTCATCTGATTCCAAGGAGCCAAACACCTAACATCAGACCATACAGATACCCATATTCCTATAAAAGTGAGATCGAGAAAATGGTATAGGAAATGTTGAAGGTAGGTAGCATCAGGTATAGCCAGAGTGCATATTCTTCACTAGTGGTCATGGTACATAAAAAGGATGAAACATGGAGGATGTGTCCATATTATCGAGAACTCAACAAGTACATCATCAAAGATAAGTTTCCTATTCCAGTAATTGATGATTTGCTTGATGAATTTCATGGTGCTATTTATTTCACAAAATTATATATTCATTTGGGGTACCATCAAATTATAATAAGAGAGGAAGATGTTCATAAAATGACTTTCAGGACTCATGAGGTCCATTATGATTTTTTGGTAATGCCTTTTTGTCTTACACATGCTCCCTCAACATTTCAAAGCTTGATGAACATTGTTTTTAGGCCATTTAAAAGGAAACGTGTATTAGTTTTCTTTGATGACATATTGATTTACAGTAAGACATGGGAAGAACACTTGTAACATGTAAATAAAGTGTTGGAAGTTTTTGAGAAACATAATCTCTATGCAAAGCCATCCAAATGTTCTTTTGGTGTATAAGAGGTAGAGTACGTGGGTCACATTGTATCCCATGAAGGTGTCAAAGTTTATCCTCAGAAGATCAAAGCTATGGTGGAATGGCCAAGGCCCAAAACTATGGTGGTGGATTGAGAGCAATTATAATGTAGGAAGGAAGACCAATTACATTTGAGAGTTGCCAAATCAAATGAAAATATCTTCTCAAACATGTCTATGAGAAAGAAATGATGCCTATTCTTCACGCGGTCAAAAAATGGAGGCCCTATCTCATGGGTAGACACTTCAAGGTAAAAACTAATCATGATAGTCTCAAATACTTTTTGGAGAAAATATTATCATCTGAGGAACAAAAATATGGGTAACAAAAATGTTGGGTTATGATTTTGAAATCATATACAAAAATGGTAAAGAAAATGTAGTAATTGATGCGTTTTCCAGAAGGGATACATCCACATATGCCTTAATATGTGGAATGTCTATGTTGAAGGACAATTGGGTGGATGAATCAAGATTGGAATGGGATCAAGACAAAGATACACAATCTCTTATATAGAATATCAAGCAAAGCTTTATAAAATCTAAAAACTTTGAGTGGAAAGGTAATGTGCTATGGTATAAGGACAAGTTATACTTGAGTAAAGATTATGAGTTGAAGCATAATATTCTTGCAGAGCTACATGCATCACCTATTGGAGTACAATCTGGGTTTTTGAAGACATATCATAGAATAAAAAGATATTTTTTTGGGGAAGGAACCAAGGTGGATGTACAAAAGTTTGTATCAGAGTGTTTGGTGTGCCAACAGAACAAAGGGGAAATAATTAAGACACCAGGTTTGTTGCAACCCTTACTGATTCCTAGCCAGAGATGGGAGGAGGTGTCCATGTATTTCATCATAGGATTACCTTTTTCAGGGGGTAAGAATGTTATTTTGGTGATTATGGATAGGATCACAAAATATGCCCATTTTTGAGCCCTATCACATCCATTTACAACCAGTAAAGTCACAACTATTTTTTTGGAGACAGTTCAAAGGATACATGGAACCCCAAAGATAATTGTAAGTGATCATGATCCTATTTTCACAAGTGATTTTTGGACGGAATTATTTCTATGTTTTAGTACTCAGCTAGTTCACAGTTCATCTTATCATCCTCAAACTAATGGGAAAATGGAAGTGGTCAAAAAATGCTTAGAGGGGTATCCATGTTGTTTTGTATCAGATAAGCAGGAAAAGTGGATTAAATGGCTACCACTTGTAGAATGGTGGTATAACACATATTTTCATGCATCTTCTCAAATGAACTCATTTTAGCATTATATGGTTACCACCCACCTTCTATCACTTCTTCCTTGAGGGTGAAAACTAAGGCCAGAGATGTTGAGGAACACATTCAATATCAACAACAGGTTTTGGTTAGTTTGAAGGAGAATTTGGCATTGACACAAAACAAGATGAAATAACAAGCAGATCAAAACTGTAGTGAAAGACCTTTTGAAATTGGTGACTGGGTTTTTGTATGTCTCCATCCTTACAAGAAGATGTCCCTAAAGCAATAGAAAAAGGACAACAAAATTTCTCATAAGTATTATGGCCCTTATTAGGTTCTATAGAAAATTGGCAGTGTTTCTTATAAACTAGATTTTCCTCAATCTTCATGCATACACCCAACATTCCATGTTTCCTTCCTGAAAAAGGTTATTGGATAGAAATTTGAAGCCTAGAAAAATTTACCATAACTTAATGAGGAAGGAAGAATAATTTTGGAGCCAAAGAAGATTTTGCAAACATGTACTAAGAGGCTAATAACTAGAGACATTAAGGAATATCTGATAAAGTGAAAGAATTTGAGCATAAAATATGTGGCCTGGGAGGATTAAGTTTTTCTGCAGCAACATCCAAGATTATTCAATGTTGAGGAAAATTTTGGTTTGAAGGGGAAGGGCATGCTACGTCCTTAACCTATTGCCCATTTTAGGATATGAGTAGCCGACTTATGGCTTACCATATCATTTATTCTTTCTCATGCTTAGTAGGTTGGCCTTGGTGATGGCCATAACATATGAATAATATATATAGGGGATTGTAGGTAGTAGTTCATTGTCATTAGACCATTTGAGTCTTATTTTATGGCTTGGAGGTTTCCCCCTCAAAGTGGCGAAGCTATTCTAATTACATATTGAGATCATTATTTTGAAATATTGTGTTATTTGGTGTTTTATTGCTGCTCATAATCTGAATTATACAAGTAATTTCATTACACCCTCCACCCTCAAACTTTGACACCTCATTCATCCAACCACCCCTCACCCTTTCCATGAAACCTACATCCACCCCTAATCTGCTACTAATCATCTATCTTTTATACCCCTCACACCTCCAATCTAAACTCCATTTATCCTCAAACTCCAAAACCTTATCCATATAACTACCCCTCACACTTGCCATGTAACATATATCCACCCCTAATATCCTACTATTCATCCATCCTTTATAACCCTATACCTCCCGTAAAACCTCGATCCACCCTTAATTTCTAAAAAACCATCATCCATGCTTTATACCCCTCAAACCTCCTCCAAGATTAAGACCTTCCTTCAGATACCCCTTACACCTCCAATCCAACCCTCAAACTCCAATACCATTGAGTGATTATACCCTCACACATATCCCATCCAACACTCTAGTATCCAAACTGCTAATCTCCCACCAATGCAAAACCCATCATACTCCTCCAATATTTCATACCCCTCACCCCTCCATCAACCCTTATACTCCAACTTCTCATCCATCACACCGAATTAATACTATAGCTAATCTATCATCCTCTTTCCTCATACCTCCCACATCCATCAACCTCACACATCTCCCACCAATTGCTTCATCCTTTATAACCTCATACCATCCATACCATCCACAACCCTTATAATCATCATCCATCTCCCCTTACAATTATCCATACCCCCATCATCATCCTCCCATCTCAATCACCTCCTAATAACCAATCAAACACTCTAGTATCCAACCCCACTCCCCAATTTCACCACTCCTTTATACCCAATCCTCCCATATAACATGTATCAACCACTTAAACGCCGCAACTTGTCTCATCCTATTCACACAGTAATCTCTCTGTATCCATCCACTATATTACCTCGACAGTCCCTACCACTGCCAACATAAGGGTTATGACATCATTAAGCAACTTAACATCTCATCCATCCACCCCCTAATCTCCACCAATTATCCATCCTTTGTACCTCTGCACCCCAAATTCCATCCACACCTCCATCTTCATCCCATCTAATCTCCCTTAACAATCTATCCACCTGCTATAGTCATATCATCCCATCCATCTTATTAACCGTTAAACTTAAAATCTACCTCTCAGGTCAATTATCCATCAAATTGAGCATTCCATGTACACCCCATGAGATCTTTGAGATTATCAACATGGTCTATACCCCTCATACCTCCATCCATCCCCTCCAAATCTCAACCAATACCTCCTTGTCAACCAATAATAATTATTTATACCCAGTCATGTTTTAGGGGTTCTAACATCCATCAACCCTGTAAACTCCAACATCTCATCCAACCAATGTCCTCATCAAGGCTCTCTCCCCTCAGTATACACCTCCTATCAGACACCTACATCACCCACTCCCACCAATTATGGCACATTCCAACTATGCAGACATCCATCAACCCTTAGAACTCCAAATTAACCCATTCTTTATACCCCTCACACCTCCCATCCAACATCCATCACATTTATACCCCTCCATCCATCAACCCTTAAACTCTAACACCTCATCCATCCACCCTTTAATCTCCCACCAATTATCCATAATTATACCTCTGACACCCCACCAATTATCACATAAGAGGTATACCTCTCACACCTGTCATAAACTAATGCTCTATCTATGAACCTGATATCTCCCAACAATTATCCATCCTTTATACCCCTCACAAATCCCATCCAACATTCTACGAGGAAAATTAACCGTTCCTAGTCTCATCTATTCACCCCATGAGATGTTCCCACCAATTATCCCTTAAACTCCAAGGTGGATCTCATCCATCCTACCCCAGGAATTCAAAATTATCCATCGTTGGATACCCCATCCATTGGATGGTTCTATTAATGCTAACATCTCCAGCACCCCCTGGATCTCCAACCAGTTATCCATCTTTTATTCCACTCTCATCACCTCCATGCACAACATCCATCTACCCTTTCTCCAAGTGTGGGACTTCAATCCATCCACACACCTTAATGTCCAGACCAATTGCTCTTCCATTTCTACCTGTTCACACCTCCCCAACTAATCCCTTAGGGTTCCAACATCTCAATCCAATCATCTCCACCAATTAGAAGATCCTTTATAACTCTCACACCTAACATCTAACAGAGGTGATGCAACCCTTAAACTCCTCATCCATAAACCAATCATCCATCCTTTATATGCCTCACACCTCCCATCCAACCCCATTCACCCTTAAATTCCAACACCTCATATATCCAAAACTCTAGAATCCAAATTCAGACATCGATTACAAAAATCCATCCACACACCATACTCCTGATAGAGAGAAGAAGGGAGGAGCAAAACAAATTTCAACCTTTATACCCCTCTTCACAATCCCATAGGAACAATGAGAGAACCCTTAAACTCCAACATTTCATACCATCCAACCCCATAATCCACAAATTATCCATCCTTTATAATCTTCATCCATCGATCAGACCCTTAAAATCCAACATCTCTATCAATCCAACTCATGGACACCTCCAATCCAACATCCATCAACCATTAAACTCCAACATGTTGTATTAAAGCTGGTTGTTGAAACATCCCATACAACATCCTATCCATTAAACATGCCATTAAGCATTAAACTCCAAATCTCATCCATCCACATGAACCATAATCCACCAATTATCCCATGGAATTGTGTATACAAGCATCACACCCTTTCTGTTCCAACATCCATCAAACAACATCTCATCCATAACGACCTCCCATCGAACATCCATTAACCCAAATCCAACAACCAATCCATCATCAATGTCCACTTATTTGAAAATCTATTCTCCTCCACACTTTCCAATACTTTCATTTGAAATTATCCATCCTTTCATACTTTGGAATTTTCATTCTCCCATCCAACATCCGCCAACCCTTAACCTCCACACGTCTCATCCAACTCGGGGCGCAATCTCCTTGTCAATTATCATCTTTTAACAACTTCCTTGCTCCTTAGGACACGTGGCATGTTCTGATTCGTTGGTGGCTTTTCCAACGGGTTTTCATCCCATCGCATATTTTTGGCCCTAATCTCCCACCAACTTTATGGGACAAATCCTTCATACCCCTCCACCTCCGATCCAACGGGGTTCCCTTAAACTCAGACACATCCATCCACAGATTCCTAATCTGGCTCTCAATTATCCATTCGGCTTATACCACTCACACATCCCTCCATCCCTTTAACCCTAAAATCCATACATTCATACCCACAATTCTGATCCTAACCTCCCTTCAAACCTCCATCCACCCCTATTATCCATTCTTCTCCATCAAACATTCATCAATCCATCCACCCCCTTAATATTATCCCTCCTTTCTACCACTGACACTTCCCATCATTAACCTCCTATCCATCCATCCACCCACTAATCTCCCACTCCATCCATCAACCCTTAAACCAACATCTCATCAATCCACACCCCCTAATCTCCCACCAATTATCTATCCTTTATACCCTTCACACCCCCCATCCAACATCCATTAACCCTTAAACTCCAAAATCCAACATCCATCCACCTAATCTCGAACTCCATTATCTATCCTTCATCCATTCAACACTCTAGTATCCAAACTCCATCCAAACCCATCACCCACCTCCATATTTCATACCCCTCCACAACCTCCCTTCGAACCTCCATCCAACCTTAATTTTCAACCAATCATCCATCCTATATACCCCTCACACCTCCCTTTAAACCTCCATCCACCATCCATCCAATCTCCTAATAAACCACCAATTATCCATGCTTTATACCCCTCACAACTAATCATCCATACTTTATACCCCTTACATCTCCTATCCGACCTACATCCACCCTTAAAATCCAAAACCTCATCCATAAAACACTCTAGTATGCAAACTCCATCAAAACTAGTCATATCCCACCATATTTCATACCCTTGTAAACCCTTCATACCCCGCCATAATTCATACCCCTCCAAAACCTCCTTTCAAATCTCCATCAAACCATATTCTCTAACTAATTATCCATCCTTTATACCTGTCACACCTCCCTTCAAACCTCCTTTCACTACTAATATCCAACCAATCATACATCCTTTATACCCGTCACTCCTCTAATTCAACCTCCATCAACCCTTAAACTCAAACACCTCATCCATCCAACACTCTAGTATCCAAAATCAATCAAAAATTGACATACCTGACCATATTTCATACCCCAAAACAACCTCAACCAACCCCTAATCTCCAACCAATCATCCATTCTTTATACCCCTCACAACTCCTATCTAACCTCCATCCACCTGTAAAATCCAACACCTCATCTATCCAACAATTTAGTATCCAAACTCCCACAAAACCTATTATACCCCTCTAACCAATCATCCATATTTTATACCCCCATCTAACCTCCATCCACACTTAAACTCTAACACCTTATCCATCCAACACTCTTGTATCTAAACTCCATATAAACCCATCATACCCCACCACATTTCATACCCCTCCATAACCTCCCTTCTAACCTCCATCCAACCCTACTCTTTAACCAATCATCTAACCTTTATACCCCTTACACATCCCACCCAACCTCCATCCACCCTTAAACTCTATCACCCAAACTCCATCCAACCTCGAAACCTCTATCATATCCCTCCAACCTCCTTTCAAAAGCCTTTATATCTAACCCCTCTAACCTTAATATCTATTTCATACCCCTCCAAAACCTCCCTTCAAACCTCCATCCACCCCTAATATCCAACCAAAAATCTATCGTTTATACCCCTCACACCTCATATCCAACCTCCATCCATCCTTAAACTCAAAAATCTCATCTATCCAACACACTATATTCTAAACTCCCTAAAATCCTGACATACCCCTCCAACTTCCATACCCCTCCTCGTCCTCCCTTCGAACCTCCATCCACCCGATGAGGCCAGAATATGTCTGATTAACGTATAATATATGATCTCATCTTACTCTCATTTTTATTAACTTTTATTGCATTTTGTGACTTTTAGTTGATCTGATATGAGTTAGGATGTAATTTTCTGTCTTTTGATTGATTGTGATTCTAATGTTAAAATCTCTAGAATTCGTAACGAAGTGTGTGTTTTAAATTCATTTTTGTAATAAAGTAGGTCTATTCAGTCAAGGAAATGAAGCAGGAAGCGTTCAATATGTTTTTGGTAACATTTGTTCCCACACAGCTTAGTTCTGGAACTTCCAAGCTAATTCCAGAACTTTCAGACTTAGTTCCGAAACTCCAGTATTTAGTTCTGGAATTTTTGGACTTAGTTCCAGAACTCCTTAGTATAGCTTTGAAAATCTCACAGTTTTGATCCTTAAAAATTTCCTATGGTTCTAGAACTTCTCTAGAGTTCTAGAACGAATGGGAGTTATCTATTCTAACCACATTCAAATATTTTACATCTACGACCCTTTCAATGAGGAAAGGATGAGAATATTTCTGAACGTAGATCTAGGGAGAGTTATCTTATATCTATCTAATCAACTGCAATCTAACTCAACATCTATTTTGGGCATGATTCGATTTCATCAGAATTGTTGAGACATCTGTGATTGTAAAATGTATATAAAATCAGACCTGCAGCAGATAGATAATATATAGAATATGATATGAGATAGAGATAGAAAAGAGAAAAGAAATATAGACTAAGTACTCAGATCTAGTAAATTTTGTAATATCGAATTTTTTATCAATAAAACAGCCATTTCTATTTGAAATAACTCTGAGTTGTTAAATCTTGATTTGAGGAGCAAGGGCCCACTTCCCCAAGGACTATGATATTTGTTTATTTGGTATTTATATTTCTTCAGCAAATAGCTTAGATCTGTTAATTCTGTATTGTTTTAATTCTTCTAGTTAAACTCTGTTGTATACTTGTTCCTACAGGTGTTTAGATAGATTCTTATATTTCTTGTAATTGTTTTCAAGCATTCTAAATTGAGTGTGTTTATTTCTAAAAGCAAGTGTGTTTCAATTCTGCACAGTGTGTTTCCTTTCAGCAAAGCTTTCAATGTGTTTACTTTCAGCAAGTTTTCATAGTATGATTTAAATAAGGTTTTACCAAGAAGTCCTTAAGACATTGAAGAGATCCCCTAGAAAATACAAAAATAACTACAATCAACTACTAGATCGACAAAATTACTCTTGTTGCATATAGCTTTAGAAACACCCATGGTTGGATATGACATCAACAAGAAGTTGATTAAATTAAGGTAATAATGACACCCAACATTTTTGGCACCATTGTTGGGGATCACTAGTTATAAATTTCTAATTAAGTGTTAGCAAGAGAAACAAATCATACATCTAGTAGTTTAAGGATCTTCCCTACTATATCATAAAATATATGAGTAGACCAAGAGACTCACAGGGTAGATTCCTCCCAAAAACATCTTGACAATAATTCATATCATCCTCTAGTCAAAGTAAAGAAATTGATCTAGAATTGGAGGCACCATCATCCCCTGTCATACACATAGAATTTCCACCTTTGGAATTCTTAGATCAGTCAATTGAAGGAAGTGGAACTTCTAGGAGAAGGCTTATTACTCAAGATCCATTTCGGGCGAGTTTTGATTCTCAATTGAGTAGTCAACCTCCTACTCCTAATTTTTCACCTTCCCCAAGGGATACCTCTTACCATATTGAATGGGAAGAAAATTCAAAAAATATTTTTAAAATGGCATGAGAAACTGAGAGAGAACCTTGATAGGACCTTTACCTATCCAATCCAATTGGGGAGATGATGATACATTAATGAAAAATGTATCACTTGCACATTTACACACATTTAGAGGGATTTCATATGAAGATCTTGACCAATTTCTATATGAGTTCAAGGTATTATATTAGACTTATGATTATAAAATAGATAATTAAAAACTCAAGTTGTTTCCATCTACTTTGATGGATGAATCAATGAGTTGGTTCATGGGATTACCATCCAACTCTATTAGCACTTGGGCACAAATGGAGACTACCTTCCTAGATAAATACCAGGATTATTGTAGAGGACGGAAGAATTATTCAAAATCAAGTATGAGGAAGATGAAAACATAGCTGACTATTTAGATATATTCCTCTTTGTTAGGAAAAGATGTGGATTTGTGCTTTCAGAGGATTTAAGTAAAACCATTTTTCTTAAAGGTTTGTATGAAGAATCTAGGGAATCCCTTAACTTGATAGGAGGTGGAGACATTGATCAAATAAGAATGAATGGAATTAAAGAGATTTTTAGAAGCTATTCTAGAACGAGAGGTGGACCTAGAAAAGGAAAATCAGTGAAAAGTCTGAACCAAGATATGAACAAACTAATGGATGAGTTAGAAAACTTTAAGACAGACATTTTAGTGCAATTAACCTCTACTATGGATGGATTACAAGCTAAAGAAAATTCCAAAAATGAACCATTGGCTATGTATTGTCCTAGATGTAAGAAGAAACATGCACTAAGAGACTATCCTTTGGATTAAACAGAATGGCGTCTGATTTGTGAATCTAAAGAACATGATACTGATGTTTGTTCTTTACTTCCTATTATTAAGAATCGGCTTAAACAAACCAGTGCCTAATCTACAACAGAAGAATTGAATTTTTTTTAGAGACACCCTAACCAAGGGAAGTTTATTTCAAGATCAGCTCCTAATACCTGGACGATGCCATGGGCTACTTAGTCAGTACCACAAAATTGGGGACAACCACCTTGGGTACCTTAACCAACTTGGAACCCTCAAGATTGGGAAAATAAAGCTTGGTATGCTCAGGGACATCAACAACTATGGGTTGGTCAAGGAAATCCTTATGCTTGGTCACAACCTAGATGGAACCCTAGTAATTATTCTCAAGGAAGAGCATATCAAAATCAGAATCAATAGGCCATCATGGGATCCCCTGCACAAAATTCAAAAACTGAGAATGTAGTCCAAACACAAATGCCAACACAACCAGTAGAAAATCAAAGAAACAAACAAACAACTCATGTTTATGGAACATAATCTGAAAAATTAATTGATTTACATGCTATGGATTATAAGGATATTCAAACTAGATCTGGGAAAATTATTAACAGTCCACCCCTTATAATCACTGAAATGATAGAAGAAAATGAAATTCCTAGTACTATTATTCCAAAAGAGGATATAGAAAGAAAAGAAAAGGAGCCAGATAGCAACACCACTAAGACTCCATTTCCAGAGAGATTTAAAGAAGCTATAGAAATCAAAGAGTTTGAATTAGTATAGGAACTAAGGAAATTGAATATTGAAATACCACTGTTACAAGTAATTAAATAAATTTTAGAATTGAACAAATTAATCAAAAATGTTATGTATGAAAAATCCTGGAAGGAAGAAAAAGTACCTTAAGACTATCAAAGTAGATGGGAAACTTGCTGATTTATTAGCAAGAAAACTTTTACTTCCCAAATACGGAGATCCTGGAAGTCCTGTTATTTTTGTCTCTATAGGAAATAAATATATACATAATGTTTTGGTATATTTGGGAGCTGCTATCAATGTAATGACAGTGGATACTCTGAAAACATTACCATTAACGGTTATACGACCTACTAATACCATATTCTAGATGGCAGAGCAGTCTATAGCAAAACTAGAAGGAATTATTGAAGACGTGGCGGTTATGGTGGAGTCATGGGAATATCCAATTGAATTCCTTATACTGCAGCCAAAAGGTAGAACATTGGGTTATCCCATTATTCTGAGTAGACTATGGTTAACTACAATTGCTGCTTTAATAGATTGTAGGTCAGGTGATATGACAATCTCGAATGCTAAGAACTATAAACAAATTTTCTTATATACTACTGCACGACCTTTTACTAACAATCATGAAAAATTGTGGGCTGATTCTCTTGAGTCTGATAAACAAAATTTGTCTTCTTTGGCTATGATAACACTGCAGGATCATGTAAGAGAATTAGAATAGATGATTAATCTACCATTAGATGAGAACCTACTATCCTCGAATGAATTAGAAATAGTTCCAGAACCTGCGAACTTAGTTCCAGAACCCACGAACTTATTTCCAGAACCTGCGAACTTAGTTCCAAAACTTTGACTTAGTTTCCTGAAATTTGGTTATATCTCCAAACTCCTCACGTTTTTGATCTTAACATTTCCTTGGTTCTAGAAATTCTATGAAGGTTTTCCGAACCGATGGGGAGTATCTATCTAGACCGATCAAAGATTTTGCATCTACGACCCTTTCAATGAAGAAAGGATGAGAAGATTTCTGAATGCAGATCTAGGGAGAGTTATCTTATAGCTATCTGATCAACTGCAATTTGACTCTGCATCTATTTTGGGCATGATTTGATTTCATCAAAATCGCTGAGACAGCTATGATTTTAAAATGTATATAAAATTAGACCTACAGTGGATAGATAATATATAGAATATGATATGAGATAGAGATACAATAGAGAAAAGAAATATAGACTAAGTACTCAGATCCAGTACGTTTTGTAATACTAAATGTTTTATCAATAAATAGCATTCCTCTGTGAGATAATTCTTGAGTTGTTAAATCCTGATTCGAGGAGCAAGGGCCCCACTCCCCAAGGACGGGAATATTCATTTATTTGGGTATTTATATTTCTTCAGCAAATAACTTAGATCTGTTAATTCTATATTGTTTTAATTCTTTTAGTTAAACTCTCTTGTATACTTGTTCCTGCAGGTGTTTAGATAGATTCTTATTTTTCTTGCAATTGTTTTCAAGCATTCTAAATTGAGTACGTTTATTTCCAAAAGCAAGTGTGTTTACTTTAAGAAGCAAGTGTGCTTATTTTCCAACAGCAAGTGTGTTTTCATTCTACACAGTGTGTTCCTTTCAGCAAAGCTTTCAGTTTGTTTAGTTTTATCAAGTTTTCATAGTATGATTTAAATAAGGTTTTACCAAGAAGTCCTTAAGACATTGAAGAGATCCCCTAGAAAATATAAAAATAACTACAGTCAACTACTAGATCGATAAAATTACTCTTGTTGCATATAGCTTTAGACACACCCTTGGTTTGATATAACATCAACAAGAAGTTGATTAAATGAAGGGAATAAAGACACCCATCACCACCCCTAATCACCAACCAATTATCCATCCTTAATACCCCTCACACCTCCCATCTAACCTCAAAAATTATATCATATTCCTCTAAACTCCAACTCTCTAGATCTATAACCAATCCAAACTTAAACTCCAACATTTCATACCCCTCACATCTCCCATCCAATCTCCATTCACCCTTAAACTCCAACATAATCATCCATCCTTTATACCCCTATAACTCCAACATCTATCTTTTATAACTTATCACATCTCCCATCCAACCTCCATCCACACTTAAACTCAAACATCTCATCCATCCAACTCCAAACCTTAACCAAAACCATATTTTAATACCCCTCACACCTCTGATCCAACCTCTAAATCCAACACCTTCAACTCATCCAACTCTCCAATAATTTCCATCACCACCTTTTATACCCCTTAATACCTCCTCATCCAACCTCCGATCCACCCTTAAGCTCCAACATTTCAGTCCTCCAACTATCTACTATAACCAATCACCAGTCTTTTATCCTCACATCTCCCATCCATACCCCATCCACAACTTAAACTCAACATAACTCATCCATCCACCCTTAAAATCCAAATCATCCAACATCAATCATACAATCCTTTATACCCCTCACACCTCCCATCCAACCTCCATCCACCCTTAAACTCCAACATATCATCCATCCTTTATACCCCTCACACCTTACTCTAACCAACTTTTCATCCATATTCACATTATAACCCCCTCCACCTCCATCCACCCTTAAACTCCAACATCTCAGTCATCCAACTCTCTACTATAACCAATCACCATCTTTTATACCCCTCACACCTCCCATCCAACCTCTATCCACCCTTAAACTCAAACAACTCATCCATCCACCCCCTAATCTCCAACCAATCATACATCCTTTATATCCTTCATTATACCCCTCCAACAAAATTCGTCATATCCCATCCTCAACCTCCCTTCGAACCTCCATCCACCCTACTATATCCAAAAAATAAATCACCTATTTATACTGCCTCACACCTCCCATCCAACCTCCATCCATCCTAAACTCCAAGCAATCATTCATCCTTTATACCCCTCACACCTCCCATCCAACCTCCTATCCACCCTTAAACTCCAACATCTCAATCATCCACCCCGAAATCTCCAACCAATCATACATCCTTAATACCCCTCACACCTCCCACCAATAAACTCCAACATTTCAGTCATCCAACTCTCACTATAACCTAATCATCCATCTCTTTATACCCTTAAACTCCAACACCTCATCTAAATCCAACATTTCTAGTATCCAAACTCTCGATCTAAAACTATCATACTTTTATACCCTCAACCTCCCATCGACCTCATATCCACCCTTAATACTCCAACCATATCGTCATACACCCCCTATCCCACCTCATGCATCCACCCTATAACCTTCATTATATCTCAATCTCCAACCAATTCGTCATATCCATCCTTATACCTCCCTTCGAACCTCCATCCACCCTCCAACATCCACCTCCTCAACATATCTTTGTAAACCTATCCCCAATTTCCATCCAATCACCAACCTTAAAACCTATTTCATACCTCTCCAAAACCTCCATCCACCCTTAATATCAAACCAATAATCCATTCTTTATACCCCTCACACCTCCTATCTAACCTCCATCGGCCTTAAAATCTAACACCTCATCTTCCAACCTAATCATCCATTCTCTATACCCTTAAACTCCAACACCTCATCCATCCAACATTCTAGTATCCAAACTCTGTCAAAACTAGTCACACCTATGGTCAACCTCCCCTAATATCTATGGTCAACCTCCCCTAATATCCACTCTTTATACCCCTCACACCTCCTATCCAACCTCCATCCACCCTTAAACTTCAACACCTCATTATTCCAACCAATGACCATCCTTTATGCCCCTCCAACACTCATCCCATCCAACTCTTCTAGTATAATACTTCTCCAAACTAGTCATACCTATTTCATACCTCCCCACAACTCTCCACTTCGAATACCCACCTGTCAACCTCCTATCCAAATATCCACATCCTTTATACCCCCCACACCTCCTATCCAACCAATGACCATTCTTTATACCCTTAAACTCCAACACCTCATCCATCCAATGACCATCCTTTATCCAACCTCCCATCAAAACTCCATCATACTCCAACCGCTATGGTTTTTTACACACGTCACACCTCCCATCCACTCTTTATACCCCTCACACCTCCTATCCAACCTCCATCCACCCTTAAACTTTAACACCTCATTATTCCAACCAATGACCATCCTTTATACCCCTCACACCTCCCATCCAACCTCCATCCACTCTAATCTCCAACCAATCATCCATTTTTTATACCCACCTCTAACTTCCATACCCATGGTCAACCTCCCCTAATATCCACTCTTTATACCCCTCACACCTCCCATCCAACCTCCATCCACCCTTAAACTTCAACACCTCATCCTTCCAACCAATGACCATCCTTTATACCCCTCACACCTCCCATCCAACCTCCATCCACTAATCTAATCTCCAACCAATCACACCTCCCATCCACTCTTTATACCCCTCACACCTCGTATCCAACCTCCATCCTTCCATACACCTCCCTTCCAACAATGACCATCTACCCCCTCACATCCCATCCAACCAACTCTTTATACCACTCAATCTCCCATCAAACCCCATCAAACCCTCCAACTTCCATACCCTCAACCTTCCAACCTAATGACCATCTTTATACCCCTCACACCTCCCATCCAACCTACATCCACCCTTAAACTAATCTCCAACCAATAATCCATCCTTTATACCCCTCACACCTCCCATCCACTCTAGTATCCAATACCCCTCAAAACTTGTCATACCCCTCCAACCAATCATCCAATTTTTTTACCCACCTCTAACTTCCATACCCATGGTCAACCTCCCCTAATATCCACTCTTTATACCCCTCACACCTCCCATCCAACCTCCATCCACCCTTAAACTTCAACACCTCATCCTTCCAACCAATGACCATCCTTTATACCCATAACACCTCCCCTCCAACCTCGTTTCAAAATATCTTCTATTTAACCCATTTAACTTTACTACCTATTTCATACCCCTCCATAACCTCCCTTCAAACCTCCATCCACCCTAATCTCCAACCAGTACTATATCCTTTAGAAGATCTAAAAAAATTTAAAAACTCCACTAACTACCTAGAAAGCCACTAAAACCTTTGATAAGCCTTGGTGTATTATGAGCGGCCACTTATCACCCATTCCGGGAACCTGAGCATAAAGGTATGCAAAAGGATCCATAATTCCTAGAATTAAATATTGGGTGTACATGTGGCAGGATTTTGGGAATCCTGAAGGAAAACGCATTCTATGGACTCCAAGCCCAAAAAATGAACCAATTAAATAAAGTTTCAAGTCCGCGGTTAGACAAGGTAGAGTGATAGTCAGAGGAACACATGGTAGACCTCAATTTGGACTTAAAATGTGTTATTTTATGATAAATATCTTTCATGCCAATGAATTATCCTTCATTTTCCACTCTGTCTACAATTTCCTAAAAAATAAAATTTTATATTTAAATAATGCCACGAATGCAAACTTTAAATAATTTGTCAACACGTAAAATTTGATTCCGACCATATTCATCATGAATTCTATAAGTTTTCTTCATGTGGGTTCCTCAAAATTTTCCTTGCCTCTAAACCCCTTCATCCCTCCACACCCTTTCCTCCCTCGACACCCCTTCCTCCTACCATATCCCTTCCTCCATCACCATCCCTTCATCCCTCTTATCCTTACAAATCCCTCCCTCCCTCCACTCCCCTCCCCCCTCTTCTCCCTCTAAACCCATCCCCTCCATCCACACCCCTCTTACCTATATATCCCTCCCTCCATCTAAACCACTTCCTTAATCCACACACCTACCTCTTTTCCCTCCACATCCATCCCTCTTCTCTCTCTAATCCCCTTCCATCCCTCCAATACACTTCCTCCCAACACAACTCTTCCTCCCTCAACACTAGTCCCTCTTCTCCATGAATACACCTTCCTCCCTCGACACCTCTCCCTCTTCTCCTTCAAAATTCATCCACTCCCTCCACACCAATTCCTCCCTCCAAACACCTCCACTACATCCAAATCCCACTTTGCATCTAACACCCTTCATCCCTCAACACCCCTCCCTCTTCTCCCTCTATGCCACTCACTCTTATACCTCCAAACCCCTTCCTCCATCCACACCCCCCTCTTCTCCCTCCACAACCCTCCATCTAAACCTCTTCCGACATCTACACCCCTTTTGCCCTCTGCACCCTGCCACTTGTCCCTCGTAAATTACTGCCTTTAAATCCCTCAAAACTCCTCCCTCAAAAACCCTCTCCTCCATTCACAACCCGTACTCCCTTGACATCCCTCCCTCCTGTCCCTCAAAACCCCTCCAGTATGATCCCTCCACACCCCTTCCTACCACTGAACCCCTTCCTCACTCCACACCCATACCTACCTCCATGCCCCTCCCTCTTCTCCCTCCACCATCCCTCTTCTCTCTTGAAACTAATCTTCACACTCCACACCACTTTATCACTCTAGGCCCCTTACTCCTTCAATACCCCTCTCTTCTCCTTGCAAACCCCTCCCCTCTCATCCCTCCAAGCCCCACCCTCCTTCCACACACCTCCCTCTATTCAAATACATTTCCCTCACTTCTCCCTCCCAAACCTTCCCCTCCTTCCAAAACCCTCCCTATGTCCAAACACCTTCCTGCCTCCACACCCATCCCTCTTATCCCTCCATGCTCCTCCCTATTTTCCCTCCAGATCCATCCCCTCACTCCAAAAACCTTCCTCTATACAAACCCCTCCCTCCATCCAAACACCTTCCTCTCTTCACACCCTCCCTCTTCTCCCTACACTCCCCTTCTTATTCTCCCTCGAAATATGTATTACCCTTTCTCCACACGCTCCCTCCCTCTAACCCTTTCTCTACCTTTAAATCCATTCTTACCTCTTTTCCATCCAAAACCCTCCCTTACTCCCACAAAATTCACTCACTCTACATAAATTCCTCCCTCAACACTCCTCACTCTTCTCCATTAAAACCCCTCCCTTCCTTCTCAACCCCTTCCTCCCTGCACACCCCTCCCTCTGTTGAAATCCCATCCTACATCCACACGCCTCCCTTGTATACCTCATAACCATTCCCCTCCCTCCACACCCATTTCTCCCTTAATACTCTTCCCTCTTCTCCCCAGGGTAAGCCCCTCCCCTCCTTGCACATCCCTACCTCTCTTCAGACCCCTTCATACTTAGAAACCCCTCACTTTTCTCTATCCAAATCCCTCACTTGTGTCTAAAAACATTCCTCCCTCGATACCCCTCCTTTCGTATTTTATTTCCAAACCCCTCCCTCTCTCCACACACCTTCCTCCCTCTTCTCCCTCCAAACAATTCCTATCCCTCCATACCCCTTCCTCCCTCTACACCCCTTCCTCTTACCACACCCATCCCTCCATCTAAGAGAACCAGACCCTTCAGGAAGGGGACCTCCTTTTGCATCAAAAAATATGCCCTCCCTCCACACCACTTACTCCCTCAACAACCCTTCCTCCATCGACATTTCTCCCTCTTCTTTCTCTAAACCCCTTCCCTCCCTCCATAACCCTTCCTCGACACCTCCCCATTTTCTACATTAAAACTAATCTGCATCCCTCCACACACCTTCCTCCCTCCACCACCCTTACTCAATCGACATCCTCCCTCTTCTCCATCAAAACCCTTTCCTCCCTTCACACCCTCCCTATTCTCCCTCCAAACACCTCCCTCTTCTTCCTCCACACCCTTCCCTTGTCTCCTAAGAAATACATCCCCTTCGTCCACACACTTTATTCCCTCTACACCCCTCCCTCTTCACCATCGAAACCCATGTCCTTCCTCCACACCCCTTCCTTCCTATATACCCCTTCCTCCCTCAATACCCATCCCTCTTCTTTGTCTAAACCCCATTCTCCATCCAAACCATCCCTCTCCTCCCTCCACACACCTTCCCTCCACATCCCTCACTCTTTTCCCCTAACAAAAATTCTTCTCCCTCCACACCCGTCCCCTACCTCCACACCTTCCTCCCACAACACTCTTTATTCCCTCAACACACCTCTCTCTTCTTTGTCCAATCCCCTCCATACCCCTTCCTCATTCTTTACCCTTCCCTCTTCTCTGTCAAAATACCTCCCCTACATCCACACCCCTTCCTCACTCCATATCCCTCCCTCCATCTACAACCCTCCCTCTTCTCCCTCCACACCCCTCCCTCTTCTCCCTCCACACCTCTCCCCTTCCTCCACACCCCTTCCTCCCTCCACACCCCTTACTTCCTTGACACCACTCACTCTTCTCCCTCCAAACCACTCAACTCCCATCCCTCCACATGCCTTCCTCCCTATATACCCATCCAACTTCTTGATCAAAACCCCTCCCCTCCATCCACACATGTTCCTCTCTCCACATTCCTTCTTCCATCTATATCTTTCCCTCTTATCCATCAACTCCTATCCTTCTTCTCCCTCTACACCCCTCCTCCCTCCACACCCCTTCCTCTCTCCACATACCTCCCTCCATCTGTACCCCTCACTTTTCTCCCTCCACACCCCTCACTTTTCTCCTTCCACAAATCTCCCCTTCCTCCACACCCTTTCCTATCTCCACACCCCTTACTCCCTTGAAACTGATAAGAAATGTAATATAATAAAAAAACTCTGAATAATAAAATATAGAAAATTTAATTCATTTGTGATGATAATTGATATTGATAGAAGTTACATATGTAGTGTTTGATCTCCTACAATGGTGGAGTCAACACTCATCTTCAATGGCTACAATCTCTCAACATTTTCTCCTAATATATCTCTAGCTAATCTCTAGGATATCTCTCACACTAAAATAACTACATGAGTTGTTCTCACAACTCACCAATAATAAAACTATTACAACTATATTATTAATATGAGTTCTATAAAATGAATTATCTGAATAATATTACAATTTATTTAATAATGTTTACACAATATTTTGGTAACATTCAATCCCTTAGTGTGTATAGATCATAAACTTCCTAATATACACTCCCATAATGTTGACAAGGAAGAAAAAATAATCACACTTCCTTCTGCAAGTTGTCACCCATGCATGCCCATGATCTTGATGGTTTTGTAGGACAACCAACAACCTCAACAAGGATGGTTTTATAGGACAACCAAAAACCTCAACAAATGATGGTTTTACAGGAATACCAACACCTTAAAATAAAGCATGGTTTTACATGACAACTAACAACCCAAATATCATGTTGCTAGTTTTCCTTTGTGCTTTCATCTATCCACTATGTCTTTCCTTCAAGGAATCATGTAGGAAACACTTCTTAATTAATATAAAATGAATAGAGGGAAAATTGAACATTGAGACCATGTTCCAATTCCCTTCCTCAATGTGAAATTTTCACTTATTCAAACACAAAATGTGAAATCATATTGCAAATCTGAAATAAAAGAAAACACACATACACACACACTACCACCATAACTTCGTACAGCCCCATCATTAGTAATTGATGAGAGGTCATTGATTGACCTCCATAACTTGTTTCCCCCATCCTCCATGTAATACACTATTTTCTTAATACAAGAAGAATTCATATCACAAGCACTTTCTTCATATTTGTTTTCAAAAATGAAGGCTTTATCCTTCAATTTACTTGTTGGTTCTCAAAATAGTCTCGCCCCATTTGTGCCTTTGAAAACTTACTGATTTACGGACTCTGTCATTTTCTCCTTCCCCGTGTTGTTCCTGGTTGATCCTTGTGGCCATTTTATATTGGTTCCTAGGTTGTAAGTCTCTTAGTGGTTTGCATTTTGAGTCTCTTGTGCTCTGTTCAATTAGAAACTCGGTTTCCAACAAATTTTCTATTCTCCACGGTCGAGATTCATCTTCCCTGTATTTTCTACTATAAGTAATTGAAGAAGAATGAATTGATGTGTCCCTAAGGAACATATTTGAGCCTTGTAACATTCCTAAACTTTATGTCCTCGAAGAAAATTTCATTCCCTGGCTCAAATAATCATTTTTCTATTTTTTATGGTTTGACGGATGTTTCTCCTAGTCAAATTTGCATCCTAGCATTGGCAGGGGATGTGGCATATTTTGGTTGGACATGAGGCTTAGTTGAATACTTAAAAAAAATCATAAAAATCCTCAACTCAAAATGTGTCCACGTGGAGGCATGGCTACGCTCATTTGAAGATTTGCTTTTGGGTTTTACCTTGGAGTAGCACCAGGAGGACACATGGAGGCTTCCGCTGCTTTCCCCAGACTTAGAAATTTTTTTATGTAATTGGATCAGTTTGGCAGAACGGGAGTGGTGAGCTTGCACTCATTTAGGGTCTCCGCTTTGGACACCATCTTGAAGTTGCGCCATGGAGACACCTGGAGGAACCATGCATGTTCGGGGCCTGGCCCTTGAGTTTCATTCTAAAGAAGCACTAGGCTGACACGTGGAGGCCTCCAATCACTTTGCATTTTACTTAGACGTTTCAACAGCCAAAAGAAGACTACCTCAGAGTAGGACACATGGTGCCTTCTGATGAGCTTCAAGCATTCAAGAAAACCTTATCAGAACAGGACACATGGCCAGCCCGGGCTCATTCAAGGTATCAAATTTTTAGGACCACCTCAAGGTGCACCATGGTGACACATGGTAGTTTGAAAATTCAAAGAGGTTGGCCATCGGAGGCAAATTGGATTTTTTTTCCCCTTAAGGATTAAAATTTCAAAATGGCCCACAAGCCCAATGAAGGAAAAAGGTCAATTTTTTGCCATGATCAACGACGGAGGTGCATGCTCTTGGGAGAAATTTGGAAAAAAATATTTTGGAAAAAAGGGGTCAAAAGTAAAAAAAGGAAGCGTGGGTCCTCTCTAATCATATTGGGACATGTGTCATGCTCATTCCCTAGCACGGAGCTGTGGGGAAAATTTGGAAAATTTTCCCTTTTCTAAAAAGAGAGTAAAATGGCAAAATTTGAGCGTGGTTCCACTCCAATCATATTTGGGCACGTGTCAGTCTCATTTTTCGAGGGTAGAGGTGTGGGGAAAAATGGAAAAATTTTCCATTTTTCAAAAGGTTGTAAAAAGTCAAAGGAAGCCCCCGGGTCTGTTCTAGAGTTTGAATCTACCACGTGGATGGCTCAAATTCAAAGTAAAGATCAACTGCTGCTGTGAGTCTAAATATGATTTTCCCCCCTTTTTCTCTGAAACATGTCTGGAAGTGTGAGTCTCCATGATTTCTTGGTCTTTTCTACATGCCAAGCAGAGAAGGAAGTTAATGTTGATATCTAAAGTTTGGTGGGAAGATCTGGAGGACACCTTTCGCCATTAAAATGGTATGACTTTCATGCCTAATAGGATTTTTTGTTTTTTCCTCTCCTGAGCACACAAGGGGCCAGATTTGATAGATTAGGGGCAGAAGTGGTTGGAAAATTGAAGGAAGAGTGATCTACCAGAGTAAGGAGTTGAATGCGGGAGGCATTCGATGAAATCTACCCCCTCGAGCACCTGGAGACTTCTTACAGATTTGATTCTGAGAATCATGAAAGAATCATGGCGAGCACTGGTGCATTTAACATTTTTTGTCTTTTGGGGAGAGGGGACTCTATTGTAAATGCTATAAATGGCACAAATTTTTTGTGCAAATGGTTGGGAGTTGTTGGAGTGTGAGGGGTCAAAGAATGATTTTTCTAAGGAAAAAGCTTAACAGAGCCCATCCCTTTTGAGAAACCATTCAAGAAGCTTGTATATCTCTTTTGTATTAAAATCTGATCATGACAAGGTGGTTGCAAGTGTACATCCATTGAAAAGCTCTGAGATTGTTCTAGAAACTTTCCCCTACTGATAAATTTAATCGAACTTCGAGTTATTTCTGTGTTGTCTTGAGAAAAATGTGTTGATTTCACTTCTAAATGTATACAAATAGTTTTTCTTGTTTCTATTGCAATCTTGTGTTGAAATCTGATTCAATCACACATAGGCCTCAATCCTTGTGATAGTTTAGTGGCATCTGCAATTTCTATTTCTCAGAAGATCTTTCATCTGGGAGTCGAATAAATGATTTAAAATCAATTTTCTCTCATTTGTTGACAGAGATTTTCTGTAAGCCTCTGGGTGTACCTCAGGCATGATTTGGCTTAGATCTTGATGCTTTGTTGGGTTTTCTAACTCGATCCTTCATGATAGAATCTTATAGATTGTATGAAAGAGTGCTAATCTGGGCCTCCATTGAAGCACATATTCTAGTTGAAGAAACATTTTAGCTATTTTGTGGCATTCTAATGGTTTGACTTTCCATTTTGTAAGGTGCCTCAAGGATCTGGTGAATCAAGTTTCACCCTACCCCACCTCCCACCAAAATTTCATTCAAAAACAACTAATCCTACCCATACTACCCTATGTTTTTCATGTGTGTATGCACAAAATGCACAATCCTCATCACCTAAACATGCAGAAATAATCAGGATCTCAAATGTCTTTAGTAGCCTTTGAACCTTGTTGTGAAGATATCTCCATGATCTAGAAGTGACAACTCGTGAGAGTTAGATTTTGTGTGCATTGATCATATTTTCTTCAAGGTCTTCTCTTAACATTTATGCATTAGGAAGGTATCTCCATCTCCTTCCAAAACAACAGAGCTTACAAAAGGGTTCTCTTACCTTGGTTGAAAGGCACAACCTAAAATAGTGAGGATAAGATCAAATCCTCTTTAGGGTGCTATCCATTTCTCCACATTTGAGTGACAGAGGGCCAGTTAGATCCCATCCCTAGCTACAAATGACTCGCCATGATCTAATCTATCTCTAAGCTTTCCTACCAAAACTTGTGATGTTGCTCAGACTTTGAGGGAGAATCAATTTGGATACTAACACCTAACTGGCGCCGTTACCAGGGACTTCGTTAATCTTGAGTTTCATGCTGAGAGATTGATTTGTCTGATTAATTGCCAGTTCATATATATTTTATCCCGTCAACAACAAACCTTGGCGTCGTTACCAGGGAATTTGTTAATCTGGAGTTTCATTGAGAGGTTGATTTGCTGATTCGTTGCCAGGATCTATACCCGTCAACAACACCAACCTAAGTGGCACCATTAGGGACATTGTGATTGGAGTTCATTTTCAAACCCTGGTAAAACATTTGTTGTATGGTCCAAGTTCCATGTGCAATTCTTTCAATCTTCCCACCTAGTGAACTAGCTTTCATTTGATGCATTTGGGTAAAGAAAGGTCAAGATCTTTCTGATTTCCAGTTTCTAGTGCATTGACAGACATTTGACAGGATCATATTTTAGTGCATTTGCACAACTAAGGTGGAAATCCTTAGTGGTGACTCCCTGTTGATCTTATTCTTGATAAGTACCAGTGTCTTCAACCTCTGTCAAGTGAGATTTGTTACTAATATTTTCCAAAGCTGGAAGGAAGAGGGTCTTTCTTTGCTAGGGATCCTGCTAGGACATTGTTTCCAGAGCTAGGAAAAGAAAAATCAGAAGGAAGAAAAGCTTGGAGAGTTGTTTGAGGTCATCAGACAAGAAGAGGGATCTCCATTGATGAAAGTTATCATCCTATCATTGAAGAATGACATTCGAGTGACTTTGAATTAGGAAGCCTCTTTGTGGAATTGAACTCTCCAGTTGGAGAGGAGACTTCATTTTATTTTGAAAGGTTTTATTCACACTCTGCACCTAAATCTTTTCTAAGGTTGATAGGGATTTCCAAGAGAGAAGGCCTTTAGGATATTTCCATTTTGAAAATTATACTCCTGTGTTCCAAGGACCTTCAACCCCTCATCAATTTTTTACCCCTCTAGGGTCACCTCCTCAAAGAAACATGGCCCAACCTCCACCCAGACACCATTTTGTTGTAAACACTTTTGGACCTATAAATTTTGTGGGAATGACTGGTTATCCAAATGTATTGCCTCAAGATGTAAGGAACAGAATGCCAAAGTTCCAAGGAAATAATGCTATAACTGGTGATCAACATCTAAATCTTTTTATCAATATGATGGAAGACTTTGAGATTGAACATGAAGATGTATATATCAATTATTTATCCATACTTTGGAAGAGGATGCTAGGGACTGGTATAAAACATTTTCAGATAACTCTATTGATTCTTGGACTGAGATGAGTATTGCATTCAGACTACAATATGGTGATAGGAATGACCCTAGGTTTATTTTGATAGAATTTGAAAACATCAAAAAGAATCCTAATGAGTCAGTACATGATTTCAACACAAGGTTTAATAAGACCTTGAGGAGATTACCTGTTAGGATAAGGCCTTGTGATGAGTCATGTTTGATCAAATATATTGATGCATTTGATAAAAGGCTGCATATTACTTAAGAGACAAAAACCCCACAAATTTAAGGCAGGCCTTCACCATGGCTTTACAAATAGAGAAAAATATCAAGGCAATTGGGAAGCCTCCAAAGAGGGAAGATGTAAAGCTGGTTAACCCAGAAAAACCTCAGACAAGAAAGGCTACTGATTTAGAAGAAGTTGTTGAAACTTTGGTAGGGGTTGTCAAAGAGATTTCCTACAAGTTAGCCTGAGATGAGAAAGGAATTGGGCAGAGTTCACAAGGTCAACACAAGCAACAAGGCCAAGATAGGTTCAAAAATCACCAAATACCTGATGACAGAGGAAAGGGACCTGTTGGATTTGGAAATAGGCAGCCCCAAGGTAGAGAAAATAGAATGGTGCCTGATCCTTTAGCTGCCAGAGTTGCTGTGGTGGAGGAGACAGATGTCATTGATTGGTGTGACAGATGTTTCATGCCTCATGCTCCTTGTGAAGAAGATCAACAAGAAGAAGAAGAAGCTGATGATAATGATGATGATGTTTGCATGATGGGTTATGCTCCACAAGCTCACAACAAGGGGCAACCTCAACTGAGGTGATAAGTGCTAGAACTGCTGCCACCTTTTGGGAACTGCATTCATAGGGTACCTATTCTTCCTCCCTCTCATACTTTAGAAGTAGATAATGTTCAAGATTTTGAATTTCCCAATAATGAATTTGAATATTTAAGGGCTTTAATGATAAAAAGTATGATGGAGGAATCCCATCTGAGGAAGATAGACAGTTGTTGATGAATGTTTTTATTGCTTAAGAAAAGGAATATACCACAAGATGTAAGGTTGTCAAAGGGAGCAAGGACCTCAAGCCAAGCCAAAATCTCCCTTACTTTAAAACATTCCTAAGGAGGCTCCTAAGAGAACGATGCATCTATCAAATTCCCTGCAACTCCAAACAAAAATCATACCCCTCCTCATGCCCAAGTTTTCAAAAATCTTGTACCACCTAGTGAGTGTGTTAGCTTTCCTTCTAATAATGCCTTGCCAAAGAATGTCCCATATGATATTGCCCAAGTTTTAAGTCAAATCAAAGTCTTTGTTCCAATTGTTGAGTTGCTTAGGATTCCTAATAATAAAAATAGAGCATTTGAATACTTGGGGTTGAAAGAAGAGAAGGCCGCCCTACGCAGAAATGTGAACATTGTGGAGACTCCACCAGTCATAGAGGAATTAGAGACACTACCAACATCAGAAGAGCTAGATGAACCACCTGAGGTCTATTTGGGAACATCCTTGGTAGATTCTTAGCTGAATGTGGACCCATTCTTCACTACCTTGATCATTAAGGGCAGACTACTCCACAACTATATGTTTGACTCAGGGGCATCATGCAATGTCATGCCTTTGGAAGTCATGAATGAGCTGAACATCAAAGTAACAGCAGTATATGGGAAGTGCACTACCATGGACTCCAGAGAAGTGCCAGTAGTAGGATGTGTGAAGGGTTTGGTGGTGTAGCTTGCAGCATACCCAAGTAAAAATTTAAAACTTGATGTTGTCATAGTTGATTACCCAGCCAAGTGGGGCATGATACTACCAACAAAAAGGGTTGCAAGTGTTGGTGGGAGTTTCTAAATGGATATTTCCTATGCTGCCATTCCAATTGAAGGCAGCCTTGTCAGGTTGTATGGAGAAAATAAAATTTTGCATCATATTGAGGATCCCAACAATGCTTCCTATGAGGTATTGTACACAAATGTGGATGCAGACAACTTTGTGGGATTTGCTGATAGAAGGGAGCACAATATTGAAGAATGAAAATGCCTTGAACAAGTGGGTTCTCTTTGGACCCTGTTGTTTGACGGAGCTTGCTCTAGGTTTAGGAATGGTGTTGGTGTTGTTTTGCTTTCTCCAAGCCAGGAAAGATTTTTTTTCTCCTTCAAGCTGAACTTTGAATGCACTAACAACATTGTTGAGTATGAGGCACTGTTGCTAGCTTTAAGAATTGCTTAGAAATATGGTGTCAAGGACATTATTGTAAAAGGAGATTCAAAGTTAATTTTCAAACAAGTTAGAAGACTGTATGCTACAAGGAATCAATGAATGAAACAATATAAATATGTAGTTTGGGATCTTATTGAGGTGTTTGACTCCTTCAACATTGTGCATCATGATAGGAAATTTAATGACTTGGCTGACAAGCTTGCAATGTTGTGGTCTTGGTTTGACAATTGCACAATGTCCCCATATTGTGAATATGAGGTTGAGGTTTTGACAAGACCTTCTGTTCCTGACAATATCAAGCATTGGCAGGTTTTTGATGATGATACTCAGATCAGAAACGTCCAGTAAAACAAGGGAGAATTTGTTGATCAAAGTACTGATTGGGAGCCAATGGTATGTACAATAGAAGGAAAGGAGACCTTGTTTGGCAAGAGTATAATCAAGAAGAAGACCAACACTAATCCTATAGGGCTAGTGGCTCTTGAATCCAATTTTGATAATGTTGATCTCATTGTTAATAGATGAATGGCAGCCTCAAGGGATATTGAGGAGCATGATCTTGGTATAAAGGAGAAGCCAAGGAAAATTTGGTTAGGCAGTAATCTCAGTAAGGAGGAGAAACAATCATACATCCAATTGTTGAAAAAATACCAAGATTGCATGGCTTGGACCTACTTTGAACTAAAGGCATATAGAGAGGACCTTTTTCAGCATGAGATCCCATTAGAATCTAATGCAAGACAATTTAGGTAGAAGCAGAGGCCAATCAATCCACTTCTATCTCTTAAAATGCAAGAGGAACTGAAGAAACTAAGAGATGGAGGGATTATCCATCACTCAAGATATTCCTATTGTATATATCTACCCCTCAGGTAAATATAGACAATGACACAAGGAAAATATGCCGAAGAGGTTCAAAAACCCAACACAAGGAAAATATGCCGGAGAGGTTCAAAAACCTGACACAAGGAAAATATGCCGAAGAGGTTCAAAACCCCGACACAAAGGATTTTGGGTTTCGGGAAACATGAAAATCGCAAGGCATGTCCCGATGCTTGGGAGTTCCGAAAACCCGAAGCACTACCTAGGCAAATTGGGTTTTGGAGTCAGGAAAGCATGGGGTGAAAACATGTCGATCCATCCTCCAAACCCGATGCAAATGCAAAGAAGAATCCCGAACCCGACTAGAAATAGACCCTGACTTGGGGAATATTTAAATGGCCATAAATTTTCACAAGGAGCTCGGATTCACGGAAAGTTGGACTTTTCAGAAAGCTTACAAGGTCCTCTGTCCAACTACAACATTTAATTGGGTGAGAACAAGTTCTTCAAAAATGTAAAATACAGTTCACCATTTTTTGGGTTTGTTAGGATTGTCACCTATTGCCATAATAAGATGAATTAAATACAACTTGGAGGTGGTTGGGGTAGATTTGGATTTCCTCTCTCTTCCCTCTCTCATTCTTCCTATAAATTGTAAGGAGGGCCTTCTTTCTAAAGGTTAGACATTCTTGTTTTTTCCCTCCCTTCTTCTCTTTGGCAGATGAATTTGTGGAATTAGAACCTCCCATTCAAAATTGTAATGCAACTTTGCCTCTTGGCATTTTGTAGTGTATTATATCAATCTTTAGAGCAAGTAATGCATGTCTGTGGATGATTCTCAACCATCTCAGTGTTCATTTTAATCCTCATAATCTTTCACTACAAATTTGGTTATCTGTGCATGATCTTCCATTGCATTTTTATGGTTTGTGTTTATTGGCAAGATAGGTGTTATTCATTCCTCGGTGCATCACCTTGTTAGTTTAGGTTTGTTTTTATGCATCTTCTTACCATGTCTCCTTAACAAGTTAAATTAGGTTTTTGAGTAAACCCTCTGCATTTTTATGTGTGCATATGAACAGAGGAATAGGAACCGGCCTTCATTCGGAGAGCTTTCCCGATTCACAGGGTCCCACACTTGGGGAAAAGCTCCATGTTATTCAATCGCACTGAGAGTCTCAACCCATCAAGTTTCAGACATTCAGGGATGTTGTGATTCGCCATCAACACTTTTGGCACGCCCGGTGGGACCAAGAGGTCATTTCATAAGATTTGAAGGAATTTTCAATAAATTTGGACTTAGAAATTGCAAGTTTTACAATTTTTGGATTTTTCACCTTCCAGGATGAACTCCGAAATCAATTTCCAAGGGCTTAACTCGCTCAAAACAAGTCAAAATTTCACCAGTTGGTAGATCGGGAAATAATCCTCAAAATGGAATTCTTAGATTTTTGAGATTTTGACTTTCAAAATTTCATAGTTTTTAGTATTTCAGGTTTTCCCAAGTGTTAAGCATGTCCCAAGTTCCAACACATGGAAATTCAGGTTTTGTAAGTTGCATTGCATGACCTGAGTTTCCACCTGTACCTTTCGGGGATTAGCAGCTACACAACAAGACCCGAATTTTGAATTGAAGACTGTACCCTACCCTACCCTACCCTATATATTAATAGCGCGGTGCCCTTATATACTTTTGGTAGTGATTCACACAGAGTAATGTAATAATACGCTGGATGGCTATCTATAAACAATAGGGATGATTTCCGTTCGAGAGAGATGATCTGGGTCCTTCAAAGTTTTAAATTCTATTTTCAATATTGTTAAGTTTGGTGTGTAACTTGGAAAAATCCAGCCTTTTGAGGCTCATTCTCTAACACATCTGGTGACTCCAAAGGGATAGAATTCAGCGGTGTAGTAGCACAAGTTGCTCAGGCACATGAGAAGAATTCAAACCAGGTATGATACTCGAGAAGAGGGGCTATTTGTCCACTTGCAACTATCACCAGGCAGAAGGAGGAGAGGAAGAAGACCACAAAGATAACCATCTCCACCTAACTAGACTTTTTCTACACCTCCACTTGGTATACCTTTTCTTGCATCAACCAGGGTTCTTAGGCCAATCATAATGGCACATCTACCACCGAATCCCTTTGTCAATTTCACGGGAAGTAGTCCACTTGCCCTTAATGCTCAGAATCAAATTCCAGTTGCAGCACTAAATAATATCCCCTATTTCATAGGAGAAAATCATACTACTCCTATTGATCACATCTAGGATATTGCTAATGCATGTGTAATCCACAAAATAAATGAAATGGACGTTGCAGTCAAGTTATTGGCTTCATCTTTCAAAGGTAAGGCCTTACAATGGTTTAGGAGCCTAGCAGCAGGGTCTATTATGAATTGGAACCAACTTTGTTCAGCTCTTTGTAACCAATTCGGGGAGAAGGCAGAAAATTTGTCTTTATTGGAACAACTGACAACAATCAAAAGGGCTCCTAACGAACAAATGACAGATTTCAACTTCATATTCCAACGGACATGGGATAGGATTCCAATAGCTGTTAGACCAACTACCAAAGGCGTATTCTTGTATTTCTTAAAGGCTATAAATTCAAACATAGCCATGATGATCAAATCAATGGGAGGGACAACGCTGTCAGGGGCCTATGACACAACGATCAGAGTAGAGAGCTGTTTGATCCAAGCTGACAAGCTTGCACCAAGACCACTAATGCCTCTCTATCCAGATATGGTAAATCCTATAACCAATCAAGCACCAGAACTGAATCCCATTCCAACCCCTAGAAATCAAAGCAATAATGAGGCATCGACTCCTTCAAATACTTCAAAGGAATTGCAGGAGGTTATGAAATAGTTGCAGAACCTTAGAAATGAGCTGGTGACTATCAAAAGACAACAAGCTCAAAGTGCTAGACCGTATCAGCCCCAAGCATAGTACCAAGCTAGGCTCTCATACTAACAAAACTAGACCACCACCTCAGGCTGCAAATCAAAACCAAAACCAAGGACAATCTCAAGCTGCCAAGACATTTCGACCGTATGATCCAAATGCAATGACATCCTCAAGAGCCTTGGTTCCAACACAAAACAACATGACACAGGAGTATGACTAGTCTTACCCTTTCAATCTACCTCACAATCAGCCAACATGTTTTAGTGGTGCACTAAATCAGGCCTTGATGGTGCAAACCATTGGTGTTCCTCAAGAACCAAGTCAGGAAGAGAATAAACTGTAAAAAATGTAATAAGAAGGACCTCCAACAGAAACCACATTGGCCAATTGGCAAACGGAAGACTTTTATGGAGTTAACCAACAGCTTTTTCAAGGCATGGCTGCCAACACACAGTCAAAAAAGAGAAGCATAGAAGAGCGAAAATTGTCTAATCCAATTGTTTCTCAGCCCACTCCTACACAAAAAGGGGTCAATAGACCAAACATAGCTCCAAATGTGCAGAATCAGCCTAAGGTACCTTTTGTAGCAACACATGCACCTGTTTAAGCTCTAAAAAAGGTTACTCCAAGTAAGGGACAACAAAAGGACAATTCATCCCCTTTCAACATCATCGATCAAATGAAGAAGACACATGTGAACATTTCCATGTGGGAATCACTTGTGATCCCAGGGCAACGAGATTTATTGCAAGTTACAATGGCTAATTGGTCTACCTCAAATATATCAAACCGGGGGACATGAAAAAGTTCTCACTAATGCAGTGCAATATGATGGGGGCTAAACAAGCAATAATTTAAAGCCTCCACCATTCTATGTGTCATTGCTTGTTGGAAACCACTTGGTACACAATTGTATGATAGATTCAGGGGGGCAAGTAGTTCAGTGATGCCGAAGCAAATAACGGATCAACTGGGTCTAAATTATGAGCCAGTGCTGAAAGAAGTAGTGCAGTTGGATGGAATAGCAGTAGTTCGAACAGTTGGGATCATAAAAGGGTTAAGCCTAACACTACATTCATATCCTAATGTTACAGTTCTGTAATATGTGTTTTTGATTGACCTTTCGCCACTCTTTACATTGTGTCTATCAAGAGACTTCACTACAAAAATCGGTGGATATTTATCTACATATTGGTCACACATGATTTTCAGAAAAAGGGTATGGGGCCAAAGTAACAATCAGGTCAGAACCAATTGCCAATTTCCATATTGAGCCTTATGTACCAAGTCCTATCAATGCAAATTGCTCAACTTTTGATCAGGAGGAGTGTTCAGATGATCTAGAAATAGGTACTAAGGTCAAGGGAATTCCTTATTTGACTTTGGATGAATGGGTAAACAAGAGTCATGAATTTTACCCATAAAAGGAAATTGAAGAATCTGAATTGGGCATATATTGTGTGCACGAAGAAAATTCACCCATTCCTGACATCATTCAACTTAAACAAAAGGATGAAAACAAGGTATGGCGGTTATTTTTCGACGGATCAAGGAGCAAACAAGGTGCAGGAGGAGGAGTTATGCTTGATTTCACCTCAAGGCATAAAATATTATTTAGCTTTTCATTTCCAGTTTTCCTGTTCAAACAACACGGCTGAATATGAGGCATTGATTCATGGACTTCATTGGGACTAGGAAAAAGGGCATAAAGAACTATGCAGGTGTTTGGAGATAGTGACCTATTCATCAACCAAGTCAGGGGACAACATGTTACAAAGAACGACTTGCTGAAGAGCTACAAGAATAGGGTATGGGACCTCATTGAGGATTTTGAAGTTTTCAACATTGTGTCCATACCCAGGAAGAAAAATGAAGTCGCGGATAGGATCGCAGTAGTTAGAGTAACATTTTATGTGGTTGACAACATCAGAAGGGGAAAAACACAACCACATATCCATGTGATTGTGAGGCCAGCAGTTCTAGATAATAACACAAGCTGGCAGGTGTTTTAGAACGATCAACAGATCAGTCAATTTTTTACAAGAAGAGGCTGAATTCTCAGCTAGAAATCAGGACAGACTAGAGCAGTAGTATGGGGATCAAGTAGTGCAGCTGTGGACAAACAAGCTTCCTAAGGGTTTAGTAACGTTGGAGTCTATCTTCAACCCTAACGACCAATTCTGTAAGGAAAAGGCTAACATACAGGTCAAGAGAGAAGATTCAGGGCCAATTCTGGTTGGGGAAGGCAAAACACTTCAAATTGGTAAAGTGGCCACTGAACAGGAGAAATCAGATTTCATACAGCTTTGCCAAGAATTTCCAGATGTCTTCACTTGGAGCTATGAAGACTTGAGAGGATTCAATCAGAAGTTGGCACAACATACTATAGAATTGGATCCAGATGCTAAGCCCATCAGGAAGAAGCAAAGACCAGTCAACCCTCACATTGAGCCTCTAATGAAGAAAGAGCTAAACAAGCTAATAGAGGCAAGCATTATATTCCCGATCAAGCACTCAAGTTGGGTTGCAAACTTGGTTCCGGGTCAGGAAGAAGAGCAGAGAAATCAGGTTGTGTGTGGACTTCCGAGACCTCAACAGGGCATCTCTCAAAGACCATTACCCACTTCCTTCAATGGAACAAATATTGCAAGTAGTATCCGGTTCAGAGAGATTCTCTCTCCTAGATGGCTACTCAGGGTATAATCAGGTAATGGTGAAAGAAGATGACCAGTTCAAGACGGACTTTCACCACCAAATGGGGCACCTATGCCTACAAGAAGATGTCATTTGGGCTATCAAATGCTGGAGCCACTTTCCAAAGGGCAATGGATATGGCATTTAAGGGGTTGATCAATAAAATAGTTCTGATATATCTTGACGACATCACTGTATTCTCAAAAAATGCAGCGGATCACCTCTGTCATTTGAGGCAAGTATTTCAGAGATGTAGAAGATTTGGGGTATCATTGAATCCCAAAAAATGCATATTCTTAGCTCATGAGGGAAAAGCTTCTAGGCCATATTGTTTCAAAGGAAGGATTGACAATTGACCCGGAAAGAGTTGAAGCAATTCAAGCATTTCCATTGCCAAGTCACAAGAAGGCTCTTCAAAGCTTCTTAGGAAGGATCAATTTTGTCTGCAGGTTTGTTCCAAACTTTGCAGCTCTCGTAAAGCCAATAACGCTGATGTTAAAGAAGAGCATGGCATTTAAGTGGACATCTGAAGGCAAGGCAAGTTTTGAGGCAATAAAAGAGGCTATATCTCAAGCTCCAACTCTCGTCAATCCAGACTTCTCCAAGGACTTCATGTTATATGCCTTCGGTGGTGGAGACATAATTTCTGCAATCCTGGTACAACAAAACAAAGAAGGATTAGAACAACCAGTTGCTTTCTTCAGTCAAGGCTTGGAGGAATATGAAACTAGGTACTCTTTCATTGAAAAGCATGTCCTTGCAGTGATCAGGAGCTTAAAGAAATTCAAGCACCTAGTCTCAAACAACAAGATGCAATTATTGGTCTCTCATGCGGGAGTCAAGGACTTCCTTCTAAACAAGGATCTGGATGAGAAACGTGTAGGATGGATAACCTGTGTCATGGAATATGACATCGAGATCAAGGTCACAAAACTAGTATGTGGAAAGGGACTATGTGAACAACTAGCCTTGAGTCAACAAGTTGAAGCAGGTGATGAAAAAGAGACTGTCTTGGTACTACAGGATGGTCAAGAATAGGAAAATGATGATGTGCCTACTCCTTGTTGGACTTAGAGTATGATACACTTCCTACAGATAGGCCTATGCCCTCCAGAAATGAGCAAAGCAAAGAGGAGATACTTTAGATTACAAGCTATTCCATATGTGCTTGTTGATGGTGTTTTGTTCAAGAAAGACATCAATGGAGTTCTATTGAGGTGCATTGGGACAGATCAAATTGAGAGGGTGTTACGAGATTTTCATGATGGAGATTCTGGAGGACATTTCACCCCACGGGTAACAGCTCTCAAGATAATGAAGGTAGGGTATTATTGGCCTACAATGTTCACTGACTACCATACATGGATAAGAAAGTGTAAGAAATATGCACTCTTCACAGGAAAAGAAAGACTAGCAGCACTTTCATTGCACCCAATTTTGGTTGACCAACCATTTATGCAATGGGGATTGGAATTCATCAGGGTCATCAATCCAAACTCAAGCCAAGGCCACAAGTGGATTCTCACGGCAATGGACTATTTCACCAAGTGGACTGAAGCAGTAGCGCTCAAAGAGGTAAAACGAGTCTAATATACTAGAATTTTATGAAGGAATAGTGACCAGGTTTGGTGTGCCGGCCACTATCATATCAGACAATGCATTGGCATTCATAGGTTCCAAGATTACAGAATGGGCTGTCAAGAATGGAATCTACTTGAGCACCTCTTCCAATTATTACCCACAGGGTAATGGACAGGCAGAGTCCACGAACAAAAATTTGCTAAGAATCATCAGGAGGACTCTAGATGAAAATCAAAGAACATGGCATACCAAGCTAAAATCAGTGTTATGGGCTGACAGAATAACACCAAAGAGGTCTATAGGTAATTCCCCTTACAAGTTGGTCTATGGGAAAGAGGCAGTATTGCCTATATCATTAGAACTACCTGCATTGGAGTTCATGAAGCAGTTGGAGTTGGCTGAGTTCGAACCAATGGAGGCTAGGTATGCAGAGTTGATGGAATTGGAAGAAATTAGAGAACATGTAGTTCAAACAATTGAGAAAGATCAGGCCTTAGTAAAAAGATGGTTTGATAAGAAAGCAAGAGCAAGGACCTTCTAGGAAGGGGACCTAGTTCTGAAATGGGATGCAGATCAGGAAAAACCAGGAAGGCATTCCAAGTTTGATGCCATTTGGAGTGGCCCCTACATGGTCACGGGATGTAAGAGTAGTAATGCCTTCCAATTGTCTACATTGGATGGAGAAGAACTCCCAATTCCGGTTAACGGAATCTACCTTAAACATTGCTACTAAAAGGAAAGGTTTACCCTTGTAAATATTAGCCTAGTTTTCGATTCCTCTAAGTGCGGGTGCACATTGTCTTGTTGTAGTTAGGTTTCAGTTTCCCTAAGTGCTTTGGCACAGGTTTTGTTGCTCCTAGGTTGGATTTCTACAGTTCAGCATGCTCTTGGAGAAGGAGTTGTGGTATCAAGCTCGGGGATCAGATATCAGGTTGGTTTCAGGTTATTGCTTATGACTCCATGCCCAATGGATCGCTTAAAGGCCACTGATCTTCTACCTAGCAGGCAGGTAATCCCGTTGAGTCACAAATTGTTGTATATATCTACCCCCTATGCCGGTAGAAGTATCAGACAACCTGACACAAGGAAAATATGCCAGAGAAGTTCAAAAACTCGACACAAGGAAAATATGCCAGAGAAGTTCAAAAACTCGACACAAGGAAAATATGCCGGAGAAGTTCAAAAACCTGACACAGAAAATATGCCAGAGAAGTTCAAAAACCTGACACAAGGAAAATATGTCAGAGAGGAATTTCAAAAACCTGACACAAAGGGATTTCGGGTTTCGGGTTTCAGGAAACATGAGACATGAAGCATGAAAATCACAAGGCATGTCCCGATGCTTGGGAGTTCCGCCAGAGAACCTGAAACACTACCTAGGAAAAATCAGGTTTTGGAAGTTCGGGAAAGCATGGGGCAAAAACATGTCGAGGAAACATCCTTCCAAACCTGATGCATATGCAAGTCCAATTTTTGAACCTGAAACAAAGGAAATCTTGGCAATAATGGTGGAAGCAGGGTTTCAAGAAAACACAAGCATCAAACACATATGTCGAGGCATCCTCCAAACCCGATGCAAATGCAAAGGAGAATCCCGAACCCGACTGGAAATAGACCCTGATGCAGGAAATATTCAGATGGCCATAACTTTTCACAAGGAGCTCGGATTCACGCAAGGTTTGACTTTTCAGAAATCTTATAAGGTCCTCTATCCTAACTATGACTAGATATCTTTAATTGGGTGAGAAAAGTTCTTCAAAAATGTAAAATATAGTTCACCATTTTTTGGGTTTGTTAGGGTTCTCACTACTGCCATAATGAGATGAATTAAGTGCAATCTAAAGGTGGTTGGGGTAGATTTTGAATTCCTCTCTTCTCCCTCTCTTTTTCTCCCTATAAATTGTAAGGAGGGGCTTCTTTCTAAAGGTTGGACATTCTTGTTTTTCCCCTCCCTTCTTCTCTTTGGCAGGTGAATTTGTGGAATTAAAACCTCCCATTGAAAACTGTAATGCAACTTTGCCTCTTGGCATTTTGTAGTGTATTGTATCAATCTTTGGAGCAAGTAATGCATGTTTGTGGATGATTCTCAACCCTCTCAGTGTTCATTTGCATCCTCCTGATCTTTCACTGCAAATTTGGTTATCTTTGCATGATCTTGCATTGCATTTTTATGGTTTGTGTTTATTGGCAAGACAGGTGTTCTTCATTCCTCGGTGCATCACCTTTGTTAGTTTAGGTTTGTTTTTATGCATCTTCTTACCCTGTCTCCTTGGCAAGTTAGATTAGGTTTTTGAGTAAACCCTCTGCATTTTTATGTGTGCATCTGAACAGAGGAATAGGAACCGGCCTTCATCCGGAGAGCTTTTTCCATTTTCACAAGGTCCCACACTTGGGAAAAGCTCCATGTTATGCAATCACACTGAGAGTCTCAACCCATCGAGCTGCAAACATTTAGGGGTGCTGTGATTCACCATCAACAATTTCTCTTGGGTGGAAAACCTAGTAGGAACTAAAGAAACTAAGAGATGGAGGGATTATCCATCACACAAGATATTCCTTTTGGGTGGAAAACCTAGTACCAGTCAGAAAGAAAAATGGTGACATCAAGTTGTGTGTGGACTTCAGGAATTTGAAAAAAGCTTCAATGAAGGACAACTATCCTTTACCAAACATAGAGCACATGATGTAGTTAGTGACTAGTTTTGAGTTGCTTTCCACCTTGGATGGCTTCCTTGGTTATAACCAAGTTGTGCTGAAGGAATTAGAAACAATCAAGAAAACCTCCACTACTCCTTGGGGGACCTATGTTTATGTCAGGATGCCCTTTGGTTTGATGAATGCTGGAGCCCCCTTTTAAAGAGCAATGGATGTTGCTTTTTCTGGTTACATCAATGAATTTATTGCAGTCTATCAAGATAATGTAACTACATTTTCTAGACAAAGAAGTGATCACATGTTGTACTTGGAGAAGATGCTGATAATATGTAGAGAATATGGCATCTCACTCAATCCCAAGAAAT